>JADBJO010001975.1:131298-193798 GCA_016801955.1 Conus betulinus | reverse complement strand
CGCAAGTACATTCACAAATGTAGGCTCTCTCAGTATCATGGCCGACGTCCTACATAATCGTTAGTCCTATAATCGACCCCGAGAACTAGGACTTTCTGGAAGGATTGTTCCAGTTGGGGCCGTCTCGCCAGAAGCGCTGAGTAGCGTCCAGTTCCAGTGCCTACACCTAGCTATTGACCCACACAAAGCTGGGACCTGCAGGGGACTCTGAGGTGTTTCATTCCGTCAGGGGTTGACTGGCTCCGATGACAATTAGCGTACATGACGTTATGAAGTTCCGCTGAAAAATGTAAGTTGCATTAAAAAAAAAAAAAAAAAAAAAAAAAAAAAGCAACCTACAGGACACAATGTCTGTGCTGTATACGAACCTGGCTCTTACACACTGTGATGAGAGAGCTGGGAGTGGGTCGGGGTGTGTCCTCTAGGAGAAGGACTTAAAATGCTTTCTTCGTTAGAGTTATGGCAAACAATCACCCCCATCCCCGCTCTTACTAGTTATGGAAGGAACAACTTCCGGGTACTAGTCATCAAAAGAATTTTCTGTTTTTCTCGGGACTGTTAAAACTACTCAAGAGTGGCTTAGGAATAATTTTCCTTAGGCTTGTACACTTAAAAGTGCTCGAAGCTCTGAGAGACAGAATTAGAGATAAGTTCAAACATTCAATACTGAACACACAACAAAGAACTGACTCAAAGTTAAGTGCACTTACACACATCAACTTTACTTGTTTATACAAAGGGTGAAATATTCAAATCAATTTCACCAATTTAGTTCAGGCTGATTTTTTTGTACTCATTTCTTTTGTCATCATTAAGAGAAGGAAAGTTCTGGATTTGAGGTGGAGTCCACTTGGAAATTCAGAACTTATCTGATGTCAGAGAGGATAGGTGATCTCTCTCTATTTTGTTGGTGACTGATCCACTTCTATGTAGACCTGCTGATCAAGTTCTGGGCTGCAGTGTGTGTGCACTACCAGGCATGCCCATAGTAGGTAAGGTAGGAACCCAGGAACCCAGGTTCTAAGACAAACAGAACCTGGTCTGTAGTTAAAATAGCAGAGAGTCTGGCTTGTCGATTTCTCACACTTGCCCTCTGGTTTTCAGTGAAGGTGTGAGATCTCGGCCAACAAATGATTATACTAACATAGATATATCTGCCATAATTGTCAGACTTTGGTTTCCCTCAGAGAATGAATAAAACAAGGAGTAGGAGACAGTAATACGGTGCTAAATAATGGAAGTCAGATAACGCTTCTATGTTTTTCTTATAAAAATTGAGTTAAAGTAAGGTAAGGTAAGGTAAGGTAATTGTCTTGTGCTGCTTGCGCACAGGCCACTCGTTTTATACCCATTCTTATCTTTTAAAAGGTGAAGAAGCTCCGTGGGTGCATTCCATGTCATGTTCCACTCACGGTGGAACATATTCTCTTAGATTGTTAAGACTTGCATGATGTGAGACATAAAACATTTACATCAGACTCCATGAAAACCCTGTTCAGAGATGTTCCACCTGACGTGATCTTTGAGTTTCTGAAAGAGTTTAACATTTTTTCATCTGATCTAAGATTTTGCGGAAGAAATATTTTTAAACGAAGTTTCTGGTACGTTTTTAGAAGATGTATTTTAAAGAGATGTGCGAGTTGAAGTAACTTAACTTGGCAACAATTTCAAGCAATAATAAATGAGAAATGCCAGCATGTGGCTTCTTTAAGTTTGTCTGTTGAATTGATATTATTTGGGTATGCAAATCATTTCAGAGGTGATGACACCTTTGACTTCATACTACTTGTAGCAAAATATTTTATCAATAAATGCAAATGCGAGAAAAAAACAACTTCCAGTTGTTATAAGCTTTCAACGTTATTTAAAGACAAGATATAACTGAACAGCAAGTTGCGAAAAGCATAAATCAAGTTTTAAAAAAATCATGAAAAATGGCAACTATGCCAATCTTAATAGAAGTGTAGCTTTTGGACTTGATGTATATGCTGAAGAACTAGTCTGTCTCTGTGTCACTTAATATGCATGTACGTTTGGATCCCGTGGTGGCTTTGTCAGTACCCCCCCCCCCCCCCCCCCCTCTCTCTCTCTCTCTCTCTCTCCTGTTGTTTCTGTTTCGTTTTGTTTTTTTGGGTGTTTTTTAAAAACCAATTTTGTGAAAATCTCCACCTACAAATATGTTAACACATGGTACGGAAACTGTTTATAGCACCTGGCCAAAATGTAAATGTTTGGCAGTTGAAGCATACATGGTGTTAATCGTATGCTGATATGAAGTGAAATGCTATAAATCTGTGTAAAATAGTATGGTTTTGCAAGGAGAAAAAAAAAAAAAAAAAAAAACCCTTGGAATATGCCCAGCCCAAGTACACATGTGGTTATAGACTTCGAGTCACATACTACAAAGCATTCCAACAATCAATAGTATCCATAAATCTTCAGTTTTCACTAGGACAGGAATACAGCTACAACGATCATCAGAATTTATCATTCAGTTGTTATCTTAACAGATAGCATTGAATACTGGTAAAAGTCAGATGGTTAACAAAGAATGTTATGGAAAGGAAAAGAGAGAGGGGGGCTGACCGCAGTATAAGTGTTATTGCCATGAGTGAGACAAAGGGAGAAAGAAAGAAAGAAAGAAAAGAAGGGGGAAGGAGTGGGAGAAAAAAGGGGGGAGAGGGGGGGTGTACATTTGTACAGGAAGGTTGGTAGGAGTGGATGGTGTTGGTGTCAATTGTGTCATACACACACAAATACACACACACGCGCGCGCGCGCGCGCACGCGCGCACACACACACACACACACACACACACACACACACACACACACACACACACACACACACACACACACACACACACACACACACACACACACACACTGCATACAGAATGTGCACACACATACTAACACACTTCAACATTTTTAGAAAACAGAACCATTCAAGCAAGAATAGAACATGTATATTCAAATCCAAGAAAATTACAAATGGGTCTTCCGCAAGGATCAGTAATCTCCCCAATTTTATTCAATATTTTAATGGCAGATTTACCCAAAGGCCTATGTAAAGATACAGTGTTAGCACAGTTTGCTGATGATATATGCCTATGGATGAAGGTAACTATGAAAAGAAAAACTCCTTTTAGATGGCTAAACTATATACGAATTAAATACCAACATGAACTGAATAAAATTGTTACTTTTTAAATGAAAACGAGCTGGTACTTTCAGTAGAAAAAACAAATATTATGCTATTCAATGCTGGATATGATCCGGAGAAACTCCCTTCATTACTTTAGATGGCATTGCTATAGAGTATGTAAAAACTGTTAAATTCCTAGGTGTATACTTAACCTCCAAACTTTCTTGGAATGTTCATATTGAATACATCTTAAACAAAGCAAGGAAAAGTTTAAACTTTTTGAAAATTATAAACAAACAACCGTGGGGGCAAGACACGCATACGTTAACTTTATTATCTACTGCTCTTGTGCGCTCACGATTAATCTATGCTCAAGAAGTCTTTTTCAGCGCTCTAATAATACTATTAAATAAACTACAGAGTATTGACTGCAAGGCTTACACAAACTTGCCCTTGGAGTTCCCACACATACATCTAACATAAGAACATACACAGTGAAATCGGAATATTACCTCTGAATGCATTACGAGAAGCATGTGCTTCAAAATTCATATTAAAGAGTCTTTCACAGGATAACTTCTGTGCAAAAGAAGTATCCTTAAATTCAGAAATAGATTTCGTGAAACGGGCCAGAAGAATGCAATCTACAAAATCAATCCATTCATTTGCCTCTAACCTCCTAAAAGATTCTAATATAAACGAAACAAAAATTGCTAATAAGCTGTCCTTTTTACCTTTTCCAAGATGGGAGCAAGCCAAAGCTACCTTTGATACAAATTATGCAAATGTGTCCAAAAAAGATCCACCTTATATATTGAAAAATGTCATCGATATTATTTTAGAAAATACATACAAAAAAACTATTTGAAAATCTATACGGATGGTTCAGTGCTAGATAATTTGGATACAGGAGCAGCATTTACAATACCTGATTTAAAAGTGAAAAAGTTGTACCATCTTGGTAGACATTTTTCAATTTTCAGTGCTGAGCTTGTTGCCATTTTGATGTCATTACAACACGTCTTGAGTTTTCCTATTAACTCTTGTCAAATCTAGTATGCACCGATTCTAAATCGGCCCTTAGCGCTATTCAGTCTTCCAATCCCAAAAAGTACGTGTTGAGATAATAACAGAAATAAACTATGTCATACATCTTCTGTCAGCTAAATGCATTACAGTCACATTTTGCTGGGTACCTTCTCATTGTGGAATTTCAGCAAATGAGAGGGTCGATCAGGCTGCAAGAAAGGCAGCCCGAAATGTCGAAGGATCAATACCACTTGACATTCCCTAGATTTAAGTGAATGTTATTCTTTAATAAACGAAACGTCCAGTAAAAAAATTCAGAATGTATTAGAGAACTCAGAAATTAACTATTACCGCAACTGTATTAAACCCAATTCTGGAAAAAAATATATTGGCCTCATCAAGACCCAACCTTGTCTCCATACCTAGAGAAATACAAAGCTTAATGCACAGAATGCGTTTGAATTCACTTCGAACAAAATTCAGCAAAAATGTTAAATGTATGTGTGGAGAAAGTTGGAGTTGAACATCTATTAATTTACTGTCCAAGAGCAAAGGAAATTATTAGCAAAACTGGTGACGATACTCCATCTGATGGATCCGGTTCCCTCTCTATCTAGATTATTAAATGACTGGTTTTATCTTTACACAATTTGCAAAAGTTTGTCACGTAGTTCAGTTGGTATTTATCTTTAAATTTGTTTAACATTTTTTTTTTTTTTTTGAGTGGTTAACCGTTCGTCCTACACATTAATTGACACATATTGTAATTGTAATTGGATTTTTTTTTTCACTTAATGTTTTTTCCTGAGGTGCGGGGGGGGGGGGGGGGGGGGGGGGGGGGGGGGGGGGGGGGTTTGCTTTATTTGTTATTGTAATTGAATCATACAGGCATGCACATGTTCACACGTCAGACATCGTACACTGGACCGACTGTCTCAAACGTTTTCAGTCGAATGAGCATCTCTTCATAACGATTTTTCGCCAAATCGAACATGGGAGCCGATCTTTACGACCAAGCTGCGTCCAGTTACATGCTTTCATGGACCTACGCCGCTGACATGCCTTAAGCCAACACGCAAGCAGCACACCGCTCCTTCACAGTGTTTACGTCGGCATTGTGAAAACGACTTCTCGCTCAGTGAACCAACTCTGAAGGTCCTTCCAAAACCATGTGGCTGGACAAAAAAAAAAAAAAAAAAAAAAAAAAAAAAAAAAAAAAAAAAAAAAAAAAAAAGAAAAAGAACAAAGAACAACAACAACTAACTAACTAACTACATGAAAACAGAATAATAAAATGAAATATAACAAGATGAAAAAAAAAGAAGTCGTAGATAAGGCAGTGTGTGCACAGTTTTTGAATGTTCTGGACTGGTGGAAGTCAAGTTAACCGCGACTTCTCCAAGGTCACACACCAGGTCAAAGAGAACAGAAACTAGCTGTGCTCAGTAGCCACAGCTGTAAAGACCAGTAAATACCGACTGATTAAGCCAGTGGGAAAAAAGGGTTCATTGAAGTTTCGAATCTAACGTTCTAAGTTGCGATATATCAGTTTCAAAAAGAGTGCTTTGGCTCATTTCACTTCCCCATAACCAACCTCTAACAATCCAAATGGTTCTCTGTCTCTGTCTGTTTCTCTATCTGTCTGTCTCTTCAAATACCTGAGTAGTTCAAAAACCGTGTTCACTGTTATACATCCAGACTCTTTATCATACTGATTTTCAAAAACATTTTTTTTTTATTTTGCTCGACCTAAGACATATGTCACTAGCTTTTGAATTTGTAGATCTCTCTCTCTACACACACACACACACACACACACGCACACACACGCGCGCGCGCGCGCGCACACACAAAACACACTTTTTTTTTCTGTGGTAATCATTTGTAGAAACGCCATCTCATACAAGCGTACTCGTCAAATGTTTGCCAGGTTCCGGTCGAGTCAGTGTCGATAATTTCAGGAAGGAAGCCATTGATTAGCAATAACGCTTTTCTTTGATTAACTGCCAATCCGGCGTAGCCTAAGTCCTGTGTCGTTTGCTTTGCTTTCCCCTACACGATCGACTGCAGCACAAATAGCGGTGACGGTAGAAAAGGAACCACGCTGATGTCTGCTCCTCACTGGGTTGTTGTTGCTCAGTGATGGCTTTGTAACTCGGCAGCAAAGAAGGCAATAAAAGTTATTTAAAAAAAAAAAAAAGAAGAAAAAAAGAAAAGAAAAGAGAAAAAAAAAAAAAAAACAAACAAACAAACAAAAAAAAAAAAGAAAAGAAAAAAAAAAAAAAAAAAAAAAAAAAAAAAAAAAAAAAAAAAAAAAAAAAAAAAAGAGACGAAACGAGAGGTTCAGGGAACATGAAATTTTTAAGCTCAAGCTTCGTCCACATCGAGTGTTTGTTTATCCTGATCCGTGCCGCAGGAGCGCTCGTTGCTGCCTCTCTGTAAGTAGTAAATATATCATGTTGGTGGCTTTTCCAGGCGAAGAGGCTGCATGTGGGATAGTTAGGCCCACGTCAATGATCTCTGCTCTGTTGTGTAGTACAATGATGTAATGATGACTAAAATAAAGTTATGGAGATGATTCGTGATCATATCATGTCAACAGAAATAGAAAGCGCATTATGGAGACTGTTCCTTATTATATTGTTTAAATCGAAACAGAAAGCGTAATGTTATCATCAGGGCTCTTTTCCCGCAAGCCTTAGATATTGCCGTCGAATCTTGGCCATAACTGCATCTGGCCTCGGGGCAATCAATGGACAGGCTATAATATGTTTCCTCTTAACACCACTTAAAAGGCAGATGTCAGTGTATCATTTCAGACCTTTGGATTTTGATATTCTTGGGTATAATTGAAATGAATCAGTTTAATCAAACGACGCTATGCAGAGGATTCCCCCCAGCATCTCTTTTCCGTGTGTGTGTGTGTGTGTGTGTGCTCACTGGTTAAGGGATCAGCAGTTATACAAAAAAGGTACAGATCCCGTATGCAGAACAAATGACTAAATACAACTAAAGCAATGTGGGAAAGAATGAAACATATAACAAATGACAAAACATTAAACATGGAATAAAAATAATAACTGTAAGAAGAAAGGGGAAAAGCAACCACATAATATGAATTTCACAATGATAACATTCACTCTGTAGATCTGAAGTCGCACGCGAATGTGTGTGTGTGTGTGTGTATGTGTGTGTGTGTGTGTGTGTGTGTGTGTGCGTGCGTGTGTGCGTGCGTGCGTGCGTGCATGTGTGTGTGTGTGTGTGTGTGTGTGTGTGTGTGTGTGTTCCCCAGTGAAATTTACTTCAATGATTTTTGACGATCTACTTCCATGATACAACATTTGACGATCTACTTCCAACGGAAGTGACGCAATGGTCCCCAGCTGACACTGCTCTGCAGTGTGGAAGACGATGCCAGACAGAGACATGGTGCAATTCTTTTTTCTACAACCCTCACCCGGGAACCTGTGCGCTTCAACGAATGGTGTTCGTGTCCATGATGCCTAATCAGACGTCCACCGCTTGTGGATGGAGCTACTACAGACTAACTTCAGGTAAAGGTACTCTGAAAAGTTCTATATTTCTAATGAGTTCAGTCTCACCAGCTTTGATAACAATACATGATTGTCACGATTTGCGAATATTGATTAGTATCATTGCAAAGAAACAGAGCATTATGCATGTGGAGACTAAAGAGTCCATGACCATCATAGCCTACTCCCCTATCCACTCTTCGTCTTAGTCTTCTAATTTCATCATTTGTTCGCGATAAATCAGTCAGACACCATTTCCAAAAAAATGTCTGCAGTGAGAGGAATCTCCAACCCTGGCCTTTGTAAATCCGCGTGGACCAAAGTGTTCAACAGTGTCGTCATCTCCACTTGTAGTTTTATTTTCATGTTTTATTTCTTAGTTTATTTTTTTAAAAAAAAAAAGAAAAAGAAAAAAGTCCCGTTTTAGACAATATTTTGAATGAAACATATAAAAAAAAATGTACATTTTGTGCAATATCTTGCATCTTAGAAATTGCATTGAACCTAGGTAGCATTGATATATATTTTTCATATGGAAGTTAGGGCCACGAATTGAGGGGTTGTTGTTGTTGTTGTTGTTGTACCATATCTAAGAGACTCCAGGGATCATCCGAACAGCCAAAGCACTTGAACGCTGTAGTACAAATGCACCAGCTAGGGATGAGAACATTACGTGTGTGACCGTTTTCGATTACCCCGCCACGTGGGTAGCCACACTCCGACATCGAGGGATTTTGGAGACTGATGGCGTTATGCTAGGAGCTTGTCACGACTGAATTCAATCCCCCGCATAACTATGCAGAGCATAACAACATTTTGACGTAGCCTTGGTGTTCTAGCCTATGTCAATTGGTCTGGCACAGCCTTAAGCCAACGCGAGATTCGAGGGGTAAGACACACAGATTCGGGGTGTGTATACCGACACCGGCGACTGAAAAAAACTCATCACAAGCATGGATGTGGAGAAGAAATCGAAGAAATCGAAGGCAAGGTCATCATGAGAGTAGGGTACGAAAGGTCACAGAAGAGCCTTTTTTTTTTTTTTTTGTTGTCTTTTTAGTCGCAAAGTGAGGCGACTGCAGACAGAAATCTACACAAACTTTAAATATGAATGTTAGCACACCGCCAAGAGTGGTGAAGTGCATGGAGATGAGTGACTGCTCGTTCATTTTCGTTGTCCTGATTGTATTGTTTTGTACTATCGAGTTTCATTCTGGTCAGAGACTAATTAGCGGGACAGTATTCTACGCTTTATTTACATTTATTTTTTCATCATACATCCTGGCGTCAGCCAGGCCGGAGAAATACAGACACTTGCAGCGCTGGCAGAAAACGTTAGCAATGTTATCTGATTTGCGGTATGGATTAGATGAAACTTGACCGTGTGGGTCCAGTCTTCCAAACTGAGCCCTAAACACACTCAGTCCTGGGTAAGTGCCGGAAAAAAGGAATTCCACGTATGAACGCATCTGACGGGATTGAAACCCACGATCCCCCGTCTGCAAATCCCCGACGCTAACCATTGCACCACAGCAGCTGGTGATTTTTCCGATTCCTTCTTTTCATACATTACAGAAGGGTGTCCAGCGAAAGGTGGCTACGTCATCGATCGCCTCACAGCAACGTGCTACCGACTAATGACGTCAACTCTCTGCCATCCTGGTTTGATGCCCGTGCCGCCTGTGAAGACAGCGCGATGAAATGCTGGTGGTGTTGGAACCCAGTGGAGAAAGCACGCTTCATTTACGACTTTCTCCACACCAACATCGGTAACACATGATGGACTATCACGTACAATGCCTTTTTTTTTTTTTTTTTTTTTTTTTTTTTAAGTCCGTTTGTCTGTTTGTCTCTCTCTGTCTCTGTCACTCTCTCTTTCACTTTGTCAAACTATCTGTCTGTCTCTATCTTTCCCCGTCTCGTTCTCTCTCTCTGTATCCCATGCTCCCCTCCTCTCTCTCTCTCTCTCTCTGTTTCTCTCTCTGTACATTGAGAGAGAGAGAGAGAGAGAGAGAGAGAGAGAGAGAGAGAGAGAGAGGGAGAGAGGGAGGGAGACCCAGTTACGCCCCAGTGCTTTGCGTTCCAGTTTCCTACTATCCAAAATCTGTTGGATGTAGCGTCTTCTTTGCGCTAATCCTCCATTCTTTGTTTTGTTTTTTTTTCCATCCGAAATGCTCAACTCTAAGGCACCGCATCACTAGAATAGAGAAGGTGTATGGATATACAGGATAGAAGTCAGTTAATAAAAAAAAAATCTTGGCCAAGAATTACATACGTTAAGTTGGAAAAAAAAGGACCAGTCAAGGTAGTAAACTTAGCCAGAAATCAACCTCCGAACAACTCGCTGAAGAAAAGCAAGGCGAGGATTCTCTACAGCTGCCATTATAAGATTCAACGTCATCTGTAAATCGGGGTCTATCAGGAGAGTGTGTTCAGTCAGAAGTTGACCTTCAGGCTTCTCAACTACGGAAAGCGAGGGGAGGCTTGGGCCGTGACTGTCACGACCAAATTCAACGTCTCATGTAAATTCAGGCCTATCAGAATCCTAGTCTAGATTGCATTTCCAAGTAAAGAAAATGAAGAAACGCGCGTGCGCTCACACATACATACATACACGTACGCATACACGAACGCGCACACACACACACACACTAGCAGCATTCGTGTTGAAAAATTACATGTAACAGTTGGATACTGTTCCAGAGCGAAAAAAAAAAGGGATTAAGGCTGTCAAAAACAAATGTCGGTTTGTCACTCAGAAATACCAAGGTCAGACAAAGCAGTGTACAAAACCCCTTTATCTCAGATATCAGAGAACACGTGTTTCCCTGCCACAAACATGCACGAAGACATGACCGCCTAGTCAGCCTTCCTGCGAGGTACAGTTGAGAGTGAACCAAGCTAGACACAGGCCAAAAAAGTTCTGAGCGGACAATGCATGTGAGAGTCTGAGCCGGGCATGGCATTTCAGCTTACTGGTAACAATATGCTATGGTGTGTGTGTGTGTGTGTGTGTGTGTGTGTGTGTGTGTGTGTGTGTGCGCGTGCGTGCTTGCGTATGTGCGTGCGTGTGTGCGCATAAACTTGAATATGCGTGCTACAATAATTGATTGCTAATCTTCATTTTGATGGTTTACAGAGAAGAAAATTCTTTGTCAATGGAAAATATGAGAGAGAGAGAGAGAGAGAGAGAGAGAGAGAGAGAGAGAGAGAGAGAGAGAGAGAGAGAGAGAGATTCCACATACATGTATCTTTCACATCTTGACTTTTCTTTTCCATCCGTGTCACTGGAATATGTGAAATATACTCGATCAGTAAGTGCCCTTTCCTTTATTTCTGTCTTTTCTTCCCCGTGCAGCTCTTCACAACTTCTGGAAGGGATTCTTTACTGGGGGCAGCCGTCCCCTGGAAGAGTGGAACACACATGTGCCTCCAACAGGTCCCCGCTTTGTCTGGCTCAATGGGCAGCCTCTGGACCTGAACGCCACTCAAACCTTCTGGTTCCAAGGCAGTAACTGGTACGGCCGGTCTCAGAACATTGTAGTTTTGAGGTTTGATGAGAGTTACTTGTGGGCACCAGCTCGTAACATCGTATTAAGTTTTTACATTTGTGAACGATCCTACATGTAGGACATTTGGCGCACGACTTGTAAGAAATGTTGGGGTAGAAGTCAAGACCAGCAGAAGGGTTTGTAATCCGTCGTGGCAAGTGGACGGCACCCTGCATCTTTCGTTGGGTTCAGATCAAATTTGGTTTCATGATGAACAAACAAACAACAGAAAGACAGAATGGTTCTGGAAGTTTCTTGGGAGTCCCGGAACCTTCTGGAAAGCAGCCCTCAAGAAGCCCCGTGAAGGTTCCTGAAATTATTTTTAGAATGTTCATTGTGTTTTGATTTGCTCTCGAAATGTCAGAATACTTCCTGAATTTTGATCGGCTGTGTTCTCACTGATTTTGGAGTTTTCTATTTCATGAACTGCAAATAGTCGGGTTTGGATGTGTTTGAAAAAGAATTATATGAGTTTTGTTGAAACTGGAGACTTATCCACTTTAGGACTGTCTACTAGGAGTAAAGATTTTTTAATTTGTGGTTGGAATCTATAGATCTTTCCTCCCTTTGGATATGACTGAACTAAAGATTATCATTCTCCTTTGCCACACGCACTGACATGTCATAGCAGAACAGAAGTTTGCTTCTTCATTGTGCCACAACTTTCGCCTGATTCTGCATCACGTTGAGTCGACATGTCATCACTTTGCCACGTTCGGTTTTGCTGACATTAAGGCCTATTTACGTCCTCTCAGCTCTAACATTGGCCCTATTTGTAATCAAAAAGCCAGATCGAGTTACGAGTTACCACCTAATTCCCAATATCTGCTCCGATCCAATCACTCTGAGTATTTCCACTAAAAAAGTTCTATTTTCACATAGGTCTGTTTTGTTTGTGTGTTTGTCGACAAAACTGCATAAAAAGTACACAACCAATTCTGATGAAGCTTGGTTAAAAGATGGAAATTGGTCCAGGAACTAACCTATCATGGTTTAATGCAGATTTGTTTGGTAGATATAGAGTAGACGGAGGGTTAAGAATCCATTAGCGAGATCACGACAGAATCGATGGCGCAAAAAAAAAAAACTCACCCGTCTGAAAAAAAAAAAAGCGTATTGGAGAGATGGAGAGTACAAGGTGGGATTTACGTCAACGGACAGACCTGTTAACTGTTGATTTTGATCCAAGGATCCGTTCCACAATATCATTATAAAGTTTGAACTGAATTATCTGCAAAGGAAAATATTTTCATTGAAGATTAGTACTTTACACTCATGTAAACGTTGTGTGTGTGTGTGTGAAGCAAATTTTCAATAATATGGGAAGTGATTCTTTAAGTCTTATGCAGGTCCGGGAATCCTTCGATATCCGCTCCCTGCAACGTGGCTTACCATATCCACTGAAATTTCTCTCAGGACTAGGCTGGGAAAATGGTCTCTTGGCCGTTGTCAGCGACTTTTCTGTTAGTCTTTTCGGAGGATCGTGCAGCGCTCCAGCAACTTTCGTCCTGAGACCAGAAAACAGACCTTTTTGGGAGAGTGGCTAAGAAAAACGACGCCCACAGTCAGCCGACCAATGTTGCGAAGTGGTCTCAGGTCCACGGAACAAGAGCCTAGCACTGAGCAGCGGACCAGAACCAAGTCCAAGACACACACACACACACACACACTTTAGACTATCGTCTGTTAAGGACAGCTTTTTTTTCTGTCCCATCTGCTGTGCCATCTCAGTGGCACTGCACCCACGCGCTGCCTTTTCGACCCCCCCCCCCCCCCCCCCCCCCTCCACAGCCCCACCTCCACAGCCATAGTCCGGCCCTGTGCACCAACGGTTCTGGCACGGGCAATCCACAGCGAGCAGTCAATGTCAAGTCAAGGGGCAATCGACCGCGGAAGCCACCGCAGCACTGCCGAGCCACTTTTGTGGTGTTTAGTTATGCCTGTTCTGATCCAACATATGCAGGACAGCACCTACTTAGCCCCCTACTGACGACAATAATTGCTTAGTCGTGGAGCCGGCGTGAGTGAGCTCCCCCTCCGGTGTGTGCAACCACGTCCATCCAACAACAGCCCCCATGAATTTGCCAATACCGTTGACCCGCTGTAAGGACACCTTAACATTAAGGGCTTCTGCTGACAGGACGTAAATGTCAACCTTCGACTCAGCTTGCCTTCGATCTGTGTTCTGCGGGGTTCCTTCTAGTCGTATGAGTAATAACTCGTTCAGTTGTGTAGGTGGAAAAACCCACTGTCAGTTCTAAAACTATGATGTCTGCATCTTCTTCCATCAAGCAACGAGTCACTGCAATCAGAAACGACCAAAGTTTATAAGCTGTGAAACTGACTATGTGTATAAACAACTGGTGATCGAAAATGCTGACTTTCAAGCGAAAAAAGAAATCACATAGTCAAAAAGTGTGCCTATAAATGTGTAACTGTTTTCCTTTTCTTACGTTTTGAAGTGCGTCTTCTTTTTCCGTCGTCCTCTTCTTCTTCTTGGCTGGGCTAAGCAACATAATCTCTTCTTCTTCTTTTTTTCTATGGTTGATATTCAAGGTGCCTCAAGATCTGCGCTCCGGTTGCCATGACAATTCTAAACACTTCAGCAGGTCTTGACTTCTGCTAAACTTAGCCCAGAGCTGCATCTCGAACGCAGCGCCTGATCGGGTTTCACGTCATAGAAGAAAGGCCTTCAAACTCAATACACAGAGTCAGGCCCCTGTCTGCACTGTTGACGCTTTTTTATGTTCTAGGGGAATATCAAGTCAACAGTCAATTGGCCTAGGAATGGTCTTTGTGCATAAAAAATACTTAATAGCATTTTTTTCGTTTACATTGTCCTAAATGTTGTTTGTTTTTGCCTGAAGAAGACCCAAGAGCTCGAAATGCATTGTTTGTCCTGTAATCTGTTTGTTTGTATTTGTGGTGGTTACTAAAATCCATTTGCTTCAGTCACTTCGTTTTGAAACTATTTCTTTTTTCAGTTAAAAAAGAATTAATACGCGTAATGTTCAGCCCCTATGGCTTTGTAATGTTTTCAATTCCAATGCGATTAGAGTTAATTCCTCCTGAATGTGACGTTACTGCCATCTTTATTGGGCAAGCCCAACAACACAGTGTCAAGCTGAACCTTGTGTTGACACAACTCTGCCAGAAAAGCCCGAAGATGCCAGTAACGTCACATCACATCGTAACATTTCAGCCTTCGTTAACATTTGATGTTCAATGTTAAAGACAGACAATACATATTTTGAATCAGATTAGTTTAGAAACTGCAAGTATGAGTTCTAAACCTAACGACTGAGATCAGCGTGCTTTTTAAGTTGGCGTTTCTTTAATTAAACTGTTGAAAAACATACTAAAAAAAGTCAAGTCGAGTTTTAAGCTTAATTTGTTATTTAGATGTAGCCGGGTGCTAACAGTGTATATTTCTTGGTCACCTGTCGTAAACGAGATATTTTGTTCATTAGTTATCTTCCCCCTTACCTCCCTTGGTTGAATCATTTTTTTTTGTTTTTGTTTTTTATTGGGTAAATTTTTTAAATCATGAATATATCAGAACGTACATGGTTGTGTATACGTCGCTGAAGTCACAAAATCAAATGTATTCTATTCATTACAACCATGCTGGACTGAGAAGCCCCTATTTTCCCTTAAACTGGTATTTCGACCAAATTAATCTTGGCACCATTTTGAATTGTCCGACGAACAAACCGTAAATAATTCTTGATTTCACAAATGGTAGGAGAGAATCCAAAGAATCCATGAATGCGCATTTAAAGTACAGTAAATAAGCTCTCATTTTGTATATCGCATGCCTATGATCTTTTCTGTACAAGCTTGCGACTATACCAAATGACTGACGGCGCCGGTCCTTGAGCGAGTCGCCTTCTTTGTTCATTGTCGGCGTTTTGATCTAAATTGTCGTTTTATGAAATTCTGTCTTCCCTGTCGAAATCTTTTTAATGACTTCGTTTTTATGATAGAAGCAACCGAATATATATATAAAAATTATCATCCGATGGTCCGTTCCAACAGAATAACATTTTATCGAAGATCGTGTTAAAAGCACATGGCGACGGCCATGTGACGATAAAGCAAGTTGTGTTTTCTATCAAATTTTAAACGCAAAGTTCTCCGCTTGGACGGCATCTTGGATAATGAAATTTATATGTATAAAAAAAGCGAAATGCCAGCTTTTCATTCATTACAAAAATTTCATGCTGTTAAGTATTTTTCATCGAAATAAAGGAAATTATGACGTAAACTCGTTAAAAGTGGCTTCATTCTCGGACTTTAATCACCAATAACTTTACACAGCCACACAATTGTCAAACATGACTTATTGCGCTTTATTCTTTGGGCTCTGAGGTTTCATCGATATCAAATGTGTTCGATACTTTGAACGTACGGCGAGCTAGACAACGCAGAAGCTGCGACAGATAGCACAGATTTCGTCATTTGCTGTCTCGCGAGGCTCATTTTGAGTGCGGCGCTGCGTTGCCTTCTGTGCGGTCCTGTCAAGCTGTATATAAGTGGGAGCCGCTCGGTGAGCGTGAGCAGTGTTCGCTGGTGTGAGCATTCAGCGGCAAAGGGGGAAACAGTGTACTGTGTACCTGCTTGACACGGCTGCTGTTCGTGCAGTGTCCTGTGTACCTACTTGACACGGCAGCTGTTCGTGCACTTGACTACCATCTATCTGCCTTCTTCACCTTTACCCCTCCACAATATCACAACTGGCGCAAGACGGGACACCATGGCCAGCGAACTGCCGCACCCTCTGTTTCTGCAGCAGCTTCCAAATTTCGAACACCCGTCTCACCAGCTGCTGAAGGAGAATCGACGTTTTGTGTGGCACGAATACAGCAAGTACCGCTCTAAGTGTGTCAAGGAACGTGCCAGGCTAGGCCCAGGGCAGTCGCAAGCGATGAACACGCTGTTTCGCTACTGGTCACTTTATTTGAGGGAGCACTTCAACAAAAAGATGTACCAGGAGTTCAAGACCTTCGCTGTGGAGGACGCAGAGGCCGGGTATAGATATGGACTGGAGTGCTTATCGCTTCTTCAGCTTTGGCTTGGAAAGGCGATTCACACGAGAGTGTTCAATAACTTTCAAGAAGAGACTCTACGAGACTATGAAAATAATCAGTTGTATGGTCTGGAGAAGTTCTGGGCATTCCTGAAGTATTCCAGGAAACGGATAGAGTACATCAACCCCAAGTTGAAAGATGCGCTGTCTCGTTATAAACGTCTTGAAGACTTCCGGGAGCCCCCAGAGCCGGGCATGCACTCCAGCCTGAGCCAGGCGTTTTCCGGCCCCGTCGCCCCATACTTGCGCACCACCAGCTCCTCGGATGGGGGACAAAGTTCGTGCACCACGAGCGCCTCGGACGCCACATCAAGTGCTCACAAGCCGCTGATGACCTGTTCCTTGCCAGTGGAGGGTGCCACTGGAGGTGCCCCAGCGAAATAGACCTGGAGATGTTTTTCGCGCATCCTTGTTCACACTTACAGAGAAAGATGACTTGTGGTGGTGATCGGGGATGACAGACAATTGGAGCACACACACTGCTGGGGCCCAAGGCAGTGGTGTCGTGTATGTTTTGTGACGACAAACTTGTGCACATCAACAAGAAAAGCATTTTGTGTGGTGTGGGGATATCTTTTTTTTTTTTTTTTTTTTTACCTTCCTGTGTGGTTTCTGGAAGTTGAAATGGGAGAGAGAGGCAAGCATTTGTGTGGTGTAGAGATTTTTTTTTTTTTTTTTTTTTTTTACTTCCAGTGTGGTTTCTGGAAGTTGAAATTGGAGAGGAGGCAAGCATTTGTGTGGTGTGGGGGATTTTTTTTTTTTTTTTTATTTTTTTTTAATTATACCTTCCAGTGTGGTTTCTGGAAGTTGAAATTGGAGAGGGGACACACACACACACACACACACACACACCTGACATATTTCAAATTAATGTTGAAAATTTTCGGCCTTGAATAATCAACATACATGAACCATATCAGCTGTTGTCAATAACTGAAACATTGCATGCTTACGTTTAGAATTCCAAATGCTGTTCATTTATCTTGATTGTGCTTGTGCCTTTGGTTCTAGTTCATATAATTTTCTGCATTTCCCATTAACAATTTGGCAAAGATGCATATTTCAAAAGATCACTTGCGTTTCAAAATATGTTCAATCAAAGTGTTATTAAAGGCGCTGACAGTCCACTCTTGATGCAATTCGTTCTCTGTGAGCTTGGATGTGTCTATATTTGTCCCCAAACCCCTCGTGTGAACATGCGCATGCACACACACACACACACACACACACACATACACGCGTGCGCATGTGAAGAAACTTCCAAAAGTCAATACTTTCCTCAAGTAAAGCTGGGCCTTGTCCAAGGTTGGGAGAATGTTCTCCCTGGACAAAAGTTGCATCCTCTCAGACCTCAAGGAAAGGATCTTCTGCAGACAAAATTGAACCCTGTCAACAGATAAAAAAAATGTTTAATGCTGGCAAAACTGCTTTCTATCAACAGGTGAGAACATAATTCTTTTGCAGGGACACAGTCACCAGTAAAACGGATAAGAACGTTTAATGCAATCAATATTGAATTCTATCAACGGATAAGAAAATATTCTTTTTGGCAATGAGAAAATGTTTCTTTTGCAATGAGAAAATGTTTTATACTGAATTCTATCAATGGGTAAGAAAATATTTCTTCCCTGACAAAGCTGGACCTTCTCAATGGTTAACTATTTTTTATTCTGCGGATAAAGCTAAGCCATGTCAACGAATAACATTTTTATAAAAATAGTTGAATCCTTAAGTTGAATAGTGTTCTTCTGCAAAAACAATCTCAGCAGCCCTGTCAAATGTTAAAAACCATATTCGGAAAACAGAAGTGACCCCCCCCCCCCCCCCCCCCTCCACCACCAAAGTTAAAGATGTTCTTTCCAGACAAATTTGAACCTCTCTTTGACGTAAATTAAAAAGAGTTGTTTTGCGGGCAAGGAATTTTTCCTTTGCAGATAAAGCTGAAGTCAATCAAAAGGTAAAAATGTTTTCCGACAGGTAAAGCTGTCTCTTTTTCAAGGTTAAGAAGTAGCAGCACTTCTGCAGACAAAATTGAGCACTCTGAAAAATTAACAAAATTGTCCTCTTCAGACAAAGCTGACCCCTCTTGAAAGTTAAAAAAAAAAATTACAGTATGTCTGCAGAAAAAAAGCTTAACCCTGTGAAATGTTAGGAAACTACTTTTCTTAGCTCTCTTAAAGATTCAGAAATTGTTTCTTCTGCAGGCAAAACCGGGTCCTGTGAGAGGCTAAGCAAACATTCAACTACAGTTTCAAAAACATGCAATTTTCTCCCCCAAAATCTTGCCTCAGTTCAAGCTTAGGAGATCATGTTTTTAATAACAGAGATGCCAATCTCAAGAACAATTTTCCCATTTCAATACTGTCAAAGGCTGCTTCCAAATCGGTGGAGTAGGTGATTTTTGTAGAAGTGGGTGTCGAGAATAGTTAGTGAACTCGCATATATTGTTTAACTATACAAAGGGCTCTTACTTCCCCAAAATAGGGACAGAATGTAATCTATTCGAACAATCGTCAAGCGTAAAATTGTACGAGACGTCTAAAAGAAACCCACTGAACTGGAACTTAACATTAAACTGGAGGATGAGAAATAGTGCAAATCTTCCAAGATAGCAACCTTTCTGTCAAAGGTCATTAAAGAATCATGTCCTGGAAGGGGATCTTGGAGTCACCGCCTAGATGTGGCCTGTTGCTCTTAAGAGTGCAAGAAGTTCAGGGCTGAGACACTTGTTTGAGGAACGTTTCTTCTCTGAGACCTTCTGATGTCAATCCCAAAACAGCATGGCAATATTGGTCCAAAATTGCCCAATATTGGTTGTAACATTGGGACAACATTGTACTTGTAGTGTTGGTAGTGCAAATTGCCCTAACATTGGGGCAATATCGGATCTTGTATTGGATCCAATGTTTTTCGAACATTGCTGCAATATTGGTGCAACATTGGCCCATTGTTGTCTTAATATTGGCTAACCTTTGGATCCAACATTGTTCCAATATGAATCGTACATTCGGCCAATATTGGTCCATTGGTTCTGCATTGGATTAATCGCTGGTTCCAATGTGTATGCAATGTTGGTGTAGTGTTGCTGGAATATTGGATTTTCATTGCATAATTTGAATGTGTCTCAAAAATCGATGCATCATTGATTGTACTCTATTGATGCTGCAAAATATTTCCTTTCACAATCATCCTTGAAGAAAACGCCCATTTTTCTTGAAAGTTTCCGTCAATAAACAAATGAAACGGTTACAATTATTCAAGAAATAATGATTTCAAAATCAATAATAGGTCAAAGTGCAACAAAATCTTGACTAAACTACAGATGGAAGTTGTACATAGGTTTGAAGAATACTAAATAAGACACTATAGGAAAAACAACGTACTACAATAGTCCTACACCCAAATGTGCATGCCTGATCATTTGCTTGCTCTCATTAACATCACAATCAACACTGCATCAAAATTTCAGACACCTTTAATTATTACATTCCATTGTTTGTTTTTTTTTTTTCTGTCTTGTTTTTGTCAGAACAGGATAGGATTTAAGAGTTTTTCCTTTTGACATGAACTTTAAATCACACACACACACACACACATACCATTCAATTATAAAATAAGACCGAGGTTAACAACAATGAATAAATTTTTATGTAGAACTGTATCAAATCATTACTGTACCAAATTATTTCATTTCAATCCGCTTACTTAGCATCTCTTTACACAACCTGAAAAAGACCACACAAGCATTTATTCATTCATTCTTTCTTTCACCCATATGTAGAAATACACATGCACACACCCCTTCCCCCACATGGCTCAATAAACAAGTGAAACCTACAGTAATTTGCCTACAACAGAATGTTCAAAATAGTCTTGATAAATGATCCGTATAAAATATTCTGAATAGTTTAACATAATTGTATAATTATATTCGTATCACACAACATGCAATGATGCTGATAGGATAGTGCAAAAAAATAACATGCTTTACTGCAAAAGCACTGGAACACACGCTAGTCAATTTAAGTTCTGAGAAACTTTAGTATTCCATGAATATGTGCAATACATAAAAAACAGATTTTGAGTCTACGCGAACTAGAGCTTGAAAAAGATCACAAGGTAATTCAAGGCCATGCTAATATATAGCAAACAATTTTGCAGAAAAAAAAAATTTTCACAAGGAAATACGATTTATTAATCCCTAAAACTGAGAACACAGATCCTCTCAGCAAGAGTGGTCAGGGCATGGAATAGCCTCAGTGAGTCTGTGATAACTGTGCCGTCCGTCAACGCCTTCAACAACGGGATGGACAACCCGTCCAAGTTCAGTCTTGAATACCACTAAACAGAGAATAATACCACAGTAGTTGTCGACAGGCCACTCAACAGGCCTACAATGATGATTTGTTTATTGATGATTATCCTGTGGAAGAGGAGCTGGCTGATCTCTTCTTTCCTCCCTCTCTCATTGCTTCTTCTCTCCTCCCCTCTCCTGTTTTTGCCTTCCTCTGTCACAGGATCTCGTAAGGAAGTTGGAGGTGAAGGAATCCAACTCCGTCAATGTTGCCGTCGGATATCTTTTCTTGGCAGCTTCTGGGGAACAAACAAAGTAATTACTTGTAGCAGATTGATATGTGACAATGTCGGGCTATGCGTGATGCCACACTGGCACAACTTAACCGAAAACTTTGGCAAAAAAAGCATCATAACATGGCCATTGACCAAAGGAACGAGTCCAGTTGTGGTACAAGAAGACTTTGTTACGATGCTGTTTCGACTAAGTTTCTGATAAGTTATGCCAGTGTGACATCACGCTAACCCGTGATTCCTAGAAGTGAAGCAAGCTTCGTCTTTCCACAAGGGCTGAAAGCACGCAAAGCATCTTAGCTCTATGAGCATATGGGCGGGGGGGGTGTAGGCGGGTGGAAGGGGGGGCGGGGGAGGGCTGTGGAAGGGCAGGGAGAGGCGCGCAATTTTATCAGCTAGACGTAAGGCAATGGACAAACTTAAACCAACTATATATACATACATGTACCAGTGCACGCCCATTTAGTCACTTTGAGAATTGCGCTTTGTTTAAAAGTTATTTATTTCTAGTGAAAACTTTGAAGTAATGACATTACAAATCATTCTGCAGCCAGACATTCAATCGAACTGTTAGAAAATCAGATAAGTTCTCTGATATCACTAGTACTAATTCAGAACAGAAACTGTATTAATCTATCAAACAAACAAACAAAAAAATCATGTTCGTACCATAGACAGTATCCAGCAGGTTCTTGTAGTCCTTCAGCCTCCCCTTTGTCTTAACTTCCTGTCAAAGTTAAGGAGAAGGCCAGCCGAGGACCCAGAAGCCACTTCCAGATTTTGCAAGTGGCATCCTTGAGGCACGTGCCCCCCGATTGCTGAAAGATACAGGACCTGTAAAAATAAATAGAATTATTTACGCATTTATTATAGAACTCACCCAGTTCTTACCAAGATAGCCTACTTGCTGGCAGTGTCCTGGGTATCAAATCCTGGTATGGGGGCGTAAAATCTCCCCCCCTTCCTAGAATCAACATTTGTTCAGATTATTCATCTAATTAGCTCGGACAATAAAATTGGCCATATCTACTGTTCATCTTATTCTGGTGGTTCACTGCTATAGTTAAGTTGGCCTGTTCCCACCCCACCCCCCCCTCCCCCCATTCCCTAGTTAAAGAGTTGTACTATGGCTTCAAATTGTCGATAGGTCTTACTGATGAATTCCCAAAGGGCTTTCAGTAACTTTCTTGTTATCTTTGAAATAAGAAAATTAAATATAAGAAAAACAATGCTTACAGCTCTGTCTTTGGTGGCTTGGTCACCCAAGCTGTGGTCCAGGTCCATCAACCCCTCTTTCTCTTTAAGAGGGTAGTCCCGCACTGGGAGAGTGGGCGAGGGGGCTGTGCAGGAGCTGCTGCTGCTTGCCCAGCAACTTGCTGGGCCTCCATTCTCCCGATCCGGTTTTCCAGTGCATTGAGCCGCAGCAGAATTTCGCTCTGCTTGCCTTGCATCTTTGTAAAAAAAGGTGCAAGTTGCTCAACCACTGCTTCTGTTCAGATAAACAATAAGAATGGTTTAGTGCTACAATCATATCAATTTTTAACTCTCCTCATACAAAGAAAAAAAAACAAAAAATCCTAGATAACATTCAAAGGGTTCTGATCTTTAAGTTGCTTACTCAAAAAAAACACATTTCCCATTAGATTTGGAAGGTATTTGTATTTTTATTCATGATCATCTATTGTTTTTGTCCCACATTGCGTGCAACTGCATGTGTGAGTGTGCGTGTACATGATAGTCCGTGTGTGTTGCTCCTTTTTCTATCAAAATGTTTAAGGTCAGGGGGAAAAGAGATCGCCAATGCCTAGTAATCATTGGAAACTGATATGGGTGAAAATGGTCAAATTGAACTTACTTGCAAGATCGTGTTAAGAACTTGGTAATCGGCCAAGATCTTGATGGCCCAGTCTTTCGGGAGGGGTGCTCTGGCTGCCGTATCTCCTAGGGGGGCTTCTCCTACGGGGGCTCCTCCTTGGGCTTCGCCTAGGGGGGGCTTCTCCTAGGGGGGGGCTCCTCCTTGGGCTTCGCCTAGGGGGGCTTCTCCTTTGGGGGCTCCTTGAGCGGCAATGGCTCCTGCTCCTTGATCTACTTGGACACGATTCTACACTTGGACTGTCAAGAGATATATATTCACTTCTTAATAATGAAAATGTGACACAGGATTTTATAAGTGTAAGCTGCATTGCAAAATTGTGTCCCACATCTTAAAGTTACTAGGAAATACAGTTTTTTCTGAGATCTTGTAAGATTTTTATAAATTATGAATTTTAATCTTTTGGAGTAGGTACAATAATATATATAAAATCAACTATTTGTCAGAGAGAGAGAGAGAGAGAGTTATGATTTATTTTGAAAACATTCAAAATATAAGAAATTAAAATTTTAGAATTAACAGATCAAAACTTTCAGACTAGTCTGTTCCAATTTCTCCCTTATTATTCTTCTTCGATGATCAAAAAAGAATAACAATGGCAAGTAAATAATTAACAACAAGCAAATTTTTACCTAAGAATATTGAGAGAGACACAGAGAGAGAGAGAGAGAGAGAGAGAGACTTACCTATAACGGCTGGCTAGGCAGTTTTTTTTTTTTTTTTTTTTTTTTTTTTTTTTTTTTTTTGCTGTCCCAACCTCTGCACCACTTCAGAGGCAGTGCACCCACACCGCTCATTCCGACACCCGTCCACAGCCACAGCCCGTCAGGCCCGCCGCAGCCCCGGCATCGACAACCCACAGGGCGGAGTCAATGTCAAGTCGTCAAGAGGCAACCCACCGGAGGAGACACTGCCTTGCTGCCGAGTCACTCGGTGGTGTTCAGTGACGCCTGTTCTGATCTAACATACGCAGGACCACCACTACTAAGCCCCCTACTGACGACAATAATTGCTTAGTCGCGGAGCCGGCGTGAGTGAGCTCTCCCTCCGGAGGGCGCCACCACGTCCGTCCAACGACAGCCCCATGGACTCGCCAATACCGGTGACCCCGACGGAACCAAACCAAGGCCACAGACGTGGAGAAGACATCGAAACTGAGGTCACCATGAGAGCAGGGCATGAAGGGCCACAGAACCTGGGACATTTTTTTTTTTTTTTTTTTTTTTTTTTTTTTTTTTTTTTTTGCTGATCGATGAGAATGAGGATGATGATGATGAAGATGATGCTACGGATTTCCATTTCGGTCTGAGACTACATGACAGGGTTGTACTCTACGCTTCCTTTCATAATATATCCCGGCGTCAACCAGGCCCGAGAGATACAGACACCTGCAGTGTTGGTCAGGAAATTTGAGCAACACTCTCAGAAACGCATCCATTAAGTGGATGAACTCGACTGTGTGGTCCCAGTCTTCCCAACTGAGTCCGCAGCAAACTCAACTCTGGGTAGGAGCCGGTCGGGGCAGAAAAACCCACATGCCTCTGATGGGATTCGAACCCACGACCTCCCAGCCGGAGTCCGCGACGCTAACCACTTCGCCACGGCGGCTGGTGGCTAGGCAGTTTTGACTGCTTCTTTCGAGGATCTGCATGCCCATCATCCTCCGTTTCTGTCCCCGGCACATCGCTCTGCACCAGGGCTGTCTCCTCTCTCCTTTTCAGTCTTTCGTAAGAATCTGCAACAGTGTCATTAATTATTGACACAACACATATGGTTTTACATGCGAAAACATTCGTAGTACTGTAAGTTATAAAAAGTTCAACTTTATCTCCTAGAAAAGCTAAAAATATAAATTTCAGTGGCCTTCAAAACCAGCAACTTATCTGATATTCCTGGATAAGAGACACATGCTGTTTTTTCCACATTTTTTAACACAGAGAGTGTGTGTGTGTGTGTGTGTGTGTGTGTGTGCGTGCGTGCATGTGTGTGTGTGTGTGTGTGTGTGTGTGTGTGTGTGTGTGTGTGTGTGTGTGTTTGAGATTTTTATTCCCTTTTTCATTCACTTGTTTATGCCAGGATGAACAATAAATATCCATTCTGATAGTGGTACATCTATCATTAAGCATTTGATTCTTCAATTACTATATAAATTCACTGAGACAGGTGTATATCAGTATACATTCCCTCCATTATATAACTTTCATTGGTTAATACCCGGGAGAAGAAAAAGAAGACAGAGAGACAGGAGAAGAGGAACGACAGATGAAATAAATACTATAAGAATAGATGTAAAACGATGAGGGTGTGGGGAAAAAGGGGTGATCTAAAGTGAACTTACCCGATTCCCCCAAAATCTTTGTGTTGGGAAAAACCAGGTTCCCCGCTCGTCGGGCGCCCTGCAATTCACAGCCCAAGAAGATGGTGCATTCGGGCTGCCCGGCCACCAACACTGCCCATCTGAAAGCCAGTTGTGTGGCACAACTGCCACGTTCCTGTCTCCTCCTTCTACAAATTCCACTAGTTGGTACTTGCTCATCTTTTATCAAAAAACAACAACAAAAAAAAAGCGATGCGATGATAGGATATTTATGAAATATACT
The DNA here is from genome assembly GCA_016801955.1 of Conus betulinus. Lineage (NCBI taxonomy): Eukaryota > Metazoa > Mollusca > Gastropoda > Neogastropoda > Conidae > Conus > Conus betulinus. The sequence continues at coordinate 168,389 of JADBJO010001975.1, read as the reverse complement.
TTAAAAAAAAAAAAGGCCACTGTAAGTTTCCCGAAATGCTCAGAGACTGTCAAGTTATTATGAATAATAAACAACACAACCTGATTAAAAAAAAACAAACATTTCTTGTGTGTTAGCATAGTTAAGCTTTGAAAATGTCATGATTTAAAAAACTATGTATCACAAAAGAAAATGCTATCTCTCCAAGTCTCTTTCTCTCCTCCTCGTCTCTCTCTTGTTCTTCTCAGCCCCCTCAGCCCACCCCCCACCCCTTGCACCTACATGTCTGTCTCCGACGACGGGTGGCATGCATGATGACACTGCATTTGCACAAAAAATTATTAACCTATTTGCTAAATTCAAGGGGAAACAAAACATATTCCCCATTTTTTAAGGCAGTATGACACATTTATGTTCAATGTCCTCCATTTTAGCCGACTCAAAGTGACCTGACAACCTGGAAACTCTTACAATATCAAACTCTCGAGAGCTGCATGGATAATTAAAAAACTCTTCTGACCTTAAAAAAAAACGTTCAACGACAAGAGTGTGACTTTCATTATCTTCCACAACTAAAATGTTGCGAAGAAAATAAAACCTGCCTCTGATTTTTAGACAATTGTTTCCATTTGAAATAGAAAAGAACAACCCTTTAAAATTAATTTGCTGGAATTGTAGGCAGTGAACAATTGTGTGTGGGTCAGGCCCTTGATAATGTTCTTTCATGGGTATATTTTGGGGCAAGCAAGGTGCTGCTTCTTTTTTGTCAACACACCGTTTCTTTCCATTACTTTTTTGATAATTTGTTGCAAGGAAACTGGGGCTTACGCAAAAGCACCTTTAAATGTCCACAAGGAAATTTTCAAAGGGAAAAGCTGAATGTCAGTCCAGTGGCCCATGCCTTTTAACATCCTCTGCAATATGAATTAAACCATGTACATTATATACCCAAAACTCTGCCATACAGTTCTCTTGCTTTTTCAACAAAAGATGTAATCTTCTATGTGCATAATCCGCATGGGTCTTGTACAACCTGCGGCTGGTTAGATAATGAATTCCTACAAATAAAAGCAAAAAGTGGTCATAGTAATTTGCAGCCAGTTGTCCTTTCAGAGCAACAGTTCCACTAATATAAAAATTGCCTGAATTCTGTAGCTTTCCATCTGTCTACTTCACTCAAATTTCGGCATTTTCTGGCAAATTCCCTGGGAAGGTAAATTTTGAATGAATCAAGAGACTGTGAAATTTGTCTGACTGCAGTCTGCCCAAGCCTAATGCCCTTTGCTACTGGACTTCTCAGCAAAAACATCAGAAGTCGTCTTGTCACACCCAGGCAAACAAGGTGCATGTAGTCAAGTGTAAATTGACTCACCATGTTAATGGACTGGCGACAAAGGGGAGAATTGCCAATGTGGTGGTCAGGCTGTCTTTGTTCATTAAAAGAAGCATCTGTCCTACTGGGAGCATTCATATCTGTAGACACACAACTCGACCTTCTCTATTGGAGCCTTTCTGAGTGCACCTTTCACATGAAAAATATCCTGAGTGACCTTTAGTTTGCTTGATATAGGAATGAGCTGGAGCATCACAGACAAAACAAGACAAAGCAATGTGCGCAGGACACTTCCTTTCATTGAAATCGAAAGTCACAGGCCCTCTTTGAAAATGTTCTATTTCTTGAATAAAATCTTCCAAGTACTGATCATGAGTTGCTGGTTTACTGTCACCACAATACTGACCAACCATAAATGGTTTTGATGATGAAAACGGTGAGCAAACTCTTGCAAGAATTGGCCAAAGTTGTTTTGATCCACTTTTTGAGATCGGCAGTCCATCAATATTACTAGCAGCGACAATACTGGCACTTCTGGAAGACAATAGCCACTGAAAAAAAATTAATAAGCTCTTTTGATTTAGACAAGCAGTTGAAAATGCCAAAATGAAAGTAGGAACCATTTTCAATCGATTTCACATTACAGTTGCGTGGTGTTTTCAGTAGAGTGCGTGCATCTTTTGGAAGATCGGGATGAAAAACCCGGAGAACACCTAACAAAGCAGAAAAGAGCAACCAACGTGATGCCAAACGAAGTAGCCCACGCAAAAAGTTCAAATGCTAGGTTTGATGAACTTGGGTTTTCTTCTTCTAACTGTTCTCAGTGTCGGAATCAAATATTTCTTCCCTTGCTTCAATAGTATCCAAGAATTCCTGTATGCCTACATCTACTAAGTCATCATCTTCCTCTTTGTCAACCGCATCAGAAAATACGTAATCGTTTGCGTCATCGAACTGATCGAAGGCCGCAGATTCTTCCAACAACCTCCCTCTTTTTCCATACCCTTTCCCCTCTGACTTTCGTCACAGTTTTTGGTCAAGTTGGGCATCACATCATTGAACTCTTAGAAGCTGTGCATGAACTAAGTTTCAACACTTTTGATGGACTCGGATCATAGCTGTCAGTCTCAGAATACCCGGGAAACTTGCAAGATACGTGGCACCATTTTCCATGGCAGCGCGCGATTCTGCCAGACAAGATGAAATTTCATCTCTGGTCATTTTACGAATTGTTCTCTTTTGTGACCAATAAGAAGACATGATTCTTAACTTTTCAAATTGACGGTTTTGGTAACAAACTAAGCAAACAGAAATTTTATTACCTTGTGGTCGTAGACTGGCTGTAAACTGACAATGATGGTTTCTGGCACCCAAACACAAAGATTCAAACGTTTCGCCCCCGGAACGCATGCCGGTAGTGCAGAATATAAATCTCGCGTCCCTGTCTGCGATTCATAAGAATGGAATAATGACGTGCTTTTCACAGCGCACGCGCTCGCAGACCGTGCAAAGAATCACGGCGGCCCGGCGCACGCACGCAAAGTATCATTGCATCAAACGCGGATCCAAGGAAGAACAAATATCCCTCGCTGAAGCCAATGTTCGCTGCGGCGCCGCCCAAACTATTATCGCTTCAGCAACGCGGTGCAGTATTGGCTCCACACACTAAGTGCCTTGACTTTGGATTCCAATGTGGAGCTAATGTCTATGCAATATTGTCCCAATGTTAGATGCTGTCTGGGTCTGTCCCTGGCATTTTTACCTACAGATATGCACCTGGACCACTGACTCACGAAACAGTTCAAAAGATGTCCAGAAATGATCAGATGGCAATTGGAAAGATCGCATTGACGGACGACTGTGTGGGCTAGCTCCCGAACTAGCCTTTCTCCAACTTGCTATCAGTATCAAATTAAAGATGATCCAAAGATTCACCAAAATTGAGAACGATAAATCAATGGTGCCAGCCCAATCACGACTGGAAAGCTACAATGGACGATGAGTAATGAACATGTGTCTGTGGAGGAACATTCTACTCTGAGCATGACACAAGCATCATCATGACAAGAAAGGCTGTATGAAGCAGTGATCAATGAACAGCACCTGCAGCAGATAAAACACAAAACCACGGTGCCGAGGATATCCACGCTGATTATCCAGACAATAAATTTGTGCAGGACGTCGATGCCAAACGCAACTCAACATGCAACCTGGAAAATGCTAAAGACGAATGGTAGAAAGCAGATGAAAAAAAAGTCCAGAGTGGCTGCACTCATAGGAAAGAACACAAACTAGCCGCATTTGGACACATCGAAGTTGTAGGAACGCCTAGGGAGTGAAACAATTAAAGCTGAATACATCTTCTCAAAAATTCAGACGCCAGCAAGAGATAAGAAACATCAGTTGAAAAAAAAAAAAGGGTGAATCTTAAGAAACACTGTCTCAGAAGATGAGAAGAAAGGGCTCGGGAAGCTCTTGAAAGACCTGAAAGCTCAACACAGTGCCGTCAGCAAAGCAGAATAAGCAAGAAAGAAAAGAAGCAAAGAGGGACAACCCCCAAGACTGTTTCTTCACATAGCTTTCCTGTTCACCGCCTGTAAACTATTCGAACGAAAATCAGGGACACTCATAGTGCACAAAGAAGCTCTTGAGCAACGGGAAAAATATCCCAAAGCAGAGCACCACTTGAAAACCCGGCAAAGACAGGTGAAAAGAGTTTCAGTTGACTCTGGTTTAGAAGCAAGAAAAGAGAACTTCGAAATGCTAACTAATGCTATATCTTGTTACCAGAGAGAGAGAGAGAGAGAGCGAGATTGAGAGAGGTTTCCTTTATGGATGGAGGAAAGAGAAGATAACACCATTGCCGCCCAACTTCCCTCCCCGTGCCGCAATAGAGAGAGAGAGAGGAGGGCAGAGGAAGTTGGTCCGCGGGAAGTAACTCTTGTCGAAGTAAATGGTATAAAGTGAGCAGGGGTGTGTAAACGGCAAACAGTTGTTATTTCCTACATGATTTATTGGGACGTGAGATCACTGAAACTGTGGTGATCTGTTCGAAGGTAGATAATAACAGATTTGAGCCACATTCATGACTTTGATAGTGACTCTCACTCTGACAATGACTGACACTGATTTTTCAATGCCCATCGATATATCTGTTCATTACCGTTTACGATCTTACGATCTCATGACCTGGACATAGAATTAATAGTGAAATGATGTTCAAACTATGTTGAATCAGTTTGATCTGCCAAGTGTCATCAGACTTATCATCGAAAAAAATATCAACAACCAACAAAAGAATGAAGAATTGAGGAAAGAAAATACTGCAGCCACGATGAAACAATTGCGCCTAACTCAAAAACTAGTATCCAGACTGATGAATTTGCGGCACCCATAATGAAATCGTTTTGAATGTTGAGGTCAGGAATTCTCTGGTTTTTTCTGGCACCTTAAGGGGAAAAAAAAATTAATGCATTTTACAACTTCCATTATGAAATTGTTTTGAAAGCAGAAAACTCATGAGTTGACGTGATATGAGAAGATGTGTTCTTCAACATTAAGTTTCACAAATCATCAAAGTCTCTACTAGGATGCAGAATTATCAGGAGAGAATTATAGTGAAATAATTCAACTCATGCACAACATGTTTTGAGTGCAAAAGATGACAAAGCAACTAAAAGATAGGTCTATTCAAAAACATGCAGGTAAACAGAGACCCAAACACCACACTGATTGGAATTTCACATCCATTCTGCACCCAATTTGAAGAGATAAGTGACCGTCAGTGCTTGTTTCTAGTGTCTTGGATGTTGTTTGTCTTGCCCTGATAAAGTCAAAATATGCCCTGTTTGTCTGGTAATTTATTTGTTTCTTTCATTTGATGGCATAGTAACTTGTCTTTTAAGTTTGTTTTAATTCCATCTGCAGTTGTGTCACTTTGAAACAAAAAGTCATGAAGATAGAAAGAGTAAGAAAGCCTGACAATGCTTTGAAAGAAGCAACACATACAACTTGTGTACTAAATCTGAGCAAGCTGTTTGAAATACATTGAAAGAGACATATTTGAAGGAACTTGAAAAAAAAAAAAAAAAAAAGAACAGAAAGATATCTACCTATTTTTTTTTTATTATGTATTTGAGCTGAAAAGGCAGAATTACATGATGGCTAGTAATGATACAGGGAAGAAAAAACTTAATCTGTTAAAGAAGTGTTTCTATTAGTTTACATGGGAAGGTGCGACAAATATGCCCATATAGTTCAAATAATATACATTTATAACCGGACTGGTCAGACATCTGGACAAAAGTGGATTTTATTTCAATGTGTCAAAGTCGAGTGTTTTGCAAGCCTGTGAGAACAATCAGGAAAGTGTAAATAGATTAAATGATGATATTCATTAAGTGCATGCCCATGTGAAGGAAAGAATTTGGTTGTGACTTTTGACAAGAGTTTGTTTTTTGATCCTCATCTCCAGAGAGTGATGAATAAAGCTAACCAGAGGTTGAGTGTTCTGAATATTTCTAGGTAAATTTGACATATTTACCAGTCACTGTGGCATAATGGTTAGCATTGCAGATTCCTGTCCTAGAGGTCATTGGTTCATTTACCATCAGAGCCACATATATTTGTGGGATTTTTTTGCCCATGATTGGCTTCTATCCAGAGTTCAGTTTACTATAGGCTCAACTGGAAAAACTGAAACCACACAGTCACGTTTCATACACTAGTTAATGGATGCATCTCTGAGAGTGTTCAAGTTTCTTAACCAACACCAACCATCTCTTGAGGTGACCTCAATTTCATTTTCTCACCATGTGTATTCTCTTAGTGAGTTTTAGTCAAGGTCACCAGTATTAATGAGGCCAAGTGGAGTGACAGACATGGTGGTGTCTTCTGGAGGGGGGTGGTCTCTCACGCTGGCTCTGCGACTTTGCAATAATTGTGATAAGTAGGGCACTTCATCGTGGATGCTGGCTCAGAATAGGCACCACAAAATGAATTCAGCAGCAGTGCAGTGTCTTCCGTAGTGGGTTGCCTCATGTCAGTTTGATGTTGACTCTCCATATGGGTTGATGGTGCTGAGGCTACAAGGGGAGGGGGGGGGGGGGGGGGGGGGGGGGGGCCAGGATGTGATTATGGAGAATGAATGGCATAGAGATAATGGAATTGGAGTGCCATGGAAGATGAGATGGGAGGAAAAAAACACAAAAAGTTTGTCATATTTAGACAAAGGTATTTTCCATTATACGTAGAGTATAAATGGAAAAGTGTTTTGCCCCATGTATCATAGCAAACATGAAAAGAAATATATAAGAATGGAATTGTCATGCTTCCACCGTTCACACAGTCCGGATAGAATTGAAATGACAAAATCTCTGTTGCTCTTAGTCTCTATCCTATCTCTTTCTAACGTTCCGTTACACACAGATTCCAAAATAAATCAGTTTTATATCTGTATGGACTTAAAGACAATGGCATTAAGTCGATCATTTTTGTTCTGACCAAACACATTATTTTCATCCTGCTGATTTTTTTTTTTTTACTCAAATAGAAGCTACTTTTGATGAAATAGCACTCTGCTGTAGTTTTCAGAAAAACTGGAGAGAGGAAAAGAAGGGTGGTGAAGGAGGTGGGGCAGGATTGAAGGTTGGAGGTGTCAAAGTAGAGTGGGTAGAATGGAAGTGCAATCGGCCTGCATTCAAACTGACTGTTCTGTCACCTTTTCACTGATGCCTGTAATCAAAAACTAGTTGGACATCCTTGGTTTTTCAAGTAGACAGTTTGATTGCTCTGAAAAATTAGGGGTGGGTGTGTATTTTGGACCCTGCGTTTTGACACGTGTACATGCAGCAACAAACAGAAGAAATGTACAAACACAAGTCAGCATATATCCATGATGGCATGGGTTTTTGATTCACAATTCACACAGACAGTTTTTGGTCTCCAGATCCATAAGTTTGATGGGACACAGTACGCTTCTGCTCAGGCCTGTCCGATTCCTGTTCAACCCTGACTGAACTTCAGTAAAAGAGGACATTACTTTCTTTTGTTCCATCAAGATCAAGCCAGCGAAACAATTAGAAACATCAGCCACTGACTGAGACTTCTTGGTGTTCACTTTCAGACAGCAACAGGGAAGAAGGCAGAGAATTTGAATGTACTTGGTGGAGCCAGTCAGGACATTAGGACTGTTACTGAAACCTGGCTTGACCTGTTCTGACAAAATACTGAAATTAAAGATTTGTCTGTGTATACTTGTGTATCTATCTGATAAATGTATTAAGAAAAGGCTAACTTTTTGTCTACCCTTGTCTCTGTGTAGAATGTCAACTCATGATCATCATAACATGGACAGGCTTGGAGAACACTTTGCTGCTCTATTCTGTGTGCCTCTTGCCTGCATGTGTACATGTGACACTAAAATCCTACCAGATACTTAAAAATTGGACCTTAAGAACAGGAGCTGGCATTTGGAAGGACATTGTCAGCAGTAAGGACAACAATGGATAACCCCTTCATCCCTACCCCAACATGAGTCTGGCTTATAAAGTTCTTGATTCATTCTTAGTCCTATTCACACATGGTATGATTAATCATTGAATGTGACCGAGTGACAAACATTTTTGCAGGAACTTTGGCCATGGCCTCAATCTTAGACCAGTATGAGGAGGAGTCAACTCGCAGCAAGGCAGCTGGTCCTGTGCCCACAACTCTGCAGGAGATGGTAGGAATGTTCAAACAGATCTTGTGTTGATATTGTGGATGAAAATTTATGCTTTGCTCATTCATTCAGTCCCTGTCTCAGTTACTAAGAAAACAGTTGTAGACTGTGTAACTCCTTCCTACTCATTCATTCCTGTCCCTTCCTTTTCATTCTTCCGCATTCTTCGTCATTCTGTTCCCTCTTCCTCTACCCCTGTCTTTTACTCTCCAAAATGGAAATCTGAAGAGAAAACAAAAAGGAGAAATCAGCAAATGTCATGAGGCTGTTAACCAAAGAAAAAAAAAAGTGTGACGGAATAGAGAGGTGGTAGTTTGTCATACCTGAATGCAATATATACTTTGTTTTGAATTTGATTAATGATTTGGAATCAGAATTATTACAAACTTTATATGTAGGAATCACCCTCTTTTATCTGCTTTGCCTTCTTTCTGTTTGTGGTAGTCATTGCAGGGTTGTTTTTTCTTAATTTAATGGTTTATGTAATGATTTATTATTGTATTTCAGAATTTTCTGTTATTGTTTGGCTGTTTTGTAGATTTATTTTTGCTTATTTGTTGAACAGATGGCGCCAGGGTACTTGGAGCGGAAGCTGGAAAGTGAAGAACCCATTTTCAACAGAGTTAAACTGAATTACAAGTACGTTAACAACTAGCTGCTCTTAAAACTTACTGCCATAACCTTATTTGTTTGAATCTTTGTTTATTTGTTTTCAACTGAAATTAAAAAGTTTTTTTTTTTTCGTAGTCTCTAACATCATGGCATAGCAGTTAGGTGCAGTGTATGTGAGCTAGTAGTAAAAGTGAGATCTCCATGATCAGTAAGGAAATTAAATGGCATAGATGGACTGGGCACAGCAGAAGTGATACCAACGAAGCTGCTTCAGAAAAACAAAAGGTTCATTTGAGTTTCTAAGATGAATACTCTGACATAATTTACTATACACACAGTCTCTAGTGACTGCCAGATCAGCAGGTGCATTTAGAGCCTTTTGTTTATTTATTCTTTTTTTTTTTTTTTTTAATATCCTTGCTATGTAGGAGGCAACCCTCTGTCTCTAGAGGATAAATCTCTTTTCAAGGGAGTGAAAGTTGTTGTGGTAGGTCTTGTCACGGCTAAAAAAAAAATCTCCACAGAACATGGCATTGCATAAACAGTTTTGATATGCAGACTCCATGATTAAAACTCAAATTAAAACTTTAAGACCAAGCCCAGAAGAGAAGTTGTATTGAGGTGAGCTTGGAGGATAAGATAGCAGTTGGCAGAAAGGTAGGAAGAATAAATTTAGCAATGAATTGCCCTGTATGTCTTGTTGCAAAATTTCGCTTGCATCCTGTTTTCAAACAAAGCTGTGTATACTCTTCTTTAGAAAACTGAATCGTACTGACTGGCATGAAAAATTACATACAAGAATTTTTGCTGATAATCAAACACACATGTTTTCCACAACAGGAATGATGTTTATTGTTTGCAAATTCAGCTGATGATATACATTTCAAAACAGATGTTGAAGCACGAGGGGGGGATGTTTTCCATATGTGTTTTTACCCACATACAGATGCAGCGCTCATCTCCATTTGTGTTCACAAACCAAATTATCAGCTTTGCTGCCGAGAGGAAAATCCACACAGGTGTAAACGTTATTTCCTGTCCCCATTGCCATGCTACGTCCAACAGAAGAGGATTGAAACTTGTGACAGCAGGCCACAGGTGGATTGCCCAGGTGTTGACTTACTGGGTTTGTTGCTTTACTGTCCTCCAGGAAGTGCAGCAGCTGTCCTTTGAGCAGTTGAAAAATTATCCTTCAGTCTGAGGAATCTATCCTGAGAACCTGATGCCACTTGGGCATGCTTGTGGTAGAATGATGCCAATGCTGAATGCTTACAATTGTAAATTAATGACAGTGGAATAGAGGTGGTGTTGTGCTATTACACTGAAGTGGGCATATTAGCCTGCTGTTATCTGGTTAAATGGTTTAACTCATGTTCAGTGAGACATAGTCTGGTGGTGGGGATGGGAAACCAAAAAAACTTGGCATGGCATTTTTTGTACATTTTCCTTTACTGGTTTTTACTGGGCAGCAAAACAGAATTAGCAGCGTGAATACAAATCCAAAGTGAACACTCTCCCCTGTATAGCCAAAAACATATGATACGTGCATACCATGTGCTTCAGTTGTGTGAATGCACATTATTAGTAAACCTGCTTTTTAAAAATTGTTTTTACTTAGGTTCAGATGTAATTGCTGCTGGTGGAAAACATATCCGTAAGCGATTATCATTAATTAATTAATCTGTATGTTGTTTTTGATGATCTATCTAAGAACCTTTTTTTCCCCTTTTCCTGTCTTCTTTTTCTCTTCTTTCTTGATCTTTTGAAAATCTGGTGTATAACATTGAAAACAGAGGCATGCAAATGGAAACGGCAGGTTTGATTTGCCTGCAGTATTTGAATAATCTCACTGTACAGTGGGTGTAGTAGTAATGGTGCGTATGTTGGAACAGGCCAAGTGCCACCATCACCCACTTGTCTGCAGGGAACAACATTCTGGTGGTGGCTCTCTCCACCAACTGTTTGGCTCGTGTGGAGATTGAGTCTGCCACAACATGTGAGGTTTTCTAACTGGATGTGTGTGTGTGTGTGTGTGTGTGTGTGTGTGTGTGTGTGTGTGTGTGTGTGTGTGTGTGTGTGTGTGTGTGTGTGTAAACTTGAACCAGGTTACTAACTAAGTGGTGGTGTGCTTTTTCAGAGTCGCCTTGTCCTAATGTTATCACATTCTCATCTGCTGTGTGGTCACATTGTCTTAATTTCTATCACCTTATTTTAGTATTATCTTCATGTTTTAGTGTTATCACCATCTTTAGATATGAATACCTCTTGTTTCAGTGTTATCTCCCTTTTTAAAAAAAAAAAATGTTACAACCTTGATAAAGCATTATTAGCTTGTTGTAGTGTTATCACCTAGTGTTGCCACCATGTGTTAGTGCTGTCAACTTTATTTTGTACGATCATCTTGTTTCAGTGTTATCACTATGTTACCTTGTTTTTAGTCTTGTCACCCTTTTTTAGTTATCACCTTCTTGTGGTATTACCTTTTTTTTTTTTTTTTAGGGTTTTCACATAGTTTAACTAGTTTAGTATTGTCATCATGTTGAATGTTTTCACCTTGTTTTTTAGTATTGTTACCTCGCTTTCAGGGTTGTTCTTTTATTTTTGTGTGTCACATGTTTTAGTGTTGTCACCGTGTTTTACTGTCATTACCTTGAGTAAGTTCTGCCTCCATGTTTTACTCACTGTCATTACCTTGAATAAGTGCTGTTGCCATGTTTTCATTTTGTCACCATGTTTTACTGTCATTACCCTGAGTAAGTGCTGCCTGAATGTTTTCATGTTGTCACCATGTTTTACTGTCATTACCTTGAGTAAGTGCTGTCGCCACGTTTTCGTGTTGTCATCTTATTTTCGGTGTTGTCATCTTGTTTTAGTATTGTCACCATTGCTTTGGATCATTTTAAGTGTCATCAACATGTCAGTATTGTCACCAAGTTGAGGAGACTGCAGGTGGAAATTGAAATACATTTTAAAAGTAAGTTTACGTAACTGTTAACATGGACAAACAAATTATAAGACAAAAAAAATGCCCATCAAGCACCAAAACCGAGAAGATTGCTTGTCCTTTGTCTTTATTGTCCAGAACGTTGTTTATCTTGCCTGAAAAAGTCCTAAGAGGTCGAAACCTGCTGTGTTTTGTCTTGTAATTTGTTTGTCCTAAAATGTGAAGGTGACTAGTAAAGCTGTCCTAAAATGTGAAGGTGACTAGTAAAGCTGTCCTAAAATGTGAAGGTGACTAGTAAAGCTGTCCTATAATGAGAAAGTGGCTAGTAAAGCTGTCCTAAAATGTGAAGGTGATTAGTAAAGCCGTCCCATAATGTGAAGGTGACTAGTAAAGCTGTCCTATAATGGGAAGGTGACTAGTAAAGCTGTCCTATCATGTGAAGGTGACTAGTAAAGCTGTCCTATAATGTGAAGGTGACTTGTAAAGCTGTCCTATAATGTGATGGTGACTAGTAAAGCTGGAAGTGACTGATGATGATGATGTCCAGCTAAAGTGAAGGAGACTTCTGAAGCTAATGTGTAGTGTGAAGGTGTTGCCATGTCCACAGCGGAGATAGAACTGCCCAGCCCTGTGACGGACCGCGCGTCACCAGATCTTTGTGGATCCCACCGGCCGTCATCTCATTGTGTCCATGAACTCCCAAGACAACTACTACATATCTCTTGGCACTGCCTCTAGAAAACCGAAACCCATCTTCAAGCTCAAGGTGTGTGGTTGTGCAAAAATGCTGAAGTGAACAATCTGAAGACTTTGCCAAAGGCATGTGAATAATGGGATGTTGTGCTATGTATCATGTAACACACCATAGGAAGAGAGTTGCATTTTGTTTCTGAAATCAGGAAAATTGAAGTCGAATTTACAGTTGGATTGATGTCATTGCCACAACTTTGGCTTTACTTTCAGCTTCATGCAGTAAGATGACAAAACTCGTTCCTGATTATGTCTCCATTTGCCAGCCAATCAGAGAGGGCCTTGTACCTGCTTGTTCATGCAGTGTCCATCAAAAACAAAAAGAATCATTTCAAGTTTTGTGTTTCCTCCACTCCTGCCTTCTACCTCCCCTCACCTTCCTCAAAAACGATTGATTGTTGTGAAGCCTTTGTTCAGCGCTGGGTGTCTTCTGAATACCATTTTAACAAACAAAAAATAAAGAAGCAAACAACAAAAATCACTGAGTATTCTTCAATACAAAAAAAAATTGTACACAGCAAATCTTGTGTACTGTATTAACAGATAGAATAATAGTAGTTTTGTCTTACTTTTTTTTCAGCTTTTGGTTTTAATGTGAAATAATTGCCCTGCTCTTTTTCTGTTAAAAGCAAGAATAGAACAGCCAGAGTAGGATTTACGATCGAAAGTTTCAAAAGTGACATGTTTATGCTGAAATGAGGGGAAAGTATTTAAACTATTTAAAGCAAAGAATTATCCAGATACATCAGTTAGCAAAAACAGCCAGAACACTTCTCTGTTGAAAAATACCTTGTAAGAGCTGGATGGTCAGGTCTGAATTGTTGTTTCCCACTGTGTTGTTGACCACCAGGGCCATCTACTGGAGTCTGTAGGATGGAACTGGCAGAACGCCAATGACAAGTCCACCGGCGCCATTTTGATCGGAACCAGCAAAGGTACTGCAGATGTGGATGAGAGGATGAAATAGGGAGGATTTGTTTGTTTAATTTCATTTTCCACGTGCATTTACCAAATCGTATCCATGGTAAGTTAACCAACTGTGGAGTCTGTTGATTTAATGGAATGACTGAATGGGTTGACTGACTTACTGTACTGATCACATTTTGATTTTGACAGTAAATTGAATAGTGGATGGGTAGATGCCACCTGTGTAAGGCAAGTAGATGAAAACAAGTATACAAGTTACAAATCATGGGTCTTTATCTTGTTTGTGGACAGGACTGATATTTGAGACAGAGCTGTCCCAGTACGATGACAACAGATTCTTTCAAGGCAACGTAGAAATCTACCTGAAACAGTATCTTATGGATTTTTTTGTTGTTGGTGTTGTTATCATTTGTTTTTACTTGGACTACGACATAAAGATCTAGCTTCTGCCTTCAGCAGGCTTATTGTGTTTTGTTCTTTTTAGTATGTGAGGCAAAATAGAAAGATAGACAAATGAATTATTTTTTCGTGTGCTTGGTACATAACAATCTTCTTCCTTAATTAGGTACATTGAACATTTTACATGCAGGGCAACATAGAGATCTATTGGAAACAAGTACACCACATTAATACAGATAGTATAGAAATCTACCTTAAACAGTTACATTGTTCTACAGTTTGTTAGGCAATACAGAAATCTTGCATTTAACAAGTTTTAACTGCATGGCAGTAACACAAGAAATCTACTTTAAACAGGTTCTGTGTGTGTGTGTGTGTGTGTGTGTGTGTGTGTGTGTGTGTGTGTGTGTGTGTAGTTCAACACACAGACCACCCTTTGCATCGGTAGATGTGGCAAATTAGAATTCTGTCTGAAGTCTGGTGTACTTTGCTTTTTCTTTAAAGCATGTTTGACGACTGATAGCGACAGCATGATGTGGAATTTGTTTACTTGTGTTCTGATGTTTTGCTTTTTGCATCCAGTCATGATCAGTGCCCCATCCTTCTGACCTGGCATTGCTGCATGGGCTGTACGTTTTACATTATTTTTTTGCTATCGTTAATGCTTTGGGCCGCTGACGCTTACTCTGTAGGTACAGTGCATCATAACCCCCATCATGATGGTGATGATGATGATGATGATGATGATGTACATCAGAGTACATCATCATCATCAGCATCAGCATCGTCAGCATCAATTTGAATTTAGTGCAGTAAAATCAGTTGCATCACACTGACTGACATACAGTATGCTGTGTGTGTCTCCTATGACAACAACACATCACATGTGAATGTTCTGTGTTTCTGTGACAATAACATATGGCATGTAAATGTAATGTCAGTCTGCTTTGACAGTAACATGTGACATATAGGTATTGTGTAGATCTACTGTGACTCTAGCAATTTACATGTCAGTGTAGTGTAAGTCTGCTTTGATGATAATGTGTGACATGTAAATGTTTTGTTAATCGGTTCTGGATGCAGCATGTGACATGTAAACATTCTGTGTGTCTTCTGCAACAGCTGTTCAACCTGGGAAAGGAAAAGAACGAGCCAGTGACCGGACTTCAGTTTGACCGTATGCCCTGTGCCGATCTTGCCTTCTACAAATACTACATCCTGGCCACTACGCCTGGGTTAGTCGATCCCTATAAGTATAACCCTTGGGGTTCTATAGATACTACATTTTGGCCTTCTATGAATGTTACATCTTGGCCAATACTGTGGAGAAAGATAACCTCATCTTGTAGAAGTACTAGATGCTGACCATCTGTAAATTCTGCATGCTGGCATAGATATTACATCCTGGTCTACTCTGGGTAAAATGAATATGTTGGCTGTAATTATTACTATACACATAAAGGACTTTTGTCAATACAACATCTTGGCCTTTTGTAAATTTAACATCCTGGCCTAGAAATACTACACATCCTGGCTGTATGTAAAATCTACTCCTGGTTTTATATAGATATTGCATCCTTGCCTTGTATAGATACTACATCCTGGCCTTTTATAAATACCATTCTGGCCTTGCATGAATACCACATTCTGGTCTTATATGAATTCGACATCCTGGCCTTATATGAATACTTCATCCTGGCCTAATAAATGTTATGTCCTGGCCCTCTATGAATACTACATCCTGGCTTTCTAAAGAGTGTCTTGAGCAGGCAGTTGTTTGGACAGATTAATTTAATGCTCATTTTTGTTCTTCAGGCGGCTATACCAGTTTATTGGCACAGTGTCCACCAGTGCAGAGCCACCCATGTTCATCCCCTTGTTTCAACCTTATGAGAATGGTGCAGGTGAGACGGCCATTCATTTCTTTTATTGAAATATACTTAAAGATATTTAATGACTGCATTGGTGCAGGTGAGACGGCCATGTTCATTTCTTTTATAAAATATACGTAAAGATATTTAATGAACTACTTGTGTTACTGCTGTCTACAAGTACGCATGTGGCAGCTCTTGCATATGTTGCCATATTATTATCAGCTTCAGTTAATTTTGTATGGATTTAAGATCTATAAATGTATTTGCTGGTGAGAAACTTTGGTGAATCAAAGCACATAACACTGGTGATCTGAACGGTTCACAGACACCATCTGATTGCCATCACTTTAGAAACACTCTCAACTACTAACCAGTTACCTGGGTGGTTGTGATCAGTATCGAGTGAGAAGGCACAATGCCCCAAAGTTGTCAGCTGATTTTTCTTCCTTTAGGTGTGTTTATTCAGGGCAATGCCTGTCCAAGGATGACCATTCAGAGAAAACTTGCTGTGCAAACTCTTCAACCTGCTCCAAGAAAAACTGGAACAAAAGGCTGTCTTTGTTCATGGCAACACCAGTGCACTCAGCATCAAAAGCTAGTGCAATGTATGTCAGAATATACGATTGATAAAGAGAAGTTTTGAGTGCCACTCATTCATTAAAAGAACTGTTTAGAACTCAAATCAGAGAGGAACAACAGGAAAAACAATGCAATAAAGGACAATATAAAACACTGCCCAGTAAAATTGAAAACAGCTCTGTAAAGAACGCTTTAGGTCCTCACTCAAGAAAGAATAGTTTAGAAGGCAGCTCAGTACAGAACAGATGAGAACACAACAAAGAGGAATTACTCAGTTTGATGAAGTAACCATATCTGGGTAAAGAAGAGTTTACCATACAGATGGACGAGGAAACTACAGCTGGCTAAGGAATAGTTAGAATTTAAAAAAATCATGAAACAGATTTATCAACAGAAACACAGGCAGCTTTGGCCAAAATGTTACTGAGCAGTCTATGAATATCGTTGTTGTCCTGCCGTATGTGTAAAGGTGTTTTCTTCATAGTGTTGTCAGTTATTTTCCCATAGGTTACACTGCAGTGAAATTTTACAGATCACCCTCAGTTTCTGGAGCTGCCGGGGAATTTTGGGTACAGCACCTTCACCTCTTCTTTCCCAAGTTCCGTCAGCCAGCTCATACCTTCGCCTGGCTTACAGGTCAGTGTAACTGTTGTTGATGATGGTGGTTTGGGTGCTGTCGATGGTGCAGTTTGTGTGTTTGTGTGTGTGTGTGTGTGTGTGTGTGTGTGTGTGTGTGTGTGTGTGTGTGTGTGTGTGTGTGTGTGTGTGTGTGTGGAAGGTTAAAGGTTGTATGTGTGCATGCATATGAAATGAAAATATGAATGCTGGAAAAGTTTTCATGTTGTTATTTTTCTGAGCTAATGGTTCAGTTTTCAAGGGTTTTCAAGGTGATGTAAAAAGGTGATTCAGGGTGCTGAAAAAGACAACTCAAAACTTCAGGGTTTTCAAGAGCACAGGAGCCCTGCTTATAACTTTTTTTTTCTATTCTGGTACACAGAAAATTATAGTCCCTTCAATTTTGTGTCAGGCATCCTTGACTGCGTTGCATCAGTTGGATACTATCATAAAAATGGATGAAAAGAGTAGACTCGTAACTTAATTACGCTCTAATCTTTTAATCCTTGTTCATGACATGAAAGGGAGAAATACAAGCTGAATCAGAAATACCAAGTGAGATGAAGATGAGAAAGGAATACCAAGTGAAGCTTTGAAATACAAGGTCTGAAAGAAATTCCAAATGTGTTATGGCACTGTATGGGGGTCTCAGCAACAACTGGACAGAAAGAAATTCCAAATGTGTTGCAGCACTGTATAGGTCCCAGCACTAACTGGACAGAAAGAAATTCCAATGTGTTATGGCACCGAATGGGTCGCAGCACTAACTGGACAGAAAGAAATTCCAAATGTGTTATGGCACTGTATGGGTCCCAGCACTAACTGGACAGAAAGAAATTCCGAATGTGTTATGGCACTGTATGGGGGTCACAGCAACAACTGGACAGAAAGAAATTCCGAATGTGTTATGGCAGTGTATGGGGGTCACAGCACTAACTGGACAGAAAGAAATTCCAAATGTGTTACGGCACTGTATGGGGGTCACAGCACTAACTGGACAGAAAGAAATTCCAAATGTGTTATGGCAGTGTATGGGGGTCACAGCACTAACTGGACAGAAAGAAATTCCAAATGTGTTATGGCAGTGTATGGGGGTCACAGCACTAACTGGACAGAAAGAAATTCCAAATGTGTTATGGCAGTGTATGGGGGTCACAGCACTAACTGGACAGAAAGAAATTCCAAATGTGTTATGGCAGTGTATGGGGGTCACAGCACTAACTGGACAGAAAGAAATTCCAAATGTGTTAGGGCAGTGTATGGGGGTCACAGCACTAACTGGACAGAAAGAAATTCCAAATGTGTTAGGGCAGTGTATGGGGGTCACAGCACTAACAGGACAGAAAGAAATTCCAAATGTGTGTGTTAGGGCAGTGTATGGGGGGTCACAGCACTAACTGGACAGAAAGAAATTCCAAATGTGTTATGGCACTGTATGGGGGTCCCAGCACTAACTGGACAGATAGAAATTCCAAATGTGTTAGGGCACTGTATGGGTCCCAGCACTAACAGGACAGATAGAAATTCCAAATGTGTTATGGCACTATATCAATATGGGTCCCAGCACTAACAGGACAGAAAGCAGTCAGAATGACAACTTCTCCCTGACAACCTTGACCAAATAACTCTCTAGCATTTGGTCATTGCTCTGTGCATGAAGCAAAGAACGCTCAGGAACATGAATGCAAACTGAAGCTTCACCATGGTTTCTGTGCGCAGCCAAAACATGCTGTTAAGCTGGATGAAAATAATACAGATTTGTCATTTATTTGAACATGTGCAAAGCACATGCTCAGCTGATATTTCAAACATAAAAATTCTGTAATTTTTTTTCCGTTTCATTCAAACAAAAAAAATACATATCCGATGCTGATAACGTAATACACATTCTGAAACCAGTTCAACATTTTTTTTTTGGCCTAATTCCATATAATGCTGGCATGGTTAGTACCACAGCACAAATAAAACTGAGGAATGCAAGGTGAGAAGGGAATGCCCGATGAAGCTGAAAAATTCAAGATGAGGGAGAAGAGCGCAAAATGAGATAAAGAAAATCCAAAGTGAGAAAAGTTTTCAGGTGAGACTGAGAAATGCCAGATGAGAAAGACATGCAAAGTGAGATTGAGAAAAGCGAAGGGAGGAAAGTATATACTAAGTGAGACGGAGACATGCAGAATGAAAAAGGAATGCCCAGTGAAACCAAGACGTGTGAAAGGAACAGAGGAAGCCAAGAGAGACTATGACATTTATACATAGCTAGCAAGGCAGTATTTACAGCTGCACTGAAAAGATAGTTATGATGGAACCAGATAAGGCTTCTTCATCAGAGGAAGAGATTAATAAAAAAAAAAAAGAAAGTAAAGTTTCCTCTAAGCTCATTACTTGCTTCCATCTTGATTTTTCAGTTCTCACTTTTTCTGTAAGTAGCTGAGAAGCTTGTATATTTTTTTTGTGTGTGTGTGTCTATCTGTGGGCAGGTCCAGGGATCTATTTTGGTAACATTGACGTCACAGGATCAGCAGGCCCCAACTCAGTCATGGCCAACGCCAAACTGATTCCGTATCCTTCATTACCATTCTTACTAATGTGTGTCTGTCTGAAAGGACGAAGGCACATGTGTGTCAAGATGGAACCTTTTTGGACTGAAACAATGATAGGTTCACAAAGAAAAGGTTTCTTCAAGTATGCAAATTCTGGCATTCACAGAATCCAAATCACATTTCCCAGCAACATTTTTTTCTTAACCTCCCCCGATTCTGTGTTTTGGATACATTTTGGTTGGTTTGACTTTGTTGTAACAGAAAGTTTTAAAGATCAGGGAAAATCTTTTGACAAAAAAGCAAAATGGGCAGGTAAACAGCGATGTTTAATTCTTCAGTTTTCTAATGTTACTTACGTTCTTGCTAGAGCTTTGCTTTCTCAGGCTTCTCACCGCAGGATGATGGTGAGTCAGGTGAATGACGGCAAGGTAAGTAACTCCGTAATTTGAACATGGTTACCCAATTAAAAAATTATTTTAAAGAGAGGAAAGGAAATAACGAAATGAAAATAATTTTTAAAAATTCCTACGAATATATATGTTGCTATATCGTAAAGTTTGAAGAATGTCACATGAGCCATTTACTCGGGAAAAAAAAAAAAAAAATCTTCAGAACTTTCTTCCGAATTGTTGTTCATCATACCTGGAACTTCATCCCAGTCGAAATCTAGGTCACTCTAAGCTTCATTACCCAGCACTTTCACTAAGTCTTATGCCGTAAATCCTACAAAACACAGTATCTCCATCACTAAATCTCATTATAGAGCAGAACTCAAGGTTAGCCACGGTGAAAAACGGCATTTCGACCTCAAAACTTAAAAAAAAATTCGAAAACTCGAGAACCACGGCACGTATCGACTCGCGGTTTTTTTGCAAACGGAAGTAAATGGCTACAGGAAGAAGGAAGTCACGTTCCATTCAACGCCTGCCCTACCTTGCACTGAAGAGTGAAGAGATCAGAGCTAAGTAACAAATTCGTTCATTTTCGTTGTCCTATTTGTTTGTGTCTTGCCTGAAGAAGACCTCAGAGGTCGAAACGCATCGTGTTTTATCTTGTGACTCATTTGTCCACATTTCTCTTGGCGGTTAGCTAACGTTTATTTAAGATTTGAACATGGAGGTAACCGCTTTCTCTCTGAAGGAAGCTGAACTGGATGCTGTATAGTGCTGAAACAGGTGATCTGCATTAGGTCACTGTGCACAACTGAATCAACTGTGGGCTGTGTATAGCAGTGGTGCGTAAAGCAGTGACTCACATCATGGTGTACACGTCAGTTACATCTATGTCGGTGACAAAGATCTTGTGAATGTGTGGCAGTGATGCATATTGGTGATATGTTTGTCATGACTATGATCACTATGATCAAAGTGTACAAAGCAGTGAAAGAAAGAAAAAAAAAACAGAGGGGGGTAAACAAACAAACAGAGCAAAAGTTGTGTAGGGGATAGGTGTGGAGGTGAACTCGGATCATTTTTCAGTGATGATTCTAAACTGACCTATCATGTGCCGTCTTTTAATCATGCTGGTGTTCTGGGCAGTTGAACTGTTTTGTTGTCTTACAATATACACTTCATCCTGCAAGTTCTGTTGCTGGTTTGATTCTCCAAATGAAGTGCTGTTTTGTTGCCTGGAGTCAAGGTGGAGGGAAAGCAACCTTTCTGTCCGAAAACAGGTGTACATGTGGGTTATGCTTCCTTCCGTTTATTCCTGAACCGGTGACCCAGATACTCCAGGGACAGCGAGGATCACGGGGTCAATCCTCTCAGTATGGTGCTCACTGAGTTCCACATGCTGGTGGTCTACCCACCAGGTACCTGCCTCATAATGACTCTTTGGTGTGTGTGTGTGTGTGTGTGTGTGTGTGTGTGTGTGAGAGCATGCACATGGGTGTGTGTGTGTGTGTGTGTGTGTGTGTGTGCATGGACGGTGTGTGTGTGTTTGAGATCATTTGTATAGTTAGATGGCAAACTATGTCATGTTTTCCCACAGAGATGTACCATCCCCCCCCCCCCCACCCCCAATGCATAAGAATCAGAAATAAAGCCGCTCATTGGTGATCTTTCTCCTACATGGTCTTCAAATGTCCATCGGATGTCATTGCCACTGTGCATGGAACCTTGTTGAGTCACTTTCTGATCATAGCACATCAATTCCATCACACAGACAGTGGTAAAATGTGACATGGAGGGAAAAAAAAAATGCAGTGCAGGAACAGGTGACCAGCATGTGGGAGTGATGCAGTTCATGGGCATGTGGGAAGATGTGCAGACTGTTAAGTCTTTCTTCATTCATTTTTCCACAACCTCTTCCCACAAATTTCTGCACTCAGTGAAGTCGGAGTGAACTGACTATACCCTCGAGTCAAGTGTGAGTATCCCAACAGGGTAAAAGGAGTTCACACACTGACCAGATACTGGAACGCTGAAGAAGAAGAGGAACACAGAATGATACATATGATTTTGATCAGTATTGAACAGACACAGTAGATTGGCACAATGCCTGTCACTGGTATGGTTTGGTTGATAGTAGTATGCGTTAGAGGCATGTTTGGTTGACAGCGTACAAGGCATGTTTGTTTTTGATAAATATCAAGGAAGGCCACGTTTGGTCCCGGTATGAAATATTACATGCTTGTAACTTCAAACTAGCTCTGCATGTGCCTCCTTGCCATGTTCCTGATTTCATTTTGTCTTCAGAGTTACTGTTGATTGATGTTGTACACAGCATGTAACAAATAGAGTTGGCTGGTATTGTACTTCTCACTGGCACAGCCGATTGCTATTATACATATCACAGAGACAGTTGATTGGTAGTGTACATGTCCCAGATGCTGTTGATTGGTATCACAGGTACAATTGTTGTATACATCTATATCACAGAAACCATTGGTTCCTTAGATTCAGACCTTTTTTTTTTTCTTTTTTTTTTTTGCGTCCCAACCTCTGCGCCACCTCAGAGGCAGTGCACCCATGCCGCTCATTCCGACACCCTGTCCACAGCCACGGCCCGGTCGGCCCCGCCGCAGCCCCGGCACTGGCAATCCACAGGCAGCAGTCAATGTCAAGTCGTCAAGAGGCAACCCACGGAGGAGACACTGCACTGCTGCCGAGTCACTTCAGTGGTGTTCAGTGGCGCCTGTTCTGATCTAACATACGCAGGACACCACCTACTAAGCCCCCTACTGACGACAATAATTGCTTAGTCGCGGAGCCGGCGTGAGTGAGCTCTCCCTCCTGAGGGCGCCACCACGTCCATCCAACGACAGCCCCCATGGACCCGCCGATACCGGTGACCCCGACGGAACCAAACCAAGGCCACAGACGTGGAGAGGACATCGAAACTGAGGTCACCATGAGAGCAGGGCATGAAGGGCCACAGAATTTGACACATTTTTTTTATGCTGATCGATGAATGAGGATGATTATGATGATGCTACGGATTTCCATTTCGGTCTGAGACTACATGACAGGGCTGTACTCTACGCTTCCTTTCATAATATATTCCGGCGTCAACCAGGCCCGAGAGATACAGGCACCTGCAGTGTTGGTCAGGAAATTTGAGCAATACTCTCAGAAACGCATCCATTAAGTGGATGAAACTCGACTGTGTGGTCCCAGTCTTCCCAACTGAGTCCGCAGCAAACTCAACTCTGGGTAGGAGCCGGTCGGGGCAGAAAAAACCCACATGACTTCTGATGGGATTCGAACCCACAACCTCCCAGCTGGGAGTCCGCGACGCTAACCACTTCACCACAGTGGCTGGTTAGATTCAGACCTTTTTGTTTTTTTCTGACAGAATGCGGGCAGTATGTTCATTGAACGAACAAGTCATCTTGGACGATACCATACCAGAGGTTAGTATCAGTGTGTACAAGTTCTTTGTTGTGTGCGAATTTTGAATGGTATTGTCACAAAACAGTTATATATTTCCTTGTTGGGGGAAAAAAAAAAACGGTCGTTGAAAGTATGAAGTTTTGTAATGGAAGTTAGGTATTGAATATGACAGAATCGTAAATGGATTAAGGAACAGAAGCTTGAAAGGACCATAACTCCGGTCAGTGCATGCAATCTCTTTCTCAGGTATTTCCATGGAGATATTTCCATTCTCGTTTTTGGACAGAGTCCTTGCATTCTGGGTGTATCTTGTAGACAGTGTGGAATCTGGCTTGTAACTCACAGGCAGCATCTGCATTGTTGTCTCTCTCTGGCTGGAATTTGTCAAGTTGCTGATGAACAGTCTGTCCGTCTTGTGACCCCTGCCTTAAAAAAAAGGATAACTAATTGATCTGGATCAAACTTCAAAACATATTACTCAAGCTTGCAGATGTGCCTGATAAATAAGACTGTTCTTATTTTGGCATTTGAAAAGAGAGGATTGTTTCCGTTTCAGCGTTTTGGCCGTCTGCTGGGGATCTGTAAAGATCCTCTGCGGGGAACCATCTGGTCCTACACCTCTCAGGCTGTCTTGTGTCTACAAGGTGTCCAGAAGAAACCAGGTCTGGCATGTGTGTGTGTGTGTGTGTGTGTGCGCGTGTGTGTGTGTGTGTGTGTGTGTGGAATGTGTGTGAGGTCGTAGGTCAGGAGGAGGAGGGAAAGGGTGGAGGGAAAGGATGGGAGGAGAGGTGTGTGTGTTTAAGAAGTATGTAGAGAAACTAAATCGTGTGTGTGTGTGTGTGTGCGTGTGTAAAATTTGGTTGAGTTTACATGTGTATGTATGTTTGCATGTGAGTCAGTGAACATTTATGGGTATATTAATGTGTGTGTGTTCTTTATGGAAGAGTGAGTTGGCACGTATGAGTGTGTGTGTGAGTGTGAGTGCGTGTGTGTGTTTGTGTGTGCACATGCATGCATGCGTGCATGTGTGCGTGTGTGTGTGTGAGAGACATACTAGGAAACTCAGAGAGGGAATTAAATATATGTACAAATGAGAGGAGTTCTTCAATAGCAGTATAAAAGCATATCGCTAACTGCTTCAAATTGAGCTTGTTGAGTTGACAAGCTTTTCAGAATAACCTGCTGCATTGATGTTTTGCCTGAAATGTATGTACATGTAGATGATGGTGGTGTGTGTTAACAGGGACGTGTGGCAGATGTACCTCAGCAAAGGAGATTTCGAACTGGCCAAGAAATACTGTGTGGTCTGTACTTTGAGCTTTTGTTTTTTGTCCAATTGTAGATTCAATACAATACAAGGAGTGTCAAGCTGGAAAAGACAATACCCCAAAATTAGCGTTGGTTGTGGCAGTAAAACGTGTGAAGTGGCTTCATGGTTTAGTTGCTTTGGTGAGGTATATGCCGACTAGTTGGCTTGAAGTAACCTTTCTTTGACACTGAGATGATGAAACATCTTAGCTGGAGGTTCAGATTTTAGTTTGTTGATTGTTTACTACGAAATAAATGTATTAATGGAACTAATTATACATCATCATTGTCTTCTTCATGAAGTAAAAACAAAATCATCGTATGATCATCTTTAGAGAAGTGTTGGCCTGGAGAAAAGAATCTGTGGAGACGTATGCTCAGACATGCCTACCATCACGGAATAGCTGTATTTGTTACGGAAAAACATCAAAAAATCGAGGTTTGTTCCGGACGTTACGGACAGAGATCGCATGTTCCAGAAAAACAAAAAAAAAAAAATCCAAAAAACAAAATCAAATGAGTGGACAATTTTTCACAGAGGGACAAACCGGATGATGGTTAGGACGCTTGAATTGAAGCACTGTGCGCATGCTCACACGACCATATCCGTTGATGAAACATACCGAACGGAGCCGAGGTTCAGAAAAAGCGCGCTCGACCATCAAACATGGCTAGCGTCAAGACTGCGAAGCGAGTGTGCAAGACAGATGATGAAGATACTCAAAATGGACCCCAGCGGCAGCCGCGAAAAAAAAAACAAGATCGCTGTCGCAAACCTTTCATAAACAGTACAGTGAGAGGTGGTCATGTGTGTGTGTTTGTCACCTAATGCACATTTCAGCAGAAAAAGGTGTGTGAACTGGTCTACCCCACCTGACCCTCTCTGTGTCTCTCTCTCAGAATTGTTATGGTGTTTGTGTGTGTGACTTGTGTGTGAATATGTGTGTGTGAACCTACACACATGCGGTTGTGTCCACAAAAGAAGGTTGAGTGTTCCTGAAAATTAAAAAAATTTTCAATTTGTTCCTGATTTTTATAACATCTGATCCTGATAGTAAGATTTTTGGGTACGCATGTCTGTATGTATGTCTGTATGTTGGTGTTTGAAAGAAAAAGATTAATTTGATGTGTTCAGATTGGTGTTCAAATAGATCATTTTCCAAACTCTAGTGATAAGATAACAGACTGCTGTTCTTTTTTAGTTAATCATAGTCACTCACCCCTAAAACATGAGTGACTTTAAATGTATCTATACAGGTACATAAGGGTCTGTATGTATTTTCATGTTGAAAACCTGTTACCATGCATTTGTGTCCAAGGTAAGAGAAAAGGGGAAAAGCAAGAGTTATTGACACATACTTTGTGTTGAAGACTGTTGACCACATATAAAGCAGAGAGAGACAGACAGACAAACAGAGAGAGAGAGAGAGATTCACAGGAGAGAGAGAAGAGAAATCATTTGCCTGTTGTGCATGTTACAGAACAACCGAGCCAACCTGGAGCAAGTGTTCATCAAGCAGGCAGAGCACCTGTTTGACGCTGGATGGTGAGTGAGGTCTTTGTATGGAGAGTGGTATATTGGAACTGTGTATCCTTGCTGCAGTGTGCAGGAGCTTGTGAAGTTATGTCTTTACATTGATACAGCTCTTTATGTGTTTCTGTCTTTATCAGCATCGGTCAGTTTTTCCCATCATGTTGTTTATATAATTTTGATGACTTGGTTAACCTTCATGTGTACATGCATGCATATGTAGAGACACACAATATTGCATACATGTTCACACCCAAACATGTGCACTTAAGCATAGGCGTTCCCACACAAACACACACACATACACTCACGCATGCACGCACGCACACGCACACACACACACACACACACACACACACACACAACATGCACACACAAACACTTGCATGCATGCACACACATACATACCTAACACACACAAAAAAAAACACGCACACGCTTGAAGGCACGCGACACACGCACGCATGCATGCACACCCATGCATGCATGCACGCCCACAAAC
Organism: Conus betulinus; assembly: GCA_016801955.1. NCBI lineage: Eukaryota > Metazoa > Mollusca > Gastropoda > Neogastropoda > Conidae > Conus > Conus betulinus. Next base: position 141,942 of record JADBJO010001975.1, on the reverse strand, counting down.
ATGCTATGCGCATGACAAAATGTTCCACAGTCATTGGGACATGGGGTCACTGTGACAGTTACAAGGACAGCGCAGCCATGTACGCCAAGACCAGCAGTCCCTTTGAAGAGGTGGCGCTGAAGCTGATCGGCCTGAAGGAGAAAGAGCCGCTGCAGACCTTTATCCTGGAGAAACTGGACGCCCTCAAACCACAGGTCTTTGCAGCATCTTTACATTGTGCTGTTGTTGTGTGTGTGTGAGGGTGTGTGTGCGTGTGTGTGTAAGTGCATGCGTGCGCGCGCGTGTGTGTGGGAAAGGAGGGGGTGCTTGTGTGTGTGTGTGTGTGTGTGTGTGTGTGTGTGTGTGTGTGTGTTTCTGGGTGTGTTTCTGGGTGTGTTTCTGGGTGTTTGTGTGTGGAGAGAGTGAGAGGGCAAGGATGAGATAAGAGAGAGAGAGAAAGGAGAATTGTGAGGCAGACAGAGAGACAGACATACAGACAGAAAGAAAAGAAAAAAGAAACTAGAAGCTTTTTCACCTGAAGTTGCTCTGACACCTTGGCTGAAAAAGATTGAGAGAAAGGAAAGAGAGCAGGAAACTAAACATCCTTACTCCTGAAGTCATGCTGACATTCTTCAGATAGGCAGTTATAATGTGCCAAAGATACATGTGCTGTGTGAATGCTCGGAGAGATCACAGTTTGTCTGTAGGTGTTAAGTCCCAGTAGAGTCCTTGAAACTATATCTCATTGTTGATGTCTTGAAAAATATGAGGGCTCTATGTGTTTGCCCATGTAGTATGTATGTTGCTTGTGCTTCTCTGTTGCCTGCTGTCTGTGTGGGTGGAGGAATTTGGGGGGGGGGGGGGGGGGAGGGGGGGGGTTGGGATCTGATACAGGGTACCATTCAGATGGGAACCAGGTCTTTTAGGGACATGAGTAAGTTAAGTATTGTGCATTTCAAGGTGATAAAATCATTGTAAAGGACCTGATGCAGGCATGCGCACACTCACATAATACTATTTATATATATATATATACACAGAGACATCACAGCAACATTGCATGCTCGTACACATGCACACACACACACACACACACAAATGTACATGCACAGCGCACATGCACACACACACACACACACACACACACACACACACACACACACACACACACACACACACACACACACACACACACACTCACTCACACACACACACTCACTCACTCATACTCACACACACACACATATCTGGAGTGTATTCCATCCAGCTGAATTTTGTTCAGCTAACAGCACATGTCCCTGACGTCAAAGTGGGCAGAAAGAGGATAAGACACAAAGTCAGACCCTGATGAACATGTTAATGAGCTGACAATGTCAGTCACATGGTGGCTGGAAGTAACCCCACTGGTGTTGTCATCAGCATCATCATCAGCATCATCATCATCATCATCATCATCATCATCATCATCATCATCATCATCATCATCATCATCATCATCATCATCATCATCATCACTATCATCATCATCAGCATCAGCATCAGCATCATCAGCATCATCATCATCACCATCATCATCATCATCATCATCATCATCATCATCATCATCATCATCATTGCCATCACCATCAGCATCGTTATCATCATCATTATCATCATCATGGCGTTGTGGTACAGGAAGACTCAACTGACCATGTTGGTGACGTGGTTGGTGGAGCTGTTCCTGACCTCCCTGGGCAAGCTGAAGGACCGGGGTCTGGATGAGACCTCAGAGTACGACGCCATTCAGGACCAGCTCCGCAGCTTCATGGCCTATCCACGTGTCAAGGTGGGGACCTTAATGGGATTTGCATTTTTTGTCTTCAGCTTTTTTTTCAGTGAGTTTCTAAGACTGTCCTAACATTAGGTAAAATTTCACAGTCATGATATGATTCTGTTCTCTGTCTGTACGGTTTTAACTGTCCATACATAAGGGTTTTCCATATTCAAAAAAGGAGCTTTTTCTTGTTTTTTCACCATGTTATCTCTCATGACTACTTCATCTGCTTCATCCTAAACAGTCTGTCTATTCTGTTCAGAGATTGCTTCATCTGTTCTTGGGTCCTTCCAGGTTAAGAAATAGAACATACCTTTTTTTCCATCCTGTTAACTTTAGTGACTGCCTCATGTTAATTTAAGACTCACAAGATCAACAGCTATAACTAACATTATTTGCTTCCTGTTCTAGTGGCTGTCTCGTGTGTTCTGTCATTGCCTTCCATGTTGACAGATAGAACTGAGCTTCTTCATAATGCTATTATGGACAATGATGTTTGTACCACACTAAGTTTTTTAAACCCTGTTTGCAATGGCTGGGTTTGTTGATGTATTTTGAGCATCTTTTTAAAAGATAATGTGAACATGTTTGTAGAGATATTTTGAGCAGATTTTTGTTGAGATATTTAAATGCTGTAGCTGAGTAAACAAATCATGTGAAGTTTTTTGAACTTTTAAGTTATCCCTCTTAGTGTTTTTATTTCATGTATGCCTTCATTAACAGAATTTCTGCACCTGTTACTGTGATTTGTGCTCCATGATACTGATGAACTGTCACAGGAGTGCATGACTTGAAACCGATCTGTGATCTACGATCTCATCGCCAGCCATGGTGACGTGGAGGACCTTGTCTTCTTCGCTCGACTGATGGAAGGTCAGCAAAAAAAAGGGGCATAATTACAGTGTATGGGACTTGAAAGTGTCTCAGCTTGGGGGAGGGGGGGTGGGGGGGTTCATGTGCTTGTTTTGGTTGAAGTAGGCACAGATACTGAAAAACGTTAACTGGAACAACGATCAGTGTAGGGTGTGAATTTAAAGGCAGCACAGCATATGCAGTTGTCTCTTCTTCTTTGTTCTTGGCTAGAATTCTGTGGTTTGCCATTGTTGAAATTTTTGCACGTATAACTGTTTTCCGTCCCACCATTCCGTCGCATTCTGTCTTAAGCGATGGTGTCCAAAAACACAGTAACAGTGAATGTTGCCGGTGGTTGGTGGGTCATACATCCCACCACCAGGTAAGGAAGAAAAACTGTCTGTACTGGATGTCTGAAATGGGGATTGACTTGGCATCTGGCTCGAGAGCGCAACGTCTCTTTCACTTGGGCAGCCAGGCCCCCAACAAATGTGAAAAGTCGTTTCATTTTTACAGTTGTGATCAGTAGTGTCGGTTCATTCTGAACTGAAGAAGATTAGGTAAACTGCTTAGAGTTCATCTTCAGCACCAGTCTTTAGTGTGTATTGTAGTCTCAGTTAAGTGGTTCTTCTGTTGTTGTTATGCATTTGTGGGTGTAATTATTTCTGCATCGAAATTATCTGTTTTCAGGGAAACCCTGCTTGGAAAAAAGAACAATGCTAGCTGTTGCTGATGTCACTCATGAAAAAAATTCGAAGTAAATACATTAGCTAGAAACGTATGTTTTTTTCTAGTTTTCTGTTCATTGGTTTGCTCGTTTGTTTTTATTACTTCCCCCCTATTCCATACCCCCCCCCTCCATCCCCTCGTAATTTGGCATAAATTTCTTCTGTACTAGAATAAAATGTTGGCATGGGCAGTTATTGAGGAAGAGTTTGTGTGTCACTGTTTCAGACTATGAACATGTCGTCAGCCACCACATTCAGCATGGGCAGTTATTGAGGAAGAGTTTGTGTGTCACTGTTTCAGACTATGAGCGTGTCATCAACCAGCACATTCAGCATGGGCAGTTATTGAAGAAGAGTTTGTGTGTCACTGTTTCAGACTATGAGCGTGTCATCAGCCACCACATTCAGCACGAGAACTTCAGGGGAGCTCTGGATTGTCTGGTCAAGCAGGTACAGTGCCGGCTACATACCTTTAGTTTGATCCATGCACCTTTAGTGTAAAACCAAACAACATTTAAACAAACCCACATAGTCTTAGCTCTAAAATTCTTTAGATTAAATACACATACCCGTAGTTTAAGGGGGTGTGTGGATTTAAACTACGGGTATGTGTATATAAAATTGAATTCTATATTTTTTTGCTGTTGCAGAGGCTTCTGAAATTCAACAGTTTACTGAAACTTACACTGTTATAGAGTGGTGTCACAAACCTAAATGGAGTAGGATAAAGAGCATTGGGGGGAAAACAACAAGTACTGCCAAAAGATGAAACCACCATAGATAAAGGCAGAAAATAGATTTATTGTAGGTAGGAACCAGAAAAATTCTACCCTAACCCAAGTTCGCAAAGCCAGTAGGAGAAAAGGAAAGATGGAGGAAAGGTGACTGAGAAAATGAGCAAATGAAAGGAAGATGATAGAAGAATGAAGGTGGAAGATGAAAAAGGCAATCTCACAGAGTGTTGTATGTTCCCAACTTGATGCTATAAATGTTCGGTGTGCACACAGCCCAAAACTATTCTCTGAGACGCTATGATAGTTCCTCCAAGCTTGTCATATAGATCACATGTGCAGCATGCAAAACAACATCGATCGAGTCAAATTCTTTTAAAACAACAGGCGTCTGATGTACACTAACACAGGAATAAATTTTTTTTGCAGAAAAAGAGGCACAGGGTGAAAATACATGAATCACCTTTGTGACCAGTGGATAGAAAGAATGTGATATTTCTATAGGTCTTGTATTCACTTTCTCGCACATAATGTTCTGTATGTCATGATTTATGAAATACAGCTTTTATCATGATGCTTGTGATTTTTTTTTTGTTGTTGTTGTTGTTGCTAAAATGCATGCATGCATTACCGTGCTGTGCTGTAGTATATTGTACTGTGTTGTATCTTGGTATATTGCATTGTGTTTTGTAGTATTGTGTTGTTTGTCTGAACCCATCTGTAACCTGTACTACAAGTTCAATGGTGGTTTCTTCTGAATTCAGCCTTAACTTGCACTACAAGTTCAATCCTCTGTTGACATTATTTTATAGTGTTGTAGATAGATATTAACTGTATTGTGTTGTATAGTGTTGAGTCCAGCCTCAGCCTGTGCAAGTTTTATTTTTACCTCTTGCAAAATTTTGTTGTATTTACAATATTGCATTGAGTTGATGTGTGTTTTATTCTTTTCAGCCCACCTCGACCTGTACTACAGATTCAGCCCTCTCCTGATGCAGTATTTACCTAAAGACACTGTAGATGCCTGGATCAAGCAGGGGAGACAATTGGACCCCAAACGACTGATTCCTGCCCTTGTTCAGTACGATCAAAAAAATCATGATCAGGTGGGTCCATCTTTTCTTAAGCCCATTTTTCTTTTTTCAGGTCTTTTCTTCGTTCATCATAACCAGGGAAGAGGGTCATCCTTTTCCTGTGACCTGTTCATATACGCCCTGTCCATGTTCAGTGTGGTCAGAGGACTGGAACTCTTCCTTGACCTGTTCACTACGCCCTGTCCATGTTCAGTGTGGTCAGGGGACTGGAACTCTTCCTGTGACCTGTTCACTGCGCCCTGTCCATGTTCAGTGTGGTCAGGGGACTGGAACTCTTCCTGTGACCTGTTCACTGCGCCCTGTCCATGTTCAGTGTGGTCAGGGGACTGGAACTCTTCCTGTGACCTGTTCACTGCGCCCTGTCCATGTTCAGTGTGGTCAGGGGACTGGAACTCTTCCTGTGACCTGTTCACTGCGCCCTGTCCATGTTCAGTGTGGTCAGGGGACTGGAACTCTTCCTGTGACCTGTTCACTGCGCCCTGTCCATGTTCAGTGTGGTCAGGGGACTGGAACTCTTCCTGTGACCTGTTCACTGCGCCCTGTCCATGTTCAGTGTGGTCAGGGGACTGGAACTCTTCCTGTGACCTGTTCACTACGCCCTGTCCATGTTCAGTGTGGTCAGGGGACTGGAACTCTTCCTGTGACCTGTTCACTGCGCCCTGTCCATGTTCAGTGTGGTCAGGGGACTGGAACTCTTCCTGTGACCTGTTCACTGCGCCCTGTCCATGTTCAGTGTGGTCAGGGGACTGGAACTCTTCCTGTGACCTGTTCACTATGCCCTGTCCATGTTCAGTGTGGTCAGGGGACTGGAACTCTTCCTTTAACCTGTTCACTGCGCCCTGTCCATGTTCAGTGTGGTCAGGGGACTGGAACTCTTCCTGTGACCTGTTCACTACGCCCTGTCCATGTTCAGTGTGGTCAGAGGACTGGAACTCTTCCTTTCACCCCCATCATTGAGTCATTCCCTTGTTCAGTATAATCAGAGAAGTAGGTTCTTTTTCGATACACCTTTCATTGCGTCCTGTACTTGTTCAGTGTGGTCAGGGACCACAATCTGAACCCAGCTCCACAGGTCAAAGAAACACAAGACAATGCCTAATGCTTCTGCTGTGTACATTTGTTGTACAAGTATGTTGTAGTGTATGGTTGATAGATTACAATAGTTTTTAGGCTGTAACACATTTTGGATTTGGGGTGCACCTCAAATTTTAAAGAAAAATATTGTTTTTCATCCATTCCTATGGCGCTTCAAACGCAAGGCACATTTACTTTGCTGTATGGGATTTCAAGACTCTTGTTCTGTTGATGACCCCCATGTTTACTTCTGGCACTTCATGACTCGTCTCCTGCAGGAACAGGTCACAGCTGATGCTCTTTGTTTCTCCATATCTGAACCATTGACCCATTCGCTTCTGAGGTAAAAAACTTGTTTGCTTGTTCTTTTTCTGCATTGTTTGAACATCGTAGGGTACTTTGAGAGCAAGGATTCTCTTCCTTTCTCTTTTACTTTTGTTGTTGTTGGAGATTCCTGCTTCTATAGGCTTGGTAACTGTGGTTCTGTGACTGAGAGTGAAGAATGGTACTGCATTCACAGGGATGGTTAAGGGTGGGCAACTCTGGGTTTGTTAGAAGGGGGACAACTGTGGATGTGTGACCAAGATGCTGCTGTTTCCAACAGGGGAATGAAGCCATCCGTTACCTGGAGGCGTGTGTTCAAAAGATGGACAACAGGGACCAGGCTGTCCACAACTTCCTGCTGTCCCTGTATGCCAAGCTGCAGCCTGACCACCTCATGACCTATCTCCAGCTACAGGGAGAGGTGTGTGTGTGTGTGTGTGTGTGTGTGTGTGTGTGTGTGTGTGTGTGTGTGTGTGTGTGTGTGTGTGTGTGTGTGTGTGTGTGTGTGTGTGTGTGTGTGTGTGTGTGTGTGTGTGTGTGTGTGTGTGTGTGTGTGTGTGTGTGTGTGTGTGTGTGTGTGTGTGAAGTCAAGTCAAGTCAAATTATCTTTATTGAAGGTTGAAGAATAAGCTGTCAAGCTTTTTATACATCCTGTGTGGAGAAAAATGGGAATGACAGTTGGCTGAATGGAGTGAGTGTGTGTGTGTGAATGTGTGTGTGTGTGTGTGTGTGTGTGTGTGTGTGTGTGTGTGTGTGCGCATGCGCGTGCGTATGTACATGCATTTGCATTGTACACATTGGATTTTTGTACGTTTGATAAAGAGATGGGGATTTTTCATTTTGTAAAGAATATATCATTTGAATGACATTGCTTCAGTAATTATCATCATTGTGGCGAAAGTACTTTTTTTAATTTTTGACGTAATATATGCACTGAGCAAAACACTAAAGCCTGATGTTGACATTTAAATCTGTGTCTGTGGAGCATTGAGACACTTAGGAAGTCCTGTTTATATAATCTTCCATGTGTCTGCCCAATGTGTTTACTTTGTCCTCCTTAGTGAAATCCTACTGTCCCATTTTCAGGGTCTTCTCTCATATTTCTCATGAAGATGTAAGTGTGGAAAAACAGGTGTATCCAGAAATGTAGGATTTAGGATGAATAGTTTTTTCCCCTTCAGCTCAGTTGTCATTCCTGCTTATTTCTACCCTCTTGTTCTGTTCTTTCCTGTCAGAGGAAGATGGTAAATGCTGCCTGTGTGTTGGACATAGGGGATGTCCAATGGTGTGTAAGAATCGTACGCATAACATCCATTATGGTGTTCTAAGAGGGTGCTACTATCACTCACGCTCTAACACACGCACGCACGCACACACGCATGCATGCACGCAAGCACGCACGCACACACATACGCACGCACGGTCACACACACACACACACACACACACACACACACACACACACACACACACACACACACGCACACACACAGAAGGAAACCAAGGAGACTTCCCTTCACACTCAACACTTAGGGACGTCAAAGAGAAATCCCTTCACACTGCTTTTCCAGAACTTGGAAGACATCTGCTATGATGTAAAGTATGCTTTGCGCCTTTGCTCGGAGTATAAGCACAAACGAGCCTGTGTCCATGTCTTCTCCTTGATGGGGCTGTATGAGGAGGCTGTAGACATGGCCCTGGAGGTAGGTTTCTGTGTGCGTGCGTGTGTGTGTGTGTGTGTGTGTGTGTGTGTGTGTGTGTGTGTGTGTGTGTGTGTGTGCGTGCGCGCGCGCGCGCGCGCACACGTGTGCGCATGCATATGCATTTTTAAAACTTTGTTTTAGCATCATGTTGAAGGTGTGTGCAATGAAGCATTTGTGAGATGATGAGCAGAATGTTGTTTGATATATGGATATGGATTTGATAAGAATTCTCCGCTCTGTAGATTGGATAGGAACAGATAGTTGTACGTATGGACTGGAAAGGAGCAGATGGCTGTATTTATGGAGATAGACTGGATAGTAACAGATAGTTGAATATATCTAAAGGAAAGGAAGGAATAGAGAGTTGTATATATATGCTGATTAGATAGAAACAGACAGTTTTATACATGTGAATTGCAGCTGATTGTGTAGATTGGATTGGAGCAAGCAGCTGTATGTGGAGATTGGATAGTTGCGTGTGTTGATTTGGATAGGAGCATACATCTGTGTGTGTTGATTTGGTTAGGAGCACACAGCTGTGTGTTGATTTGGTTAGGAGCACACAGCTGTGTGTGTGCTTTGGTCAGGAGCACACAGCTGTGTGTGTTGATTTGGATAGGAGCACACAGCTGAGTGTGTTGATTTGGTAGGAGTACACAGCTGTGTGTGTTTGATTTGGTTAGGGGCACACAGCTGTGTGTGTTTTTTTGGTTAGGAGCACGCGAGTGTATGTGTGGATTGTTATTTGGTCAGCATGCAGTTGTATTTGTAGACTGATAGGAGAAGCACGCTGTTATATTTGTGGATTGGAGAAAAGGGTGCAGCTGTTTGTGTGGATTGTTTAGGAGCATGTGACAGCATCTTTAGGATTGGATCTGTCCATGTAGCTGTCTTGTGTGGGGATAGGAGTATGCCGCTGTACTTGTTTAGTACTTGAGATGGATTGCCCCTGAGAGAGAGATTGGTGTGCTTGTCTATCTGTGTGTATGTATGTATACAGATGTGTGTGTGGTTTGTGTTTATATGCATGTACATGTGTGTTGGTCAGGTTGATGTGGAGCTGGCCAAACAAAGGCCAACAAACCTGATGAAGATGACCTGGAGCTACGCAAGAAACTCTGGTTACGCATTGGTATGACGTTTTTTTTCTTCTTTTTTTTTTTTTCATAAATCAATTTTGGATTGTCACTTTAAAGAGACAATATTGTCATTTCATGCACAAGAATTGGTCTTGGTCGATTTCTGATGTGAGCTGGACACTCACACGAGTGGGACACTCACTCAAGCAGACACTCACTCAAGGGGACACTCACTCAAGCTGGCTCTCCAACAAACCAGTTGCTATCGTCAGTAAGGAGCCTAGTAGTTGGTATTGTGCATACGCTGGATCAGAACCGGCACCAGTGAACACCACTAAAGTGATCTGGCAGCAGTGCAGTGTCTCCTCTGGTGGGCTGCCTCATGGTGACTTTTTACAAGGACAGCCGCCTGTAGACTGCTGGTGTGCACACTGTGGTGGGTCAGACCGGGGTGTGGCTGTGGACAGGGAGCCAGAAGGGGCCGTGTGGAGGTGACGTCAGTGAAGTGGCACAGAGGATGAGAGGCACACACGAAAAAGAGGAGAAAAATCACATCATGTTTCTAACTGCTGGAATGTTCGCGTGTATGCAGGGGCAAGGAAGACGGAAATCGTTATGAATCAAGAAGAAACAGCACTTTGTAATAATGTTTTTTTTTTTTTTTTTTTCAATTTGCATTTTGATGTACAGAATGAGGTTAAGAAAATTGCCTCTTCTCCTTTTCTTTCACAAATTAGTGGCATGTTCTACGTGATGTGAGGACCAAATGAGGTCAATGTTTTTATGATTTTTGGAGTGCTTTTTTTTTCTCTAGAATTTCATATGTTGTATGACGTCAGTATAGTGTTCCAACATGTATTGTGGAATTTTAGCATGTCTCGAAGTATTTCTGCTTGCCATGCTCTGCTTCACAGGATGTCATGGTCTGTTTCAGCATGTCATGCTCTGCTTCACAGGATGTCATGGTCTGTTTAAAGCATGTCATGCTCTGCTTCATAGGATGTCATGGCCTGTTTCAGCATGTCATGCTATGCTTCACTGGATGCCATGCTCGGTTTCACAGGATATCATGGCCTGTTTCAGCATGTCATGCTATGCTTCACCGGATGCCGTGCCATGTTTCAGCATGTCATGCTATGCTTCACCGGATGCAGTGCTATGTTTCAGCATGTCATGCTATGCTTCACTGGATGCCGTGCTATGTTTCAGCATGTCATGCTATGCTTCACCGGATGCCGTGCTATGTTTCAGCATGTCATGCCATGCT
>JADBJO010001975.1:111298-126298 GCA_016801955.1 Conus betulinus | reverse complement strand
AGGAATGATGAAAGAAGACCACATTTGTAGGTTTGTTTCTAACTGAAAGCATTTTACCTTTTGAGTTTTGTAGTTTTATGTATTTCATGTTATCATACAGTGTTATTGGGTTCACCTGAATTTTTAAGCAAAATTCTAACTGCTTTTGTAGTGAATTTTTAAAAGAAATTAAATACTGTATCTGCCAAACATGAACAAATGAATCACTAAACAAAACATGATGCGTTTTGACATCTTAGGCCCTCTTCAGGCAAGAGAAACAACACCCCAGGACAACGAAAATGAAGAACAAGCAATCACTCCTCTCACTGAATTGATTCAATGCCCATCTTCTGCCGAATTCAGTTAGACAAGTGATAGCTTGCTTGTTCTTCATTTTTGTTGTCCTGAGTGTTGTTTATCTCACCTGAAGAAGACCTAAGTGGTTGAAGCATGTCATGTTTTGTCTTGTGATGGAAGCATTATGAGTGTAGTGCTAGTGTTGTTCAAATACTTATTTCTGATGGTCTTGTTGCATGTGTGGTAGCAGTGTTGTCCAACGACACCATGTTGTCTAACCGCAGTGTTGTGTATGTGGTGCAAAGCCCTTGCAGTCTAATAGTGGGGTTATGTGTGTAGGGGTAGTGTTGTCAAAAAAAAAATTGTCTGATGACAGGATTGTGTGCAGTGGTTATGTCTGGAAACTTGTGTTGTCTGATGGCAGTATTGTGTGTGTTGTTGGTTATGTTGTTCAAAGATCCATTTTTTTTTTTTTTTTTTTTTTTTTTGCTGTCCCAACCTCTGCGCCACCTCAGAGGCAGTGCACCCACGCCGCTCATTCCGACACCCCCCCCCTCCACAGCCACAGCACGGTCAGCCCTGCCACAGCCCCGGCACCGACAATCCACAGGGAGCAGTCAATGTCAAGTCGTCAAGAGGCAACCCACCGGAGGAGACACTGCACTGCTGCTGAGTCACTTCGGTGGTGTTCAGTGGCGCCTGTTTCTGATCTAACATACACAGGACACCACCTACTAAGCCCCCTACTGACGACAATAATTGCTTAGTCCTGGAGCCGGCGTGAGTGAGCTCTCCCTCTCCCTCTCCCTCCGGAGGGCGCCCACCACGCCGATACCGGTGACCCAGACGGAACCAAAACCAAGGCCACAGACGTGGAGAGGACATCGAAATTGAGGTCACCATGAGAGCAGGGCATGAAGGGCCACAGAATTTGAGACTTTTTTTTATGCTGATCGATGAGAATGGATGATTAAGATGATGCTACGGATTTCCATTTCGGTCTGAGATTACATGACAGGGCTGTACTCTACGCTTCCTTTCATAATATATCCGGCGTCAACCAGGCCCGAGAGATACAGACACCTGCAGTGTTGGTCAGGAAATTTGAGCAACACTCTCAGAAACGCATCCATTAAGTGGATGAAACTCGACTGTGTGGTCCCAGTCTTCCCAACTGAGCCCGCAGCAAACTAACTCTGGGTAGGAGCCGGTCGAGGCAGAAAAAAAAACACATGACTTCTGATGGGATTCGAACCCACGACCTCCCAGCCGGGAGTCCGCGACGCTAACCACTTCGCCACGGCGGCTGGTCAAGATCCATGTTGTTGAATGGCAGAGTTATGTGTATAGTGATAATATAGTCTAAAGACCCATGTTGTCTAATGGCAAGAGTTATGTGTGTAGTGGTAATACAGTCTAAAGACCCAAGTGGTCTAATGGCAAGAGTTGTGTGTGTAGTGGTAATACAGTCTAAAGACCCATGTGGTCTAATGGCAAGAGTTATGTGTGTAGTGGTAATACAGTCTAAAGACCCATGTGGTCTAATGGCAAGAGTTATGTGTGTAGTGGTAATACTGTATAAAGACCCATGTGGTCTAATGGCAAGAGTTATGTGTGTAGTGGTAATACAGTCTAAAGACCCATGTGGTCTAATGGCAAGAGTTATGTGTGTAGTGGTAATACAGTCTAAAGACCCATGTTGTCTAAAGGCAGAGGCAGAGTTATGTGTGTAGTGGTAATACAGTCTCAAGACCCATGCGGTCTAATGGCAAGAGTTATGTGTGTAGTGGTAATACAGTCTCAAGACCCATGCGATCTAATGGCAAGAGTTATGTGTGTAGTGGTAATACAGTCTAAAGACCCATGCGGTCTAATGGCAAGAGTTATGTGTGCAGTGATAATACAGTCTAAAGACCCATGCGGTCTAATGGCAAAAGTTATGTGTGTAGTGGTAATACAATCTAAAGACCCATGTGGTCTAATGGCAGAGTTATGTGTGTAGTGGTAATACAGTCTAAAGACCCATGTGTCTAATGGCAGAGTTATGTGTGTAGTGGTAATATAGTCTAAAGACCCATGTTGTCTAATGGCAGAGTTATGTGTGTAGTGGTAATATAGTCTAAAGACCCATGTTGTCTAATGGCAGAGTATGTGTGTGTAGTGGTAACGTTGTCTAAAGGCTCATGTTGTTTGATGGCAGGGTTGTGTGTATGTAGTGACGGTGTTGTCCCAAGACCCATCGTGTCTGATTGTGTGTGTGTGTGTGTGGTGGCAGCACAAACTGGACGACCTGGTGTCCTCAGAGTGCATCTACTGTGGTGACTTCATGATCAGGTCAGTGCTTCCTCGTCTGTGTGCACATGGCTGCTGTAGCCTTTTCTCATTATCTTCTCTGTTGGAAACCTTGTTTTCTTATCATTGTGCTTTTTGAAAAAGACTTACAAAAGTTTGTGTGAAATTGTAATTCATCCCTGGAATGCTGGTTCTTCAGTAGGTACAGCAAAGCAGCTCTAATCTGCAAAGCGTGTTGCCAGAAATGCATGATGTTTTAGTCAGGAAGAAGAAGGTGCATGCGCTGCTTCAGGTTACAAAGCCCATGAAGTTATCTGTTCTTCATAGATATGTTGATGCAAGTCTTAATTTGGGTGTTTTTAGTTAGTTAAGTTACCCAAAAGGCATATTCTTAAATGTCAGAAAATGTTTTATTTCTTCTTCTTCTTCCTTAAAAGCTGTTACACTCAAAAATGAGTAAGTCACCAAGGTGCATGTTAAAAAAAAAAAAGAATGCGTTGAAAAAAGACAGTGTGGTTATTTGTGAGCTAGGTGAGTGGGTTCTGAAAGCAGCATGAGTTTGGTGATTAAGGCATGCGATTTCTTCGCCACTGGCTCAGCGGTTACCTCTCTCTTTATGACTCTTTATTATTTAGGGGTGTCTTCTTCCTGCATCACTGAAGGTTTCCTTTCACATCAGTGGTAGCAAGATTACCAGTGTTTGATTCTGATTGTCTGTTTTGTGTGTATAACCACAGACAAGAAGACCACACCTGACTTCACTTACATTAATTTCTTCTGTTGCCGCTGTATACAACTTTGGGTCTAGGCAAGCTAGGAAGTTCCTTGGGTTTTTTCTTCTTTTTTTTTAATTTTTAAATGTGAATGAATCACTTATATCTTAAAATGGATAAATCATAAACGTGCAGAAAATCAGTGACAGTAAGTCTTCATTTCTGCAATGAACATTAGTTATGATTTACAGTGCTGTTGTTCCTGTTAGAAAAGTGTGACGTATTGTGGTTATTATTATGATGGTTATTGATGATCATTCACTGGGTGTGTGTGTGTGTGTTGACAGGTGTGTGGACAAGCTGTTCGTGGAAGAAGAGAACTGGGAGGCTGCCGTCGCTGAATGGGAATGAAGCTGTTGAACTTGTTTGCCTTCATCTTAATTCCAAGCTGTGTAGATATGTGTGTGAATGTGAAGGTGTTATGTGTCAAGTCTAAAACATGTTTTTACTGAGAGCGACGCTTGAGTTTGGCAAGAAAAGTGACTGTGTGTTCACACAAAGAGTGACATCAGAGGAGAAAAATGTAGTTGTGCATGTGCATGTGCGTTTGTGCAAAGGTTTTGCTGTTTATTCTCCATCGTGAACAAAAGTGAAAAGTGTTGTCATGACAGAAGTGAGTTGTAAAAGTGCTTCTCCAAGGCTCGCTTGATGGAATGGTTCGACAGATTTTGGACCAAGTCATCATTTTTTCTTACACTACTTGTCATCCCAGCTTCAAATTTGGCTGTTCAGGGTGTGGGAAGACAAGTGTAGAATGACATGTACCAAGACTAATGTGAGTGGAAAATTACCGCAGCCTTTGTGAATGCCTGTGCATATGATATGTGGTATCCCTGCCAGAATGTGTGCAAATTGTCAGTTATTCATGTGTGACTTGCTCTTGCTGTTGCTGTGAGTGTATGGCCATCAGTTATCAGAGCTCATGTGTGTGTAATAGCTTCCATATTTGTTTGTTGATGGTATGTGTGTGTTTAGGCTAGTGTTGCAGTATTTTGAAATGCAGAAGAATTAACTTCGACATAGGAACTGAACAAGGCTACCTTTCAAAAGCGAATTCAAACACGACCATGTTTTTGATCAGGCATTGCGTACTTTCAGCGACAATGGTGAAACAGTTGTTTTGACAGATTGATGACAGTTGTTGTAACGTACAAATGAGCATGCAAGTTTTGAAAATGTTGTCTGTATGTGTGGGTAGTCTGACATGGCATGCAATTTCTACGATATTATCCTGTTTTTACAAAGGCCAACATTGTTCATTTCTTGTGAATGGGACTGTAATGTTGAAAGTGCAGGATATGATGGTGTTAGTTTAGTTCATTTGTTTAGAGAATGGTAAATTTCAGACTGCAAAGTCCTTCAAATTGAAGAACATTTCTGATCTGGGTGTCCGTGGGCGCTGTTTAACTTGTACTGTAGGCATTTTGGAATCCAGGGGCAATAATTTTGAGGTGAATAAAACAAAGCCTCTAGCTCTACCCCCCAGTCATCTTGGCTTCTGCTTTTACAGCAGGTTAGAGTGAACAGAACTTATTGCTCAGTTACTGGAATGTCAGTCTATTTTATGTGCAAGAACTTGTCAATTTCTGAAACATCAGTCTCTTTATTTACATCTCAATACCAGATTTTGGTTAGTTTACACTTCCTTTCTCTTGCAATCTCCTTGATATGAATACCATGTCTTACAAACAGCACACATGGGCTTTGGCATAATGATGGACAGTGTTTACAAACAGCACATGGGCTTTGGCAAATGATGGGCAGTGTTAAGCAATCAATATGCAATGTCAACAAACAGCACATGGGCATGATGCATGTTAATCAATCAATCAAAAAATACACATTTGACTGGTCAGTTTTGTCCGTTATCAATTTGAATAGAAAGAAAACATATTTATCGATGTTTGTTGTTGGTGCTCATTTGCATCTTAGTGACCACATCAGGCTACAAATCACCAAGGCGAAACCTGTGTGTGGACCAGGTGCACAATGGATGATCAGTGCTTGAGCGAGGTTGAAAAGGGCATGGGATATGGGAGTAAATAATATGCACTGTTTGGCCTACACAACTGAGTACCGATTTTGCCATTTGTAATGTACTTCAGGCAATAGAATGTGATCATATTCTCTTCACAAAAAAATAAGAGCCACCCCCAGGTTTCAAATGATTAGTGAAATTTGACACCCCCACCCCACCCCTAAAAATGTGTGTATAATATATTTGGGAAAAAAGTGTATGCTTTGCCTTGTGGTTTTAAACTTAGTTTTGGCGTCATATACTATACCGTGTCAGACCATAGCATTCTGCGGCAGTTAGTCAGCTCTGCCAGGCCGAAGTTTTGTGGCAAATGCAGTCATGATGGTGTACATCATTTCAAGTGGTGGTATTTATGTTGTTACAGTTCAATGTGTTCAGTTCTCTGTGGCTTGTATGTGCGAATACTTATAATTTGTTTTTTTATGTTTTCATTGACCAGGATTTTCCACCATGTACAATTGTGTGATTCAGAATGTTACAGACCATCAGTTGATGACTGTTGGCTTGCATTGCATACACAAGCTCTCCAGTTCCTGAGCTGGTTGGTCGATATTATGATTTGATAGTGAGATTAATTGTGCTTCTGTCTGCAATTATTTGTGGGCGGATGGATCATGCCTGTAATGTTTTTTAAGTCGATGGATGTTCTTGTGATCTTTTTGAAATTGTGCATGTATTTAAGTTGCTGAAAATGTGAATAACAGTCAAAATATGGACAAGCAGTGCATTGGTGTTGTTTTTTTTCCCCATTCATTTTCAGTGTATGTAAATGGGAGATTGTAGAGGAGGAGGTAGCATATTCTCTAATACGTTTATCATGAATACCGGAGGAGGTAGAGTATTCTCTAATATGTTGACCATCATGAATAGCAGGAGGAGGTAGAGTATTCTCTTATAGGTTTACCATCATGAATTGCAGGAGGAGGTAGAGTATTCTCTAATATGTTTTTACCATCATGAATAGCAGGAGGAGGTAGAGTATTCTCTTATAGGTTTACATCATGAATAGCAGGAGGAGGTAGAGTGTTCTCTAATGTTTACCATCATGAATAGCAGGAGGTAGAGTGTTCCGTAATGTTTACCATCATGAATATCAGGAGGAGGTAGAGTGTTCTCTAATGTTTACCATCATGGATAGCAAAAAGAGGTAGAGTGTTCCGTAATGTTTACCATCATGAATAGCAGGAGGAGGTAGAATATTCTCTTAATGTTTACCGTCATGAATAGCAGGAGGAGGTAGGTAGAGTATTCTCTATAGGTAGGTTTACCATCATGAATAGCAGGAGGAGGTAGAGAGTGTTCTCTAATGTTTACCATCATGAATAGCAGGAGGAGGTAGAGTGTTCTCCAATAGTTTACCATCATGAATAGCAGGAGGAGGTAGAGCATCTCTAGTAGGTTTACCATCAAGAATTGCAGGAGGAGGTAGAGTATTCTCTTATGTTTACCGTCATGAATTGCAGGAGTGCCATGCAACTAAAGGATCAGACTAGAAAACTGATGAAAACTGGTTCTAAAAATTTTCAGTGTTCCTCGACGGGAAAGTACAAGCAGGGCATGGGTGGGGGTGCGGATGGGGAGGTAAGGTCTTCTAAAAAGAGGGCAGGGGCTGGCTTCAGCCATACAATGTGCACCATCTTCTCAAGCATACTATGTTGTTAATCATTACATTCCTCCAGCCAACACCACTTCCCCTTGTTCAGTGTCATGGATCCAACAGCAGTGGTGCCATGCAGCCTGCGTGACTGGCCTAGAAACTGATTCTCAAAACTTTCCATGCCGTTCACTCAAGTGCTGAAATATCTCCAGTCTGGCTCACTAAATTTCTCCATACTGTCCTGGTCCTACCTGCTGACATAACCAAACTACAGAATGCAGAGTGGAAATCGTGATAATGATAGTCCTGTATGATGACAAAATTGAGTTTTTGACCAAATCAAACAGGGATCGCTGTTCGCTACATGCCAATCAATCAGTTGTCCCTTGCTTACAAGAGAAAATCCTTTCAAAGCTGAAAAAAAATTGGACTCCCCATCTCTCTCTCTTAGAAAAAGCAGACCAGAATACTGACCATTTAAAAAAAAAAAAATCATCAGGTTTTTATGCAATTGAACAAAGTCAGTTCAGTTGACTTGAAATCCTTCCTACATGTGCGCTTGTAACCAATCACAGTTGTTTTGTGTGTTTTTTTTTTAATATAACTTTCACCATACCGAGTTGGCATTTTGGAACCCAGAGAACTATTTAACACTAAATATCTCATAAACTTCATGAAGATTTACAGTGACATTTTAAGCAAATGTCAGACAATATATAATGAAAATGTAAACGGATAGATGAAGGTGATATTTTGACTGTTTACATCTGGATGCAATGGGTCCTGTTTTAAAGAGCAATGATGGTGAGTATTGTGATTTTATCGTTGTGGATTCTACCCTATGATGACCACCATCCATTTGAAATAAGTTCACAGTTTGTAGTGCTCTTCATTTACCATGAACTCTTGGTTTGTAGAGCTGAATAACCCTATACTGACCATCAGACATCTATTTGGAATTTCAATTTGCAGAAAATTTTCTCTTTTCATTGACTACCAGAGGCTTCATTCTTTGTGATGTTGAATTATAATGCATTGACCACTGGTCACTCACACTGAGTTAACTTGTGGCAAGGCTGAATTATTCTGCTCTTGACAACCATCATTTAAATCGAGTTAGCTGTGTGCATTTTTTTAGTTGTCCTACGTAAACCATTTATCATTCACAGCCACTTCAACCTTTGCAGTGCTGCAAATGATAGGTGGACATTGTAGGGTAACTTGGCCCTGCAAACAGTGAAATCACTGTCAGTGAGTGGCGGATGCTTAGGGACAATTCAGTGTTGTCAGTGGAGAACTGGCTGTAAATAATGGCTGGTGATTAATGTGAAGTATTTTAGTACTGCAAGTGGTTAAGTATTTGGCAATGACTAGTGGACAATGTAGGGTAATTCAATCTTACAAACAATGAACTCAATGTCAATAACTAGCAGACAATGTAGATAATTTGGCACTGTTAGCTGTGGACTCGTTAACTAGTTGACAGTAGTAGAATCATTGAGCTCTGCTAATTGTTAACTGGCTGTTAATGTTAGTAACTAGTTGACAATGTAGGGTAATTTAGCAATGTCTGTAGTGCACTCAATACCACTGACTAGTGGTAATTCAAGCACTGATAATTGTAGACTGGCTGTTGAAAACTAGTCAACAATGTAGTGTAATTCAACAATGTCTGTAGTGCGCTCACTACCACTAACTAGTGGGTAACTCAGCACTGCTAATTGTAGACTGGCTGTTGAGAATTTATTGACAATGTGGGGTAATTTTGCAATGTCTAATGCACTCACCACCACTAACTAGTGGACAATTTAGGACTACCACTAACTAGTGGACAATTTAGGGTAATCCAGCACTGCTAATAGTGATCGGACTTTCACTGACTGGTAGCGTGGTAACTGAGTGCTGTTAATGGTGAACTCACTGTCAGCACTGCAGACGATGAACTTACTGGGAATATCTTGGGAACAGTGTCAGGTATTTCAGCTCTGCAAATGATGAACTCACTGTAAATGAGCATTTGATGATATAGGGTAATTCAGCATGGCAAACAATGAACTCACCGTCAGAGGACAATGTATGGTAATTCTGCACAGTCAACAATGAACCCACCGTCAATGGCCAAAGAACAATGTAGGGTAATTTAGCACAGCTAACTATGAATCCACTGTCAATAACCAGAGGGCAATGTAGAGTGATTAAGCACAGCTAACAATGAACTCATCGTCGATGACTAGAGGACAGTGTAGGGTAATTCAGCACAGTCAACAATGAACCCACTGTCAGTGACCAGAGGACAATGTAGGGTGATTCATTTCAGCTAACAATGAACCCACTGTCAGTGACCAGAGGACAATGTAGGGTGATACAGCACAGCTAACAATGAACCCACTGTCAGTGACCAGAGGACAATGTAGGGTGATTCAGCACAGCTAACAATGAACCCACTGTCAATGACCAGAGGACAATGTAGGGTGATTCAGCACAGCTAATCATGAACCCACTGTCAGTGACCAGAGGACAATGTAGGGTGATTCAGCACAGCTAACCATGAACCCACTGTCAATGACCAGAGGGACAATGTAGGATGATGCAGCACAGCTAACAGTGAACCCACTGTCAATGACCAGAAGACAATGTAGGGTGATTCAGCACAGCTAACAGTGAACCCATTGTCAATGGCCAGCAGGCAATACAGGATAATGCAGCTCTGCAAACAACGAATTTTCGTAAATAACCAGTGGTTTACGTAGGGTTGAACCCATTTCACTGGAATCTGAAAATCACAAGCCATACTAATTTTGTTGTTGGTATTATCACAATAACTTGTTTTTTAATTCTAACCCAGCTGACCACACCTGCTTTTTTTTTTTTTTTTTCAGGCTGTCACCACTCAGGTAGAAAAAGAAGTCCTGTCTTGAAAAATGTAGTATACACATGAAATTCATTGCATATTAATTGATATATCCTAAAAAAGATTTGGCTTAGCTGAAGGTGCTAAACATTCCCCCTTAATTTATCACTCACAAGATTTTACAAAATGGTTAAAAAGATAATGACAACCAGAAACAGTGCCACAAAAGACATAAAAGAAAAAAAAAACATTTGGAGAAACAGAAAGTATCAATGAATAGCTGGTATCCACTCTGGGCAGTGTGCATAGTTCACTTAGCAGTCCTCAGATGACAAAAAAAGGCTGGCATTTGATAGATTTTACTGAAGAAAAATGTGTGCAGTTCTACATCAAAGACAGGTGAATGGGCTGCAGAGAAGACTGTGGATGACCACAAAGCAACGATTTAAAAAGGACCAGGAAAGTCAGAGAGACTGTCAGAAATGAAGAAATCGCAAGCGCTGAATTTCCAGAGGGGAAAGGGGTGGGGGCGGGGAGATACAATTGATACTGAAAGGGTCGCTGGTATTATGTCCCTGAAGAGAAAGTCAGTTATATGCCTTGTAAGAAAGTATGGATCTCATAGGACTTGCATCATCTGCACAGTACAGTCAAAAGCTTCTCTCTGGTAAAGGCTGACACAAAGGATTTGAAGTGTTGGTGGTTTTCATTTTTAAGGGTAATCATAGGCCGGCACTGTGCCATGAAATCATAATTAAGTTTGACTTGTCCACTCTGTACCTGAAAAACTATGATGTGGAGAAATCAGAACTTAGTAGACATGCTTCACAGCAGCATGAACAATACCCCCCCCCCCCCCCCCCCCCCCCCCCCCCCCCCCCCCTTTTGACTCTTATTTTCAGCATGGTTACACTCTTCAAATAGGAAACGTCCCAAATTTCCGGGACCTTCACACACACAGCATCACCTCATCTCAGTGAAAAGAAGTCGAAAGCTCTGCTAAGTAAACTGAAATTCATAGACAGAGATGATCATGGCTGAGAATAGGTTTCAGGACAGGAAGAAGCACAATCGAAAAGATCTTTGATCTGAGAGTTCTGTGTATGAAACTTCACACCAACAGCCAGATGCATGTCTTGTCTTTGTAGAGCTCAAGCAGGCAGTTGTCAGGATTGGCATGCGGCATTATAGGCATCATAACAAAAATATTCAAGATCAGTGCCATTGGAAATAACATCAAAGTCATAAAACATTTTACATGACAAAGCCACAAGCACGGTCCTGTTTAACAGAAGCATTGGTGAATGATTCTATGACTGGAGTCAGACAAGGCTTCTTGCTCTCTCCACTCTCACCAAAACCTTTCTGGAATGATATATAACACAAGGGAAGATCATCACAAAGCATCATTTGCCTTTAATTCAAATTATTGGCTTTCTGCTTTGATTAAAGTACAGCAGAATTCACTTATCCGTTTAAACATGTTGGCATATGTACATGCAAATTCACTTTCACCTATATCTTCTTCCTCTCACATTCTCTCATGCCCCTAAGACATGTACAAAATATGTCCAGATATTAAAAAAAAAAAAAAAAAAAAAAAAAAAAAATAAGGCAGCAGTGACTGAGGATAAAGATTTGCAAGTTCATGAATTTCTGATCAAGTTTGGAATCGAGATTCATACTTTAACGTAAATATGCAAAGAGACGAGTGTTGGCACACACACTTCCAGCTCTTTCCCTCCCTCTTCCCTCTCCCTGCATTTTTCATGTTCTCAAATGATTCAATGAAATTGTTTGGAACGGGACTCTGCAACAAATCGAAAGTCATAGTGTAGACCACTTCGATACCAACCTTACATATGGGGTACCATTGTGTTGATGTTTCATGGGGAAAACTGTTTCCCAGTTTCTGGATCAAGAAAGTTGTGTCTCTTTTTGCTGGTCATCTTTGTCCTGTCATACGCTTTCTTCCTCTACAATACGCTTCATGTCTTGTAAGGAGTACAGAAAGTGGTTGAAACGATTGACAAAGTATGTATGTATGGCTGCTTGTCTGTGCCCGCAAACATCCTTTCACAGAAAGTCTGTTTCACCAACAGACAGTGGTCATACTCATGCATCACAGCAGAGAGGGTACACAACAGTCAGCTGTTACAGACTCTGTCTTAGAAAATGTGATGTGGCTGGGGAATGTCTTGGACCTGCACAACATGGTCCTAACGCAGAAGACAATAGTCACAGCTGGCATCTCTGTCGTCGAGGAGGATGGAAGAAAAGGCATGAGTAGAACCATCCCTGAATAACATTCCCTTTCTGCTAGAAAGGATCGGGAAGGCAGAACATTCATCATCCTCTGGCTTTCAGCGAAAGAGTATGTTTATCCATCAAATGAGATTGGCAGGGTTCATCATAAAGGACAGTTGGTGGCTCTGCTTTCTCCATCTCACAGCCTTCTACCCAAGCCAGTATTTAGACACTACACTGCCACCATAGCAGGTAAGCACTTGGGGCCTCACCAATGTGTTTTGATAGAAGCGTAGGTTGGATAGTAGGCTACGTTACAGTCAAAATGTTTACTTTCTTTTTATAAAAACTTACTTCATTTATTGCACTGACCACATGGCTTAACAGAGGCACAGTAGAGTAAAAGACTAGAGTTTGATATCTCTGTAACCAAACTGAAACACAACTAAGAAGTGTTCTGTAATATTCTGTTCTCACAATCTGAAACCATATATTCATCAGAATACAACGCAAAATGAAAATGGGAATAATTTTACCAAACACTGAGAATGCTGAAGACTCTCAATTTAAAATGTTGCTGTCCATTTCACCACAACAAAAAATAACAGCAAAATAAATCAATGGACTTGGAATGGGAAAAGCGGCTTTGCAGACAAAAACCCAAGATGGGGAATGAGAGAGTAAACCTCAGAATAAGGAAACATGACAAGAATCAACAAAGGGTAACAGGCATCACAACTAGTGCTGATTAATGAAATGCGAAGAAGTGAAGCTGTACTTCTCAAAGAATGTGTGTCCACACACACTGCATTTCCAGGGATTCACACTGTCATGCAAACCAGCATGCATCAAGTACATGGCACTTTCAAAGAAGATAATGTCGCAATGAACACAGTGAAAAGACTTGTTGGTCTCCAGGGCACGGGAGCGGGCTACAGTGCTGCTAATGATGTGCGTTCACTTGGGCTGCTTGCCTGAGGGCAATAGTCCGCATCAGACTCGGAGGAAGGGGACTGAAAACCTCTGTGCTTTAGTCGGAGTCCAGTCACCAGAATTTCCAGACACTCTCTTCTGTCTTCGGCTCAGTTCTGATGCTGCTGAACTGGCGGCGCTGCTGTGACATAGGATGACAGAGTCCCTGTCCTGAAAATCCCCTCACTGCCAGCAGAATCGGGATGTCGGGGGCTGCTTTGGTGTAGAGTGGAGTTCAACGAGGCATACTCCTCCGCTGAACAACTGTTACGCCTGTCCCATTTTGGCAGCAGCTTGCTCACTGAAGGTGTTTTTGCTGTCATTGCCATCCATCTGCCTACAACTTTTAATGTCAACGTTTTCAGAGCAGTTATGTAAAATCTGTTCCTCCTTAAATCCATGCATTTTTTTCAAAAAGAAATGATCTGAACTGGAAGAATGACCAGAATCTGACTCTTTTCTGAATTCCGATTTAAAATGAGTCATGTTGGTATCTTTAGAAGACTTTGGTGTGAACCTGTTAGATGCTTTGTCATCTGTTCGGAGGGACCGGAAGGAGAAGGGATTCTCCTTAGCCTTCCCTGCCACAGAGGTTGACCGGGACGATGGACTGAGCATGACTGAAGAAGCGTGAGTTTGTCTAAACCCTGTTAAAGTTTGCTGTGGTATCAAGTGCGTGGCAGAATTCATGCCACGCGATCCACTGGGTCCTGGTGCACTGCCGCCAGACTCGCCACACATGGCATTACTGATGAGGACTGGCTTGGTGTCGGTCGGACTGGACAGATCACTGGAAGAAACGCAGCTCTGAGGGTTGCTTCCCATTTGCAACGACAAGGAGTCGACAATCATGCCGTGCATCGTCTGCAAATGTTTCTTCAAGTCCTGTTTCCTTTTGGCGGCATAGTCACAAATTTCACAAACCCATGGTCGCGCATCAGAGTGCACAGCCTGATGGTTGACCAGGCTGTTCTTGAAGGCTGTCCTGAAGTTGCAGAGATGGCAGCTGTACACCTTGGAAGCGTCATCTTCATGGCCAGGAAAAGAGAACACTAGGGGCAAATCCTCGCAATGATTTTCCTGACCCTCGGACACCCGGCTCTGAGCAGACATGGGGTCAAACTGTCCATGATCAGGAGCATCAGATCTGAAAGCATCGTGCACGCTGCTTCTGTCCTGGGGATCCTCGCGAGCCTCTCCTCCAGGCTCTGACTGGGGGGCATGGTGAGCTGGGACTACTGTCGAGATTGTCGTCGTCATGTCTTGTCATGGTGCTGCCATGATTGGAATGCACCGTTGAGTCGCTGCTGTCAAGCCTGTCCATCATCCTGTCAGCACTGTATGGCGCTGACTCTTCCTGCAACTTGCTCTAATTGCCTCACTGCCATGCACCCAACAGCATCTGTAACATACATGCTCAAATCATTGCGGCAGTTGACAATGACAGTTTTCAGCCTGTTACTTACATCATTAAATAAAATTTTTTGGTCAAAATTGACAAATTCACCAATATGATTTTTTATGCATGGAAAGAATGGATCAAAATATTGAGATTAATCTGTTTAAATTACAAATAACGCATCTCTGCTTTGATAATAAAAAAAAACCACATGAAAATCACATACACACACACACACACACACAATGTGCATGTGCGTTTGTACGTACACACACACACACACACACACACACACACACACACACATGTACACACACCCATCTGGATATGAGATGGAAAAACTGAAATGAACAAATTCTTTTCCTAACACAGAGAAAAACATTGTCATTCGTTCAAATTATTTATATTCTTCATGTTTTATGTCTTAACTGAACATCGCTTTGTCTGCTTTGCACAAACATTGATGTCTGTTCTCCCACTGTACACAGCTGTAACATCTGTTGACCACACTTAATATACTTAGTAAAAAAAAAAAAAAAAAAAAAAAAGTAC
>JADBJO010001975.1:28798-106298 GCA_016801955.1 Conus betulinus | reverse complement strand
TATTTTGTTAGAAAAAGAAAAAAAGGTTGAGTGGTGAATAAAAATGTGTCATTTGAATATAATTTCAATTATAATGAAATCATTTTAGAATAGAATGTTATGCCTTCATTACATTTAATACTCACTTCCTAAAGTTCTTTCTAACAAAGTCCATCTAAAACATGCATTGCAACAGAAACTGTCAGTGTGTACAGGATGTGTACTCTTTATTTTTTACATTATTGCATCTGTTGGAGTCAAAGGTATGCATGTGCACAGTGTCTAGTTGAATTTGGCAGTATTTAAAATGATGGCTTTGTATGTTTCAAGTTGCAAACTATTATTCATGCATAATGTTTGTATCGTAATTTGTGATGTAAGTGACTGAAGTATGGTTATGTTTTCAGCGTCTTAGTAAGAAGTACCGGAATCAGAGGTTTAAATGTGGAGAGAAGACGAAGGCTACTCTGTGAAAGATGAAGATGAAGTACTTTGTATCTTACATGAACCACAACAAAGATGACAGTCCTCTCTACATCTTTGACAGCAGCTATGGAGAGGTATGTGGGCAAATCTAGTTGTCTTGGATAAGATACAACTCTTCTAAACCTTGCTCTTCAGGAGCATGATGAGGAAGAAGAAGTGTAGCGCAGATGATAAATAATAGCTAAGTGCTTATGTTGTACAATATGGCAACCTGTCTCTTCTCCCCTTGTCAGCGTCATATGTACCTGTTTTTATCTGTCCATCTGTGCCTGATTATCTCCCAGATATGCGCATATTATATATTTTTTAAAAATATGCATAGTTTATGAAATGATACTTTATAGTATATTGCATAATTGACGTGGTGTAATCAAACACGAGAGTAAAATTTTCAATTTATGTGGTGTAATCAAACACGAGAGTAGTATTTCAACCGAGCAATTTATGTCTTGGAAAGTCACAAAACTTTTACAGAGAGTTGATAATAAAAATCAAAAAAATTTGAGTTAATTTTCTATCTGCGGGAACTGTCCACATCGCTGTAGCTGCTATTATCTGTTTCCTACTAAAGTGACTGAATAAAGCATTCAAAGTATGCATGAAGGCTTATAAATATACAGCCTTGACTTTTGCATTAAAATTCTTGAAAAAATGTTTTAATTCTGTATAGTCTGATGTTACATTTGAATATTTGTGAAATAGCACAATTTTTTCATAATCCCTAGAACCGAAGAAGGTTCACTGAACAAAAATTCTTTGATCTGAACTCGACAGTATTAAGCTTGTTGCCTTAACCTGTCAGTGCCAGCTATCTTCAAGCTGCAAGCAGCTAAAAATCAGCTGTGCAGCAAGGCTACTATGAGGTGCTGGATTTACAACCGCTTTGAACCTCAGAATGTTTGTCTTCATTTACACATTTTAGACTGATGATGCAAACTGAAGTTTATTCCTTGAAATATTCAAATTTAACGGAAAATCTTTGTTGTGCATACACAAACAAAAACTGAATCACACAGTGTGCTCATGATACCAAGTGTTGCTGTGTTGTTCTGACCGCAAGAAGGAGTGGCTATGAAAGGGTTAATAACTGCATGTAAATGGTACTGGTTATGATAAACATTAAGCCTGTGAGGATAGATATTCTGTCAATTGAAAAAAGTCCTACAAATGATTTAAGAGCTTCTGTCTGTCAGTAGATCATTTTCTTTTACCAGGCTAAATGGATACATAACTAATGATATTTTGTTATGGAATTAGTAGAGGAAAACATATATGTGCTAAATTAAT
Source organism: Conus betulinus (assembly GCA_016801955.1). Taxonomy (NCBI): domain Eukaryota; kingdom Metazoa; phylum Mollusca; class Gastropoda; order Neogastropoda; family Conidae; genus Conus; species Conus betulinus. Next base: position 104,546 of record JADBJO010001975.1, on the reverse strand, counting down.
GGCACGAGTATTAATCCCTTTTGGTGGCAGCATCACAAGCGACGGCGATTGCTGGAAGACTATGAAGTCCCCACTTACTTTCGTGATGATCTATTCAAGTATGCTGGGGAAGCCAAGAGGCCACCGTACAGGTCAGGATCCATTTTGTACCTTCAAACCTTCTTAAAATGCATATGTATGTGTAGCCCCAGGACAGCTGGGCTTCAGATGAGGACATGTTCTTTTGTTCATGTTGGTTCCTTTAAAATTCTTTATGTGTAATGGTTGGTGAAAAAAACATAGAGTGACACCAAGAGACAGATAATGGCAGTTCTTTTTGAAAGACTGTTTTAAGATATCTGAGTAAATAAACAGTTTAAAGAACAGAGATGCACTTCCATAGATATTGTGTGCCATTAGAGAGAAAAATTTGCGTGTGTGTGTGAAGTGTTGAAGGTTTAATGAATGTTATTCTTTAGCAAATATGCATTATTAGTGGCCACCCTGATTCTGATGTTAGCGTGTTAATGGTTATTTCACAGATGTTTATTATCAGCATTTTTATGTTTTTGGCTGAAACAGGTCAAACTGTAACTTACTGCATAATAATTCCTTTTTTGTTGTTCTGTCAGCCGTGCTTTGTAGAAATGTGTGTTGAGTGTGTAGCTAGAAACACCATTCTTATTATAATTTCTGGTGCACTGGTGGATCACAGTCCCATCGGATTGAAATGTTGCTTTGCTGTACTTAGACAAGGCAGTGTTGCCACAGTGACATTAGATTCAAGTGTTGCTTTGTTTTGACAACAGGTTTACCACATTAGCCTTAGATTCAAATGCTGCATGGCAGTTTAACCATATATGATGTAGTATTTTCAAGTGGATGTGTTGCTTTGCTGTGCTTTTGACTGGCTTAGCACAGGTACTCCTGGTTCAGATGTTGTTTGCTCATGCCTGGACATCCTCAGGACAGGTTTACCAAGCGCTATATTATCAAATTCAAATGTTACTTTAGTATGCTTAGTAAGAGCAGGTTTACCACAAACCCTTGAGGTTCAAATGTTGCTTTGTAGTGATGAGGCTGGGCAGGTTTAACAGAGTCCATTCAGATTCAAATAATTGGTTGTTGTTGAGCTGCAGCCATTTCAATTTTAGATTGAAATGTCTTATGCTAACAATGTAGCCATTTTTTTTTTCGTCTCTTTTGGTTCAAATGTAATATGTTTTTGTAGTGGTTTACTTAGAGGGATTAAATGTGCAATGACTGCTTGTTTCATGTAATCCTGTTAAGGACAAAGAGTGAGTAGCAGTGTCTTCATGTAATGTTAAAATTTGGGAGTAGGGTATAGGATGAATTTGTAATAGTCGAATACACTGTTTGTTTGTTGTGCTTATTTTAGGGATAAGTTAGCTGAAGTGCATGCTGCCAGGTTCATGATCAGACCTGTTATTTATGAAGTTTGGATTGTAAATAGGGGTGTTCTTCATATATCTCTCTATGTAGTTCCAAGAATAAAGTGGCATGTGTTGTAAAAAAGACTTGAAAACATTTTTCAAGAGCAGCAAGACTTTTTGTCATATGTGGTGAATTTGCAACAGCACAGGGCAGTGTTATTTTAGATATCTTCTTGTGCAGATAACTAGTGTAATGCAGATGAATAGTCTGCTGGAAAGAGTGCAGTATAATTACTTTAAATAGTTGGGACACACTCAGTTGATGACTTTCAGTTTCATGATCTGCAGGATAGCTGCTTGATTGAATATTGCTGAAAATTTGAGACTTTGGTAGATATTTCTATAGAAATTTTAATGTGGTTCTTTTCTTCATTTTGTTTTCCTGTGTTGTCTATATCTAGTTATGTTGATGGGTCAGGTGGTTCGTGATGGGTCCGGCTCGCTCTGGCACTGGTATTCACATTGATCCACTGGGGACAAGCGCCTGGAATGCTGTTGTCAAAGGTCACAAAAGGTAAGTGCCGACACACTGCCTACTGCACTGTCAACTGGTCTGTATATCCACTGTGTTCTTACTCAACTTTGTAAACGGTAAAAAGTTTCAATTTAATCGTGGCTGAAGTTCTTGTTTGAACGATATACTAAGTGATCATAAAGCATCTAGAAAGTATATTCTCATCGGTAGGCTGTTTGTCATTAAAAGTTTTCTGTAGAATGTATTCATGATCAAATGTTTTTTGTCTCATGCTGAAAAGATGTTTCCCTCTTGCTTAGCAGTTAGCTAAGATAATGCTGTCCTCATCCCCTTCTTAGGGATAGGTCAGTATGCTTTTCAGATATAATCCTAGATGTTCTTTACATTTGCAGGGCAAGGAAAAGACTGTAGATTGCAACATTTAGTTAGGGGTTGTCTCTGAAATGTATTTCAACTTCATTAGCTCATTGATCCAACTTAGTCCTAACTGGGTCACAAAGGGCACCTAAATTCTGCTATGTTTTTTTTTTTTTTTTAACTTAAAAGTCTTATTTACCATTAACTGCTATAAGCAGTCCTGATATTTTTGTTGTTATTGTAGATGTTTAAATAACATTGAAATAGTTTCTTGACTGTAATTCAGTTACATTAGAGGATGTCATGGTGTACAAATGACCGCATTAACTGTTCACATATGTAAAGGTTTAAGGTTACTCTCACAAGAGCAACAATGAATTGGATGCCATGGTGTACAAATGACTGCAATAACTGCTCACATATGCCAAGGTTAGGATGCCATGGTGTACAAATGACTGCAATAACTGCTCACATATGCCAAGGCATAAGGTTACTGTCACTAGAGCAACATAGAATTAGATGACAATTTGAGGGTTGACTGCCGAAACCTAGTATCTCGACATTTTGGTGATTTTGACATTTTGGTATCAAAAGATCCAGGACATGATGCTCTTTCATATCAACGCAATTCTTTTGAAATATGATCGATAATTATCTAGTTATTGAATAGAACAGTAAACAAGTTTAGATGAACAGCAAGGAACAGTGACTGCCAAAACCAAGTATCTGTACTATTATTCATTTTTCAAGAATCTGCCATTCTCACTAAAACGCTGACAGCCAAAACCAAGTATCTCAAGAAGCAATGAAGCCTCAGTCAGTAAGTCAGGCACAGCAACTGTTTACATGACAGCAGAGGGCTCTCCAGTCAAGGTACTTGGTTTCTGCTGCCCACTTCTTCTTTTTTCGTTTTGTCGTGCTACTAGCAAAACAATTAACTTACGATCCCTTTTCTCTGCTGCCGACTCACAGGATATGTGTGGCTGTCAAAAATGTCGTATCCACATGTATGCTCATATTTTACAAAATAAAATGAAGAGAACAAACTTTTTAGATATTAATACTGAATACACACACCTGAGATTACCATACTGAGGAGCATTTTTGTTTTTTAAAGAAAAGAATTCCAACATTATAACTAGCCTTTAAAACTTTCAAAAGCGTTTTCTGTGAAAGAGTGAAAAAAACAAGATACTAGGTTTCGGCAGTCAACCCTTGACATGGTGTACAAATGACTGCAATAACTGGCCACATATGTAAAGGCTTAAGGTTACTGTCACTTGAGCAAACCCCAGACACCATCTCCACCATCCAGGTATGCATACTAGAGACACATATGAACAATCCATATGCACCTATATGTATCTCTCTCTCTCTCTCTCCCTTTTTTTTTTTAGGAGTTTCCACCCAACCCCTCATCCCCCACCCCTACCCCCACTCCTGATTTTTGTTTTTTTTTCCCCCCTCATACACACCCTGAAGTGCCCTCTTCCGAGAATAAGACTCCTCCTCTACCACTCTCTCAGTTTTTCTTTTACACACTCTCAAGTGTCCCCTTCCAAACATAAGACCTCTCTTAGCACTCTCTCTTTTTTCTCTCTCTGTCTCTGGTTCTGTTTGCCTATCTGCCTCTCTGTTTCCTCGAGTTGAAATGGATGTCACAAGTCCTAAGAAGGTCTATGATCGAAGTGTTGGTGATATTTGTTCTGTTTTTCTTTTCTTTTTTTTTTTTTTTTTTAAACTTCTGAGAATCCTCAAAGACATTTATTATTCATTAAAGGCTTATGGTTACTCTCACAAGAACAACAATAAATTAGATGTTACAGTGTAGGTGACTGCATTAATTGCTCACATATGTAAAGGGTTCAGGTTTCTCTCACAGAAGCTAGAAAGAATTACTTAATTTAACTCAAACTGCGAGAGGCAACACATAACTCCACTCTTCTGTTCTCCAACAAATCCAGTTTCCTTCATTAAAATCAGGACGAGAACAATGTGCTGACATGGAAGAAAACAACATGAAGTGTTGTCTCTTTACAAGTAGCCAGTGTCGGGATTCCCTGTTGTGTTTTTCTGCTCTGAGTTTGATAGGTTTGACTGAAGCGTGCACAAGGCATTTTCCTTAGGTTTCAATCAAGTTTCTGGTATTTTGAAAGCTGATCCTCATGTTCTATTGCAAGTCCGCGTGAATAGATTTTTTTTTTTTTAAAAGTAGGTAAGGAGGATTACTGTTTGAATGATATAACCAGATAATGATTAATAATTATTTGTATTTGATGAAAGAAACAACTCTACAACAACAAAAAAAAGTGTGTGTACTATAAAGATGGAAGTCGGTCAGTTTTGATAGATAGGTCTGTTCTGAACTTGCATATAGCCCTGATGTGGCTGCCATGGTTGACTGGGTTAGAACCGTATGACTTGACCTACTGAGTGAGTCAGTTTGGATGCTCGTTAAGTCCTTAACCAGCCTTGAAAGACTTGATTTTCCCAACATCACCGTGTGGATACCCTGAGAGTGACATAGTAACTGACACAAGTGTATTGGTGTGCCAGATGGGTTCTGCTGCCGACCAACGCCCCGTGAACTGGTGAAGGTGAAATCAGAGATTGGGGGCAAGCAGAAAGATGAGGCTATCAGCTGGTTCCGTCATATCTATCCCCTTACACAGCTTCCCACCTGGCCAGCCAACTGTAAACCGGTCAGTATGTCTTGTCTGTCTGGATGTGTGCATGTATGCCAGTTGACCATAATCTCTGATCGGAAATTATTTTTTCAATGTTTGTTGGTTGTTATGGTTGATTAATGTGGATGAAGCTTGATAAAGAGATTTTTTTTTTTTTCCTTGGATTTCCATCAACTGTACTGTGTGCACTGCTTAGTGAGTCTCTTCAGAAGTGTTGATAATGCTAGTTCTGATATTTAAGAGACATCAGTTACTGATTTCCCAGTTGCTTAATTATTGATGCAAACTGAGTGACTGTCGCTCTCAGGAGTGGAGATTGCCACTCTGTCCAGTATGGTTTCTGTCAACGCTAACGATTGACACAAATCACCACTGGCCTGGGTGTGCTGTAGAAACTTGAGGTGACATTGAGGAGAGGATGCAAAGATCCGGTCAGAGAACTGGACACACTTTTTTCCCTTATGTTGTGACAGTCCCCAAGAATGATGGTAATGATGTGATGGAAGTCCATTTTGGTCCAAGTCAAACTGACTTGACCCCACTGGGCAGTATTCTGTACTCCTTTGATCTTGGCATTAAAGCAGTTCTGGAGATGCGAAAAGATGCACCACTTTTGTCAGGATGTTTGACCAGCCACCACTGCAAAGTGGTTAGCTTTGTGGTTAGCGGAATGTGAGTTCACTGGTTTGATTCCCATCAGAGCCTTTTATTTTGGGGATTGTTCGGCCTTGTTGGGCTCCTATATAGAGATGAGTTGTGCTATCAACTCAGATGGGAAGACTGGAACCACATAGTCAGATTTCAACTACTCAGTGGATGCATCTCAGAGAGTATTATTGAAATTTCTTGACCAACTCAGCAGGTGTCTGTATCTCTCAGGGGTGATAACCTTCACCAGTGGAGGGAGGTTCAAGGTGGCAGAAAGAGGCGGATGGCTTGGTCTTCCGTCATGCAGTGCCCAAGACATGGTGAACCTCTGACAGTGCACAGCTGTTAGGCTATGGGACTTTAATCCTTCTTTTTTTAGATTGACCTTCAGAGCTTTTGTTTAAAACTTAAAGGTCAGCTTTGGAAGCCTGTATGTGTTGAAAAACATTTATCTGTCAGATATCTGAAATTGACACTTACAGCATTTTACAGTTTGTCTGAGAAAATCAGAAGTAAAAAATAACATAGTAAAGAAACTTTCCTCAGATTTACTTGTCTGGAGTGTTCTGCATTTGCATATTTGTTAGGCCTGCTGTTCTGTTTCGATCCTGCTCCTCTCACCGTCACTGTCTTGTCCCCACTTCATGGCCAATGGTGTCAATATCTAAAAGGCCCTAACTTTTTTAGGCAAAAAATAGGGGCACCTAAAAGGCCTTAAAAATCAAAATCAAAATGAAGAGGCTGAGGCCCTAAAAAAGGCCCTAAAACCAGAACAGCCTAAAAAAAAAATTCTTAAAAAAAATGTGTGAAACAACAACAACAACAACAAATCAAAGAAGAGTGATCAGAAAAAAAAAAAAACAAAAACCCGATTTTCATAATAGGTAAATGCGAATCAGTACTGATCGATCATGGTGTAAAGTCGTTCAAGGGAAGTAACTCCACGACAAAGTATTTGTGCTGTCCGCCATCTTGGATTTTCCATGTGTTGAACGAAGCAAGGCCACAGTTCGTTTTTTCAACGAAATTTGACATTTCATTGAGAGTTTCTTTATAAGATTTCGTCAGTTTCACTCAGAAACATGGGGAAGTGCTTATTCCAAGATCTGTGGCTTGATAATTCTGAATATAAACTCTGGCTTCGCCAAGATAACTTAGACAAATATCGGTTCTATTGTAGTTTTTGTAAGAAGGGAAAAAGGCCTTCAAACTCGCCAAAAAGGGAAGAAACATTCAGACTTGGAGAAGGCGAGCGAGTGCTACAGCAGGCAGTGTCCTTAAATAATTTTTTTTTAAAGATCGTGACAGTGGGCAAGCTTGAAGTAGTACTAGTACATCAACAACAAGTTTTTGTTCAAAAAAAGCACTTTGTTGCTGGTCCTTCAACGAGTTCTAGTGCTTCTACTGCAACTTCGTTTTTGGCCCTACTGCCCCTCTGACACCCCCCTGTTCTTTCCCTTAACCCCCATATTTGAATCACCAGCCTAACACAACTACATGATTACACTAACACCTCAGCTGCAACCCACTACATGATTACACTAGTCCATCACACACACTCAGCAACATTAACCCACTATATATATTCCATAAATTCCCACACCCACTCATACCACATTAACTTGCAGTGCACCCCCCCCCCCCCCCCCCCCCCCCCCCCCCCCCCCCCCCCCCCCCCCCCCCCCCCTTCACTTCCTTTCCTTTGTCCCCCCCCCCCCCCCACATGTGTGTGGACCCCTGTGACCCCCACCCCCCACCCCCCCCCCCCCATGTGTTCCTTTCCTTTGTCCTTATGTTCCCCCACCCCCCCCCTCTGTGCACAAGTATTCTAAGGGGCTTGTGTCTCCCCTCTCCCCTCTACATACATATATATATATATATGTATGCTTAGATGTATGTGTGTGTGTTTGTCAGGTGTGTGTGTGTGTGTGTTTTTTTTTTTTTTTTTTTTTTTTTTTTTTTACAGATTTCCATATATGACCACTATCATTATTACCACCACTCATAAGATGTCCTGTGTATGCTAATCCTTTTTTTTTTTATTTTATTTTTTTTTTTTATATGTATGTGTGTGTGATGTGCCTGTGTACGCATGTATGTGTGTGTGTGTGGGTGTATGTACATGTGTGTGCGTGCATGTATCATGCATGCGTGTGTGCATGAGACGGTGATGATTTCGCCTGTGACAACCATCACCATCAATCAGTCATTGATCATTGCCCCCCCCCCCCCCCCCCCCCCCCCCCCCCCCCCCCCCCCCAAAAAATTTTTTTTTTTTTCAACTGGCATTATCATGCCAAAGCTATCATCATGCTATACACTTATGGCAATCAATCATCAAATTTATTCCTTTTTTTTTCTCCCCCCCCCCCCACCGGCATTAATACATCAATGCCACCACAGTATTTCACTTATGACAATGGTCACCACCCTGTAGTACTGTAGATCTCATCTCAGTGATCAACATCCATCAGTCATTGATCATTTCCTTTATTCCCCCACTGGCATTATCGTACTTGCCAATACACTATCCTACTACCTTTTACAAAAATGACCATCATCCTACACCACTGTGGATCATACCTACACCTTGACCATGATCATCATCCACCCATCTTTGAACACCTCCCCCATTCCCCCCCCAAGCATTTTACACCAATGCCACAACATTATCCCACTTATACAACAATTATCATCATCCTACAGTACTGTTTACTCAAATCATACATGATCATCACCCAGTCATCTCATCTACCCCTACCCCCCCCCCTCCACCCTTTCTCAACCTGCAATATTATACTAATGCCACCTTATTATTCCACTTACCACAATGACCATGATCCTACAGTACTATTGATCTCACCCATGCCAATGAGCATCACCCACAGGTCATTGATATTTTCCTTTATCCCCCCAACTTGCACCATCACCACTACATTTTTCCACTTATATAACATAGTCATCATCCTATGGTACTACTGATCTAAAATGATTACCATTTCTCGGTTACTGAAAATACTCCCATCCAGTGAACACCTTCATACTGCACTATATATGGAAATGAAGAAGCTGACCAATTGACAAAGGAATGAGGACAGCAGCCCCAACTGTAAAAGGTCACCTCCTTGGAATAAATCAAAAGTATTCCAAGAGACAAATAGGAGGATGACTTGAGTACTGGACTGTTCTCACTGGACTGTTCTCTCCTTCAACCAGAGGCAGTGTGTGCTAGTCAATCAAGGACAAGGCAGCTGTTAGTCAGGTGGAAAGAAAGCATAGGCCTACTTTTTTCTTCATCTTGTGACTTGTATTCCTAAGACTTCTGCCTTGTGTGTGTGCTGCAAGAACACTGTGTTTACTCTAGCCATTGTAAAAGATTTCTTTGTTTTCATACGGATATGGAATTGACAAGATTCATACCAGAAAGTGATTAGGTACTTGCTGAATGGAGGTCTTTATTGGAGAAAATCGCATCTGTGGGAGGCAGTGGTGAGCACTTTTCAGCATTTTCGTGTGCCCTGATGGCCCTATTTTTGTAAATTTTAGGCCCTAAAAAAGGCCCTAAAAGGCCTCAGTCTGGTATGATAGGCTTCTGGTAGTATGACTTTGGTATATCAGGCCTTAACCCTTAAATTACCTCCAGGGTGTGTGGGTGTGTACATGTGTGTGTGTCCAACAGACAATAGGTTTATAGAACATTTGACTTCTGGTACTATCAAATCTGGTACGATAGGCTTCTGGAAGTATGACTTTGGTATATCAGGCCGTAACCCTGAACTACCTCCAGAGTGTGTGTGTATGTGTGTGTGTGTGTATGTGTGTGTGTGTTGTATAATATACCCTATAACAGCGGTACTTTCAAGAGTGGAAATGAACATAAATTTTTTAAACATGGGCACTTTTTAGAAGCAATTACTGGTTTAATTCTCTCTAAATTTGTTGTGTTTTTGTACAGAATGTTAGCAGAAAATGCACATAGTTTGCGGTGAAGGTCTCTGTTCTGTTGACCATCACAATCACTTACTCAGTTAAGGACTTCCCATTACTCAGTTTCACACACTGCACTGTCACACACTGCATTTGCAAAACTCAATCACACATACAGCATGTTCACACCATATGCACGCATCTACTTCATTCATCCAAAGGAGAGACTTGGGGAAACAAGAATTCACTTTTTTGAGCTCCCTTTACCAAATATGTCAACAAAACAATACAAAAAAAATTTCACAATTTCCCAAAATTCACAAAAGTATCTGCATGACACCATTGATGCAGCTCAACAAATGTCTTCCCACCCTTGAAAGAGAATATATAGAGTTAGGTGTATAGACCTCCATCAGTTTCTGTTTTGTTGCCAAAGAAACTTGCTGCATTTGGACAAGCCCCTTATGCCCTGCACCATAATTGGTTGGCTAATGCCTGACTAAAAGTGTCGAAATATGCAAGTCAGGCTTTGATAAATGACGACACCCACTGTTCTCAGGCTGTACTGACACTGCTTAAAACCAGCGCTTACAGCACAATACTGTCATCAGCAATAGTTCAGTCAAGAGCAAGAGTTTTCAACAGCAGTAGTAGTCTCTGAAGAGTAGGTTTTAATTTTGCAAAATCTGAAATAAAAAAACTAGGTAAATCAAATATGATAGGTGTATAAGAGTGCAGAATATGCATGTAAACTGCTTTGAACACTTGAAGTCTTCAGAAGTGCTTGGATTCAGGGAACCATTACCCCTGGACTCGCTAGAAGGGCCCCTGCTCCTATACCCATAGCCAGGACCAATCTGGTGGATTCTTCATGCCTACTTCTTTTCAGCTTTGTTGAAAATTCCCAGGTTTAAGCCATGTCTATATATTTTGACTGTGATATTGAACAACAGTCAGATATTTTCCCTTTCACTTGCCTTTTACAGTGTAGTTATTCTTTTAATTGCCATGATTTCATATCATGATGCAGAAGGTACGTCCAGAAGTTGCAGCATTGGCTGACAATGTGGATCTCCATGCTCCAACTGGCTTCAACTCGGACAGCTCCAGTTCTGCATCCTCTTCTTCGTCGTCCTCCTCTTGTGATGACAGCGCTGACTCTCAGAACCTGACTCTGAGTCTGAGAGCAGCAGCAAAAGGTTTGTGTCTCCTTTCCATTCTGCAGCAATGGCTTGCTAATCTCAGGACCTTGTTCTGTGAGTGAAAAACAAACAAACAAACAAAAAAAAAAACTGCTGTTTTGGAAGCCATTTTCAGGATGATTCATGCTTGGATTTGTGGCTTTAAGGTTGTAAGTTTAGTTACTGTTTTTACTCATACTCTGACTACACATTCGAAACTTCACATCATATACTGCACTGTGCTGCAAGAACTGTGTTATCCTGAATTGCGTAATATAATACTGCACCACTTGCATTGATGTATTTGGATTCAGTTATCAGGGAAGAGTGAGCCCTCCAGTTTGGGGATGAAGCTTCAGTCCATTTACTGAAGTGTTTTATTTCCGACCCATGGGCAGTTTTCCATGTTGCGCAAGCATTAGCAGTTTTACCTCTTGATTTTCTTCTTTTTTTTTTTTAACACCTTTTTTTTTCTCTCCTGAAATGGCTACAGAACAGTCAGTCTGTGGTGATTTTTCCCTTCTGTGAAATAGTGGCAGAAAGTGGGTTCAGACAACAACCAGAGGTGTGTCTGTCGATCAGAACAGTCAGTCTGCCCTGTTTAAAAAAAAAAAAAAAATTCATCTATGAAATAGTGCCAGAAAGTGTGTTCAGACTACAACCAGAGATGTGTCTGCGTGACAGAACAGTTGGTCTACCCTGATTATTTTTATGTGTGTGTATGTGTGTGTTGTTTGAACATGATTTGATCTATGAAATAGTGGCAGGAAGTGTGTTCAGACTACAGCCAAAAAAATGTGTGGGCAGCAGTGTCTTGTCACATTATGTTATGATTATGTCTTTGTACCTTTAAAATAACCATCCAGACTGGATGACGTTTCACAGAGTTGTCACATACTGTTTTAAGGACTATGAGCCATATTCTTCAAGTAAACATTTTTGGGCCTAAAAAAAAATCTATATGTAGTCTTTATGCAAAGCCATCAATTTTCCACAGCTGTCTGTTTTGACACTGATCGAAAGTATACTTTGCATTTATGTGGTAATCTCACACACCTATGATTTGCAGCTGTACATTTTTACATAAAATAAGCTGCATAAAGGTCAGTGCAAAGCATGTTTTGTGTGTGTGATTTTAGTATGATCATATTTATAACTAACTGCATGCATTTGATTTCTGACGAACACACCTTCTTTGCCTTTGAGTCAGAAGTAAGGGTTTTGTATATTATAATGTTTATTATCAAAGAATCATCAAAGTTCACATTTCACAACATTATTTTTTTTAACTTGGATGACAAGATCCTACTAACTTGCAATAAACTACAAAGACCTACTTGCAATAGAACTTTTTTTCCCTTCCTCTGCAATATATCCACAGATATTGAAATGAACATAACCATGTTTAGCTCCTTTCTGCCTGCCCAATCCTTATGAAACTGAAGTTTGGACTAGGAACATTTTTCAAATAGATGGTAAGAGGTAGAGCAGCATGTGTTGGGGTAAATCAGTTTGGGCACTTAACTATTGCTGTAACCCCACTTCCATGTCTGCAGTCAGTCGGTTTCAGTGTCTGTGTCGGTACAGCCTAAAGCAGGTCTTGTTTGGTGTGTATATTGCTTCTCACATAGACCAAGGCTTGTCTTTTTCCTCAGTGTCCTTAAGCATGTTTGCAGTTGCATGTTTTAGGCTTTCAGGCAGTTAATATTTACAGATTTGATTCTAATATTTCATGTAAACAAATATCTGGGAAAAGATGACAGTCACACTCACTGCAAGATTCTGTGGATGATTGACTTCGACAATACTAATTGTAAGGTAGAAATACATGCTGTTTAAGATGCAGAATTTTAGATTTGTAGTAAAAGCATACCAAACAATCCGAAGTTAGCTATATAGGGATACGATTGTTGTTTATTATGTATTTATCTATTTCAGGTTAAAAAGGTGTACTGTTAAGGTCGCATTGCTCTGAAATAGCTTGTGGTTACTTTAGTTTTAAAAGGCATAGTCTTCTGCACACTTGTGTCAAACAGGAAGAGGGTAAATAGTCAGGCAAGTCTGTACAGTAAATTGTTTGGGAGATGGGGAAAAAAAGTCAGCTTCCTTTATCCACAAGGTTCTACTGGATTCTGCATAGTGTTTTTCCTTATGTCTGGTGTTCGTTAGTGGTTGGCTGCATCATTTTACGTCCTTGATAGAGAGAAATGCTTTTTCTTTCTTTCCTTCCTTCCTTTTCAGTATTGTCTGTACAAGGACCAAGCTCATATCATGATTTCAGTTTATCAACATTTGCAAATGTTAGTTTTGAAGGAAGTATCTTTTTGGGGGTATGTATAAAAAAAAAAAATGATTTGATCTTTTGCAGGCGTAGGTTGACCCGCTCTCGCTCTCTGACCCCCAACGGCAGCTCCTCGCGTGAGGTGCAGAAGAAGCGTGATCATTCCCACTCTCGCTCCAAGTCCAAGTCTCATATGCGTGAGCACAGCGACCGCAGCGTGTCGAGCACACCCAAAAAACTCGAGATGACAGCCGTGGTTGGCTGAGGGTCTGACTATGTTGTTGCTGGGAGGATCGGAGGGAGGCTGCAGTGTGTGATCAATCAAAAATGACTGCTGGTGATTGGCCTGTGACATAACATCACTTGCATGTGGGCTGGGGTGCTTTCAATCACAGATGACATGTTTTCCCCCCCCATTATTTATTGATTGATTGAACTTCAAAGGGTTTGTTCTCAGTTTGTCTTGCAACTAAAGCCCTGTTTACTCCTTTAGTAGCAAACATAATCCAGTGCCTTTGAATGGTTTTAACTAGTGCAGATTTTATCCTGTGAAAGCTAGGAACGGACTCCATGAGCTAAAGCACTCTGTAAAGGTGATTTGAAGTATGGGTTCATCTTTATTGTTCTGTTGACTTGTCTTCACCGGTTTTTCAGCTGTCTCCTGTTGTTGAGGACAAAGGGAAAAAATTCAAAGTCAGTGTGGTTAATAAACACGACCCTCAACTTCTGATATACTGTATGCTGGCAGCACTGCATAGGTTTTGCCTGGAATGCATTGTAATGATCAAATCAATGCAGGTGCAAATCATAGCAAAGCTGACAAAGACCTCACTTAAAAAAATAAGTTGAAGGATGAACGTTTTGTATGGAATGCTGGCATGATGAAAAATTCTGCAATACAATGTGTCATGGATCTTATTTTAGTAACAGCAAGATCACTGGCTGAACTGACAAGTATACTTTGCAATGCAGCAGTGTTCAGTATGGTCGGTTACATTGATTTTTCATGTTTGCATTGTTTATTTGTTTCACTGTAATTTTCTTGAGTTACGGATAAATTCACATTGATGTAACATATATTGTTTGGTTCGTTAAGTTTTGCGCACAGTGGTGATTTCCATCAACACCAAAGACACTTTGTTTCAGAATAGGCAATATTATGTAACCACAAACAGCATTTCATAGCCACAGCTGCGAGTTTTCCTCATGTTCCAGTCAGCAGTTTGGGTCAGTGATTTTTTCTAACATGAACCTTTCTTCATAGCTGTTGTTCATGTGATGTCATGATCAAACCCGATTCCAACTTTCTGCCACACAGAGCCTTGTAGCTGTTGGTGCGTTAGGAAACTTTTTCTTCATACAATATTTCTATTTGCAGATCTGCAGCATGATGAGTGTGTGTGTGTCCTCTTTTTAAAGTTTATCTTGATACATAAGAGGTGGAATGTTATACATCATCTTGGCACAATGTCATCAGTACTTAGCATTGTGGATATGCAGCTCTGCAGATTTCTCTTCAGTTTCAGCAAAAGTCTTTATTGTACTGCTACCAGCATTTTATAGTGCAGGATAGGATTTGATTATACAGGATATGTGCATTTGATGATTCAGTGTGGGATTTGATGGCATAGGATACAAGCATTTGTGATTCAAGTGGTGCTTGATGGCATTGGATGCGACCACTTGGTGATTCAGGATGGGATTTGATGGCATGGGATGTGTTGACGTTTGATGAGTCGGAATTATTGGCATATGATTGTGACAATTTATGATTCAGGGTGGGATTTGATGGCACAGGATGTAGAAATCTAATAGTTCAGGGTGAGATTTGATGGCATAGAATGTGGGCATTTTTGCTGATTCAAGATAAGACTTGATGGCATAGGATCCTAGACATTAGATGATTCAGGGTGGGATGTGGACATTTAATGATAATTTTATGTAATCAACTGTTGCTCTATATGTGTTTATCAACAGTAGCACACTTTATCAAGGTCAGGAAAATAATAGGATAACCATTGTAAAATTTATTTGTTTCAGTTTTACAATCAATCAAAGCAAATCAAAGCATGCCATGTCTTTTAATGTTCAAATCATTTATCTGTGTTTTTTTTTTTATCAGATTGATATGCCATGTATCATACTTTGAACACCGATTTATCAGATGCAAAAAGTTGGCTTCCAGCAAAGTATTCTGGATGTTTTTGTGTACGAAGTGTACATACTGAGGTCTGGGGTCTTGTATCGGCTTTTTGTGTAAGAATGACTTTTGACATTGCAAGAGGCTTTATTCAGAAAATCTTCACTTATATTTGTAATCCAGAGGTGTTTTGTTCATCCTTACATTTCTAGTTTGGTTTATTTGTGTGCGTGTGCATGTTTGTGTGTGTGCTTGTTGTTGTGTATTTTCTATCTCTTTGTCCACTATGTCTGGCAGGTAGCAGATACTGGTGTAAACTGGTTGCCACAAAGTGAGCTGTGCTAAAACTCTGGTATCAAAGTCATTATTTTTCTTCCCCCCCCCCCCCAAGTGCTAGTGCCCTTACTTGTGTTTGTAATTACAGGTGTAACGATAGCTGGCACTTTCATTACTCACCATCACTTGATAATGATCAACTTGAATGGCATGGGAGTCAATGGAGAAAAGAGATAAAAGTAGCACTGATGAGAGAAGAACTGTCAACATTCTGTATTGATAAGCATGGTAAATGAATAAAAGCACGCGTTACTGGACAGTGGCTTTAAGCAACATGGAAAGCACTGACTGTCCATTTTTTTCCATTCTGCTGTGGAACTGACATCTCTCAAGAAGTCTTGCACTTCTGTTTTTTTTGTTTGTTTTTTTCAACAGACAGTGATACGGTTGCAGACATCATTGTCACAGTCAACAGCATGATGTGATGTCTTCATTGCTATTAAATAAGTATTATTTTTAAATACATGTGACTTGAGGGTTATTGTTTCTTTTTTTATTTGACCATTTCGGTTTGAAATTGAGTGCAAAAGAGGATACAGTTTGGGAAAATGTGCATGAGAGAGGACACAGTTTGGTTTTGAAACTGGGTATGAACGAGGATGTAGTTTTGAGTCTGAAATTGTGTGCGAGGACACAGACAGATTACATGAATCATGGGCGTGAAACCACCTGGAGTCAGCCAAGTAGTGTTTTAGTCTCCAATTAAATCTTCCAGGCTTGGATTAAGTGTTAGACGCGAAGCTCAAAATGGTGTCCACAGCTGAAATGAGTGCAGCTGTTTAATTCTTTTTAAGCTAATAATGACCAGATGAAGCCTGAAATTCATAAACTGGCAAAATGGATTGAAAGGTAGTATGTGTGTAGGTACATGTGTGTGTTTGCATATTTGTGTGTTTGTGTAACTATGCTATGCTGCCAAAAACATCTTGGGGGAAAAAAATTGATGAGAATGAAAACGGAAACTAAACAAAATACTGTTCCCTTCTCAGATTTAAAAAATACAACACAGAACAATATTCAATGACAGAAAAAAAAAAAAAAAAGAAACAAATGGCTGGCTTGGCATTGAAGGATGAAATGATGAATATAAATATTAAACTGTCATGTATAAATACGTATGAAACACACTGTCTAGTGTAAATGATAAATAATAGACTGTCCAGTATGAATGACAAGTAATGCACCATTTTGTTGACTACACAAATAGGACACCACCCAGTGTAAATGACAATACAACTGAATCACTGTCCAGTCAATTTAAATTAACTACATAAAAACAGCCTAATTTTTTTTTAGTCCTTAAGTCCAAACTCACATTTTTTTGAGTCCTTAAGTCCAAACTCACAAACTTAAACAGACATTAGCAAGAACTGAGTTTTACAGCTGCCTTTTCAACACCAACTCAGACCAAAGGAAGGAAAGTAAGTGATGATATTTTACTGACTGTATAGACCTTAGTCTACATATACATATATGTGTGTGTGTGTGTGTGTGTGTGTGTGTGTATGTGTGTGTGTGTGTGTGTGTGTGTGTGTGTGTGTGTACTTAAATATTACATATAATATATGTTGGAGAGAACTGTATGATATTCAGAGACCTGGGTAGGCTTTTTTTTTTTTTTTAAAGAAGAAGATAACATTGTAGGCCAAGGTATGCATATGCTGTGAAACATTAACTGACATTTTGTTTTATTATCATAACTGTTATTATCATGGTCCAGTCAAATACCTGTATGGAGATAATGAAAACAAGGTATGGATTTGTATTGTATATCTCTTTAAAGAGTTCTTGAAAATGAAGGTATTTATGCCAAACTTGTTTTCAATAGGTGAAATTGGAAAGAAGAGGATTAATTGAGGTTTAACTGAGGGAAAAATAAAACAAAAAAAAAAAGTAGAGGGTTGAAGGAAGTACATGTTGAATTTTCATGCTCATGGAAGTGTTTTATGCTACACACAAGTGACTGTAGAGGTTATTTTTCTCAGCAGCGATCATCAGCTGAAAAGACCCCCCTCCTTTTTATAGAAAATGTCTTTTGGAAATCCTGCTCAGGATGTTGGATTCATTGTTTGCACACATCGTCGCTGGAAGGTATCCTGTCATAGTTGTTGTAAAGTTGAAATCGGCCAACCCGACATGCTTTGATTCCCATGTTATAAAGAACAGATACAGTGTAGAGCAATACTTGACTGCTACATGATATACAAGAAAATTTGATGAAAGCTATTTGAATCATTGATTAAATTTTGTTTTTTGTCCTGGGATGTTTTTTTTTGTATATCAAAACTAATACCTTTATGAAGAGGGAAAATGATTTTTGGTTGAACTTTTGTTTCGGTAGTTAGCCAAGCTAGCCAAACGCTCTTCCACCGGCCATATCTCGACCTTCTTCTTTTTTTTTTTTTTTGTTCAGGTTGACGTTTTTGCCCATAAAAACTGCGGAAGAAATCACAGGAAAAACGTGTGGTTGTGAATGAGTTGGACAAGCTGATTGCTGAAAAAAAAACTGTAGGAAAGTAGAGCCAGAAATACTGCTACCCATGTTTGAAATATGTGTGTCAGTTCTTTCGCATTTAATTTTAAATGAACTTGTGGTCCACTACAACAGGGTGACTGCCTTTGGAATTGACAGTTGTAACTCTAATGACATCTGGGACAGAATCCAATGATTCATTTTTCAAACAACGGCAGTGCATTGTGGCTGGACAAAAAGGAAATATATATAATAGTCTACATTTTCTTTGGGTCATTGTGAACAGTGATAAGGCCAGAAGATTGGTGTGATAATGAGGAACTGTTCTGTTAAAAGGTAATCTGTCTGTCTGTTGTGTGTGTTTGTGCTTATTTACATGTCCCTTTTATATCTGCTTAACTTCAGTTTTAGGGCTGTTTAAAGGTCTTTGAAAAATCCGGAAAGTGGTTTTGAAAGTTTGGGAATTTAAGGATGCTCTTAGGCTATGAACCCTGTAATAATAAGTGTGTGTGTGTGTGTGTGTTTTGACTGGTCAAATTGTTTTACTGTTCCACACTATTCTTAAGTTCTTTTCAGATTATGCTTTGATATGTGTAGTACTATTTATATATGTTTGTACAGAACAAAGTGCTGATAAAAATGATTGAAACAAGGACATAAATCAAGGGCTAGCTGACTCAAAATGGATGCAAATGTTAGGCCTTTGGTTTTAAGCACAACTGGAGATTGTACAAGTGGTTGAAACCATGTTTTTAAACACTTGTGAAGAAAAAGAAGGAGAAGAAAAAGGAGAAGAATTACAAGAACAGACAGCCATTCCCATGTTTTGATGCACTATAAAGAAGAAAGAAAGACATAAACACTGATGTAAATTCAGATTTTGCTTTAATCAAAAGCTTATCAATCAATAAAAAATTAAAGCAGTGGTTACAATTTGTAACTTACATTTAGTCTCTTTTCAGTCTAAATCTGTTAAGCAATAAAAATGCCAAACAAATATGAACGAAGTACTGAGGAGTGCAAGAAAATGGGAAAGAAAACACAAACAAGCAAACAAACTTTCTGAACCACTTTGTTCACACTGAGAACAGTTTGATTTCTTTGTGTGTGGATGCGAAAATAAGAAAGTGACAGTCCTGTCGCAACATAAATGAAGGATACAAGCTTGAAATAACCAAATCAATATACTAACTATATTAACCAAATCAGTATACTATGCGTATGCACACATTTCGTCCTGGATTGATGTGGGCTGTTAAGACCTCTTCCAAAAAACCAAGACATCATTTAAGTAATGACAACAAGGAAAAGAAGTGTTGTATTGACATGTATACAAAAACATTTTGTTGACATGGCTTTAACATTACTCTGTAGAACAAACAGTAAGTCAAGCACACCTGAATGTAAGATAACTAACTTTCGTAACAAATTCTTTAAAAAAGAAAAAGTGGTTCTTAAAACTGCGAAAAAGAACCAGTGATAGATACATTTACATCACACACGTTCTTTTTTAAAAGAAATTATGGTGAAAGAAATGTCCATAGAATGGAAAAAAAAAGTTGATATGTAAAGTTCCATACGATAAAAAAGAACCTTGAAGCCATGGGGGTGATGGGATCCACGGAAAACCTTAACAAGCACCTGTGTCAAATATAGCTCTTCCTTGGTGTGTTGGGTCTGATGATGAGTGGAGACTTAAGAACACAACAGTACCTACAAGATAAGTTTTTCGTTCCAAGCTTTATTCTAGTATGGTCATGGGGAAAAAAAACTCTGGATATCTGCAAACTTTAAAACAGTAATGTTGTGTTGTTGCTGCTGAAATGATTAATGATTGATTGCTCAGTGTGCATGATCTACACTGAATATTTTGAACAAAAAATACAAACAGACCTGAACAAATCTAGCATGAGTTGCACGATCAGTTTATGTTCAAATGCAGTCACTGCTGTTTTCAAAGGGGAAAAAAATCATTTGTACTCACATACAGCTTTCCACTCAGACACAGGTCCACGCATAGTCCCACATGCATGGACTTTGTGCACATGCATGTCCACACACACACATACGAGTCCTACAAATTTTTGGTCTGCAAAATTTTCTTGGCTTTTCTTTGTCTCTTACTGCTTATCAATATATTGAATGGGATAGATCTGTGCACACGCAAACTTAAAGAGCTTTTAACCTGCACATACAAACTTAAAGAACTTTTAACCTGTTTATATATTATATGGTATCAAAAGAACAATCACTGCTTAAATGTAGGCAGGTCAATTTCATTTATCCCTCCTACAGTGATTTCTGATGAAGCAAGCTTGTTTTAGTTTATCATTACTGCCCATCACATGGGGAGAAAAATATACTTATGTACAACTTGTATCTATTTTATGAGGGTATGTCGAATCTATTGGCTTTATTCATTTATCATTTCTACTGTTCTTGAGAGTCCTTATATAGTGCCTACACTTGGTTAGAGACCAAGCAGCAAATACTCTCATTTACAGAATGGGTCCCTACCTGGGTAGAGGTGACCCAAGAGCTGCCTGCTGGCACTAATCATCTGTGTCCCATGCCATTCAGATGAAGATCAGTCATTCCGTTTTTCACTCATTCCTTCAAGTTTTTATGGAGGATGCATGCTATATGTATACTTCATGAGTCACCCATACCAACGGCCAGACCTAATTTCTTTTCCGAAAGTTATTGGGAGTTTACATGTGCACAAGATGTTATGCACATGTTCATACATGAATGTATGGAACTTGGATGGTTAATCTCATTTGAAGACCTTTTGGGGATATCAAGTCAGAACCAACATTGACACTGAGGGGGGTTCCCTGTACTTTAACGGCCCAGCAGAGAGATTCAAACACATGATTGCTGGAGCTCAAGTAAGGATACCAACTGAGCTGAACCCTCTCTCTAACAACACTATGGGCAGCAGGCATTACTGGCAATTTTTCATCTGCAAGTAAGAACTGTTTATCAAGACACTGAATGTAACAGAAAAATTACTGAAATGCCAGAAGGGCAAATAGGCACTACACAACAGACAACCTGTGTCCACACTGGACATTGTGTACCATCTTGTTATCTAGTCACCAAGTGAAATCAGAAAACAAAGAGAGCTGCACATCATAAACTGTAACAAGAAAAAAAATGCAAGGTCTGCCTAAAGCAAACACAAGAGAATAGGCCAAAAAGGAAAAAAAAAAAACAAAAAAAAAAAAACATGGAATACAGTACTGTACCTGAGCAGGCAAACAATTATAAGATCATGAATTTCTGGCAGTTAGACATACTCTCTTAATAAGGAATGTATTTCACTCCCTCTCATCATGTCTAACAAAACCTTCAAAAGTATGTGTTGCATGTCTCATAAAAAATGCATGAAGATGTCGTTACTTTTAAGAAAAACCACCATTCTTAAAAGATACCTAAGTCATCCGTAATGTTTTCTTTTTTGTGTGTGTGTGTGTGTGTGTGTGTGTGTGTGTGTTGTTGCCAATATATAGTAAGCCCTGTAGTGGCTTTGTTAAAAATTTCATAGGGAAATATGAAATTTCATGAATAATTACATCAGATCTCAAGACTACTGAGAAAAGAAAAATTTTTTTTGATTTATTCATTTGTGTCGTCTGTAATAGCTGATTGGAAAGAAATGTCTCAATTTTCTGTGTACACGAGACGGTTCATCTCTGGTACTGGCGCCAATTGATCTGCTCTGACATTTGCAGATTTATACTGTTTCCTCACATTTCATAAATGTCACCATGCTGCCTGATCAAACAAAAACTAAAACACTGACATTATTTTTCTGGTTGTGGGGTTCCACTTAAAACCAAAGTTAACAAGAATTTTTGCCGATAAAGCTCATGTTAGTCCAGTTCAACTGCACAAACGAAATCAAACAACACTTAAGCAGATGATGATCCTGAAATAAAGTGGAGCACTGATGATTGTAATCTGAACTACTACACCCAGTTCAACTGAACAAATAAAATCAAACGATTCTGGAGCTTATAATGAACTTGAAACAGGGGACCGGAATAGCTCAGTTGGTAGAGCGCCGGACTGGTGATCCTGGGGTTGCGGTTTCAAATTTCGGTACAGGGGGATTTTTCCCTCGGAGTTAACATTGGTTCTGACTCCATTCCCTACACAGTCCTTCAAATGAAACTATAAACCGAGGTTCCGTGTGTGAATGCACACACATGTTGCACACACATAAAATCCCATCACCAACTTTCGGAAGAGAAGGCCAGTTTGGCTGTTGGTATGGATGACACGTTACACATAGCATGCACTTCCCCCGAAGATGGAGTATAGCTGCCTTAATGACAGGATAAAAAACAGTCATACACACAAAAAACTCCACTGCCTGTCTATACAGGCAGTGTCTGCAGGAGTGTCAGCCTGCATACACAGAAAGAACGAACTTGAAACAAAGTGGAGGCACAGATGATATTCATAATAATTACTGAACTGCACCACAAGAACTGATCTTTTTCTATCACTGAGCTCAGTTTCTTTACAGGGAGTCAGGAGAAAATGCTGGTGACATACATGACAACAACCACATCAACAAACAAGACATGCACGACAGGGAAAGTGAAACCTGATTGTTTTTGTCAATGCACTGAGTAAAAAAGCACGTCTGTTCAATCATTTTTGAGTTCATATATAAAATATTTCATATGATGTTTTGTATATTCATGAAACAAAAAGCGAAAAACAGATGTAATGACAATCCGCATACATTTGTAATTGGTCTCGGTCATGTGAATAGTTTAACAAATGAAGCATCTAAAAAAAAAAAAATGAACTGACCTGTAACCTTATGCAGTCTTGACCTGGAATAAGCACAACTGTATTGAATTACAATCTCAACAATAGGCTTAACAAACATATTTTTAAAAGTATAAACTGATGGATTGATAAGTTTCCTAGATCGTTCTGTGATTTGAAAAAAAAAGCGTATTAAACTCAAAAGAAAAAAAACTTACAAATGCATAAGACCCAAATGAAAAAGATCTGAATTGGTACTGAATAAAACTGAAATCGGAACACAAATAAAGCGTGACGCTCGGTCAGGCTGAATTTTCACAACAGTTACACCCACAACGTCATAATCCCAGTTTCTCAGACTGGGAGAAAAACACTAGGAGGCATCCCACAAAATCAAGTAAATCTCCGAGACAGACTGCCTCATTTTCACCCTCTTCTCACTGTTGTAATACATTTGGAGATGGGGGCTGCCCCATAATTCGCTGAAATTTGCAGTAATGTAGCAAAGACACCCACATTTTCAGCTTTTAAAAAAAAATCTCAGGTTGAAATATCAATCACAGATCCAACCCTCTATCTCTCTTCCAATTCTTGCTCTTTAGAGGGAAACTGGAAAGAAAAGGAATAATTCAGAAAGTGGAGAGGAAGCTGGTAGAAAGCATCCCCCCCCCCCCCCCCCATCTACTTTGCAACAATGTGCGTTAAATGGTGGCAAGAGCATCCATATTTTGACCCCCCTCCCCCCCCCTTTCTCCTCTGTCTTAGAAATCCTGTTCAGAGAGAACAGGCAAAGGAAATAATTCAATCATCAAAAAGGGGAGGAGGAAAGAGGTAGGGAGACCCCCCCCCCCCCCAACTTTGCTGCAATGTGCTACAAGCAGTGACAAAGCACTCATATTGTCAGGGTTTTTTCCCCACTCAAATGAGGCCTGGGGGGGGGGGGGCGGGGGTCAGGGGTTTTTCCCCTCTCAAAATGAGAGACAAAGGGGGGGACTTGGGGGGGGGGGGGGGGGGGACTTTAAATGAAAGAAACAAAAAAGCTATAGGGGCAAATTGACAGCTAGAATCCATCATGGACGGTGTGCTGCCTATAGAACACCGTCTTGTCGCCAGCTCACGAAGAAAAAGCTGGCAAGTCAAACAAAAATATACATTCTAACCAAATACAAAAATGTGTAACAGTTTTTTTTGTCTTGCAAATGCTGCAACAGTTTGTTTTAACCTACGAGTTTCGACTACGAGTTTCGATGTGATGTGTTGGGCGTTTACTATGAATTTACCTAGGTTCTGCCTTTAGCCTTGAATCAGAAGTTTAGCGCACTCGCATACTGTACTCGTTATTGCAATTTCAAGGCTGTCTATGTTTGAAGTTTTATTTTTTGTTATTCCAGTACTTGATAAACCCGTTATTACTTGCGCATACCATGTTCAGCATTCCCATTTACCGTCATCATCATGTTCAAGTACATGTCTCTACAACAAATTCTACCTATTTGTGGCTAAAATGAGACAAACCGTCAATTAGCATGTCAATCGTGAACGTGAGGTCTGTTAAAAAGGACGTATGTATCATGTGTGCACTTTTACAGTACTCTTGTACACAACAGATCCAAGTGTGCAGTTGTACTACAGTTGTGTTCGATGGTCCTATACCACCCACGGGGACAACAGATTCAAATAACTATCATACCGTGGTAGGGATCAAACTGAGATAAATCGTGCATCCCCCCCCCCCCCCCCCCCTTCTCCCCAAATGTTTTGTCATAATTCAAACAAAATGTGAGCCGCCTGCCCATAACATCGCAGTTGCGACAAATTGTGGGACTGCAAAAGTCCATGGAGTACTGGGGCCACATCCATAAGCCGTGTGTCCAGCAGGTACTAAGACCCCAGTGATCACTTCAAGCTACGCTATGAACCACACCTCGCTTCAAAGTATTCTCCGGGCACCAATTCATCTGCCGTTAAACCAGAGAATAACTATGACGTCACACCAATCTGCCTATGAGCATCAGTTTACCTGGGTGTCAAAAGCGTTTAAAAAGAAAAAAACGTGAACCCCCCCCCCCCCCCCCCCCCCCCCCGATTCTTGAGTTCTCATAAGCTTCTCCTGAACACATCATTCTAAATGATGTATCAACGAAGACAATGAGTTCATTTTACTCTAATCTGAGAAAAAAAATCATAGTTTAAATACCATGTTTATAAATATCTCGCATTTTCTGGACTTCCATTGAAATGTAACTCGTTTCAACATTTTGATGTTAATCACCTTATATACACTACAATTGAAGAAATAAAAAGGATATAAAATCAGACAATCATTCATATCATTGATCCCCCAAATCAAACTCAAACCTACAACAACAACAGTGCGTCAACTCAGACTATAACTTGGACAACTGAGAATATAGCCGTGAACCATATTTCTTTTTCGACCACAACATTGTTCTGAACCTGCTTACATGTCAAACACTGTGTCTTAAATAAAATGGCTATGGTGAACAATACAGTACTTTTCCAACGGATCTTCCTTACCATTTTGCCCTCAGCTTCTCTTTACTTTAGCATACCTCATTCCAATGAACTCATCACTAAAAGCCCCCTAACTCGCAAGTAATTCTAACAAACATAAACGTTTGGAAACGGGTAAACCAGCTGGGGGTTTACACGATGTGGACAACCAACTCGACCAGTCACCAAACTCGGTTAGGACAGTGACCAATGTGACTGACAGAAGACGCATAATACAGCTACACTATACTACAAATCGGTAGGTATGAAAAACCCCGGAGCGACGTCATTCAATGCTGGCGTGCAACCGATGTCACCCTGGCTCTCACAGTGCTCAACATTCTCTACTCATGTTGTCATGACCATACCGTCTAATTCTAAAACCGATGAAATGTGTGTTTCTCAACAATGACACTACATCCCATAGGGTGTCAGCGATAAAAACCAAAAGGCATGTTGAAAAGCAACCACTCCTGTGGAGGTGGGGAAAGGATTTCTGAAAAATATAGTGGTTTGAGCTGATGGGGAGTCGACGTGTGCGTGTTTATAGCTGGGGATGGGGCGAAGGGCAGTGGCTTTAAAGATATTTTCCTGAGTGTGCATGTGTGTATGAGTGAGTGTGTGTAGCGCGCGCGTGCGCAAATGCACGTGTGTGCGTGCACCCATGTCTGGTCGTGTGTGTGTGTGTGTGTGTGTGTGTGTGTGTGTGTGCGTGTGCGCGCGTGCACGCATGTGTGTATGCAAATGTACACCTGTGTAACCCCCATCCCCTTTTTTCTTGTCTTTTAATCACAAACTCTTTTCCCAAAACCATAAGCATGTGATATGAGTTTAACAAAAAGCACGGTAAGTTTTCAATATAGTTTATAATTCTAATAACGTAAAATGTTTCTTGGCAAGCATGTTTCAATGGTTCTTGTATATTGCGTTTATCAAGCTGCCTATCCAACTGTTTGCAGTGATACAGGCCTAGCATGTTTTGCAAATGGGGCCACTGTCTGTCCCAAGTAAGATTTTTACTTAGCAGACAGAACCGCTGACTTTTCCATGTTAGATGCTCTTCTGCCAACAGAATCATCCCACTGTCCCTTGTGAAATGTTACTCTGAAGATGAAACAACCAACTTTCTGACCCTTGTGAGAAATTTACAGTCTGAACCACTCTAACCTCCTTCTGCAGAGGTAGCTACTGTAACTATCTTACTGTCACTATCTTACTGTCATTATCTTACTGTAAATATCTTAAGCAACATGCCACACTGCAGATGAAACCACTAGTGTCCACTGAAGATAATTTCCAGAAGACTGAGCTTCTTTGACTGTCCCGTGGATGGCGCCACTCTTAAGAGCCCTACACACAGAATCGTTTGAAATGTCCAGAGTAATATGCTGTCCGGTAGCTATCCCTATGTAAGATGTTACTCTGCAGATGGGACCGCTCCAACTGTCCCACATCAGATGCTGAGCTGCAGATGGGGGGGCCACTCTTAGTGTTCCATGGAAGATTGTGTGCTCATGGAGTCCCTCCAGCTGTCCCCATGGAAGATACTATGCAGATGGAGCACTTCCAACTGTCCCGTGTTAGAGAATATTATTTCTCTGCAGCTTGCCTGTGACTGCCCCATCTATGATGCCACACTCTCGCACCTGTCCGTTACAGAAGACAGGGCTTGGTGGTAGTGGTCGCCAGGTCCAGCAGGATATGTGCTGCTTCGTCCATGTCGTCTGCACTGCCAGCTACCTGCACAGCCACACGCAAAACGCTGTGAGTTAAGTCTTCAGATTTATCGTGAAAAAAAATCATGTAGTCCGTGTCCAAGTCAACACTCTGGGGTCCTCGTGAAAAATAGAAGTCTGAGTCAATAACAGTCTCCAGCTGGACAGAAGGAAGGAGCATAGGAAGGCACAGGGAAAGGAGATGCTCACAAGTGCGAGCAGCGTAACCATTAATGTGTGCATAAAATGTGTATAGACATGTACATGGCGACAAACATTGAATGCTTTGCAGTACAGTGTGGATGTGCGTATAATGTGTATGATGTGTATGTAAATGTCTGCAAACGTCACATTTCATACAATCCAGTGGCACTTCTAATGCACACCTTTGTTTGAAATAATTGTACAACCCATCCCCACCCCCATCTCTTGTAGCGATTGCTCTCATTTCCCCGTTAAGTATGTACACAGTCAGAGGGGTTGGTGACGTGA
The DNA here is from genome assembly GCA_016801955.1 of Conus betulinus. Lineage (NCBI taxonomy): Eukaryota > Metazoa > Mollusca > Gastropoda > Neogastropoda > Conidae > Conus > Conus betulinus. Next base: position 77,099 of record JADBJO010001975.1, on the reverse strand, counting down.
GGAGGGAGTTGTGGCTGGATCACGTCGAAGTGGCATGTACTCCGTCAAATCTTAGTTCGCCAGTAAGACTGTGTGTGTGTGGTTGGGAAGATGCGATTTTGGAAAGGTCAATGCGCCCTCTAAACTAGAATAGTGTACTCAACGCTGCCTGATAGAGTGATGGCAGGAATTATAAGTGAGAGTTGTGACTTCACCCCAAAACAATGCTATACAACGGATGTGAGACGTGCACGTGTGTATACGTATATACGTGTGTGTGTGTGTGTGTGTGTGTGTGTGTGTGTGTGTGTGTGTAGTGTAGTTAAGGGCTGTATGACTGGTGTCTAACTACATTTGGGGAACAGAGAGAGGACTTTTTATATACAGTCCTGTCTTCATACAGTTCAGACACCCTGCAAAGACACTGGCCCACAAATTCAAGGAAGACACGCATCACCAGTCAGTGCTGCACTATGAATTCACAGGTTTGACGAATCTACAGACAACGTCATGCAGTAATACAACTCCTGTATCCTGCGCTTCTGTGTACATTACTCTTTTAAACTGACATTGTGGATAGAACCGAGCAAAGCTGGCTGGGACGGTAGAGAATTTTGCGGTCAGCAGCGACAGCGGTCAATGACGACAGCCTATAGGTAGACATGTCAGTTTGCAATCACTTTGGCCAACCGAATTCGATTAATTGAAAGATGAATTAATTAAAAGAGCCTAGTAGTATAGATGAGTGTTCGAGCCGTCCTGCGCTTGTTCTGTGAAGGATTTTGCCGATCTCAATACACCTGCAAATTTGTTGCTATCCCTTTACATGTGTATACCCATGTGTATACCCATGCAGAAGATGAGATACGTTAAGTTCCAAGTGCATCTAGTCACAGTTACAGAAACACACAGACACATCCCCCCCACACACATATATATATATATATATATATATATATATATATATATATATATATATATATAGAGAGAGAGAGAGAGAGAGAGAGAGAGAGAGAGAGAGAGAGAGATACACTAATTTCAGAGAGTTGCTAGAACACACACACACACACACACAGTTTCATCGTTATCTCACAGTGCTGCAAGGAGAAAAAGCTGTTCTGCATGACCAGGCCAGTCTGTGCAGGGACTGTCACGGTTCTGCAAGTGAACAGGCATAAGAGTTACGTCATGGGCCATGCGTTTTGTTAACACAACAGCAGGATGCATAGATAGAGAAAATGAGATACGATACTTACATTTTGCACGTGAGCTATGTATTCATCTTTTTTATCTATAAGTATGTACACAGACATTCACACTAGAAAGTAAGTATACTCTAAAACTGTTACTGCAAGCAGCTCAAGGTCATCATATCAGCTTTAGGTTGCATCTACGTCTACCACACCTGCGAACTTTGGAGTGTAGATTCCTTTCTTTTTCCCTTGTGATCTCCGTCTTTCCCTGCAGGTACAGACTGTTAGTGAATACCACTGCACAATGCTGACAGTTTTTTTTCCCTGAGAATGCCACACACAACACAGTCCTCCGGGGTGTACCTGGGGATTGTCAGTTTAAACGGTATGAGCTCAACCCTGGGTCACACTAGGCATATTAAAGCCAGAATTAAGGATCCGCTTATGTCACAGCAGGTTGTTCCGTCTATGCTGGGGAACAGATCGAGAAACATCAACAAAACGTTCCACCTGTATATCCATGTCACCCATGACCCGCTATCTCCGGTTTTATTACTCAACTGACTGCTGAAAAACCGTCTTAATTTTAACGTTTCCGTGGAAAACTGCAATGACTTCAACGGGATTAGAACTCTAAAGGATTCGTTTCACGAAGGAGAATATAATTCATGTGTGTCCTGGTCTGTATGAGTTTGATTTGTCCATCTGCTGGCCAATGAATAATGACCAGACAGAAGAAAGTTTTTATGTACAATTACTTCTTCCCCCCGCCTAAAACAAACAAGCAGCCCGACGAAAAAGCGAAAAGAGCACACAAAACAAAGTGTGAAGTAACGCACTTTAATGCATGACACAAAACAAGACAAGAAATTTTCGGCAATAAGCAGCCATTCTTACAGATGACTTATTTGTGGTACACACTACCAAACTGGAAACCGAACTTGAAACAAATAGTATGTATGTATTTTATGTAATTGTATTTTTATGTAATCATATATTTTTGAATGTCGGTGCTGGCTGCGATCTGCAGAAAACTTTTTTGTTGTTAAATGGATTTTCTTATATGCCTGAAACGTCTGCAGAAGTCATATCTGTATCAATTCACATGGGCCTAACGGGACTATATGTAATAAACAAATGTTACTGTGGACATTGTTTTCTGTGTTTATTTTTTCTTTGTGCTTTTTTGCATAAACGTCATCCTTGTCCGTTTCATTCTCCCAACCTTAGACATTCCTGCATATTTGCTATATTCAGGATTTCTTCTTACTATATTTCTTCCAGTTTCCCCTTTAGCTGTTGTAAATCAGGAATGTAGTTTTGTGCTTACTTCAACTGCATTGTTTGCTGTTTTTTTTTTTAATTTTTTTTTAATTGAACATACACTTTTGTTTTCAAGTCAAGCAAACTCGGTGTAACATTCTGTTTGCTGGAGATGCAGTAAACAAGCTATATTAGGCCTATTAATATACATGCTAAGTCAGCTAAATGATAATAAAGCCGACCGCGGAAGCAGAGAGAGAGAGAGAGAGAGAGAGAGAGAGAGAGAGAGAGAGAGACAGAGAGACAGACAGACAGACAGACAAACAAACCGAGAACTTACTTGGCACAGGCTGAAGAAGGGAGTCCACCGGCAGCTCTCCACCACTAAGGGAGCTAAACGAAGCAAAAGTCATGGCGTCTGCTGGTTGTGACTGTGACATATATCTGATTGCTGCCAGTCTGCACAAACAACCGCATCGTTATGATTGAAAAATGCATTGCTTTCAACCACTCTGCACACGCAGTAGTTTCACCTCTTGCTCTCGTGATGAGACAATCACTCGTCAATAACTCAAAACGAATGCTGCGGACAGCACGAAGTCGCTTTTTACACACATGCTGACACAAAAAACACACAGCAAACGAGGGGACATGCATTTTAAAAATCAAGGTTAACGGTCAAATCAGTCCTTGAAACGAAAACAACAGCAAAAAAAAAAAAAAAAAAAACAAAAAAAAAAAAAAAACAAAGAGAAATGAGTGAACCAGGTCTTTTATGTTCTAGATCACATGGACAATACTCGTTTTACTTCAAACTGAAAAAAAAAAGTTTCAACTAAAGAGTTCGGAATTTGCCTGATCATGCATACACTTACCTGAACCAGTGCTACCCACGGCCTCCGTGTCCGGGATATAAGGACTGAGCATCTGTGGACTGCGAGCAGAGAACCATGATGGCGTGTTCCACATGGCCAGGCACTGGTCACGGATGAAGACGCCGTTTCCATCAGGTACGTCCACCTCCAGCAAGACCGGCGACTGAGGAAGGGCAGTGTATTCCCCCGACACACTCAGCACTGTCTGGTCCGTCACTGTGCGCTCACTCTGGAGCGCAGACGCAGACGGCCGAGTTGCCGAGGTGTCAGCGGTGCCATGGCTCAGGTCTGAAGAGGTTTGGATCGTCAACGTTTCAGCCTTCACGGCACATTTCCTTGCCAGCCTCCTGGGTGCTGACGTCGCAGGCTGAGGAGGCGAGGGCATGGCCAGGAACTGTCCGGAGGATGTCGGGTTCCTTGCCACACCGGCCTCCCGCTGTGGCCACGTGACTGACGGTGATTTCCGAGTCCTCCACGTCTGACTCGTCTCCTGGCGTTCTGCGGGACTGAGCACTAGCACTGGGCTCCTGATTTTACATCCTTGGTTCAGCCTCCCCCGTAGTCCACCAAGGTCTCCTGCCTCTTGAGCCTGAACTAAAGACCCCGCACGCTGGTGATGCAGAGCAGAACGACAGTGTGGCGGGAATTGCCTTGAGTGGTGAGGAATATATGCGGTCTTTGAACAGGACGGGCGTTGATGACTATACACGGGAGTGTCTGAAGAGACAGGACGCTGGTGATGGTACAATGGAGTGTTTGAAGGGAGAGAGAAACTGAAAGGTGCTGGGGATTCCGGACTGACCAGCTTGTGGTACATACACATCAGACCCTGAAGACCAGTTCCCTCGGCATGTGTTGGGGGTCCCGGCGACAGCTGAAGGTAGTCTGTGCTACCCTAAGACCAGACAGATATATGACTGATTCCGTACTTCTTCACACTCTCCAGATACATCCAAATTTACTCTGTAGTTACATGCATAAAAAAAAAAAAGCTTATTATCTTTAATTACAGACAGACAGACGGACACGGACACACACGCACACACACTTCAATGACAACAGGTAAAACAGACCAGTCTGAAAATGTTAACTTTGGCAAACAATGTCAATACATGCATTTCAACACGATCCTACTTGTATTTCGTCTTTACTTGCTAGATCAATCCAATCTCGAACAAAAAGAACACAAACTCAGATTTTGATGATTGCTCAAGTAATTCGATGTGTTTCTCGGTTGCATGTCTATGTTCCCTCAGCTCTATGTTCCCTCAGCTCTATGTTCCCTCAGCTAGAGCTGACCCCAACAAAACTGACGGGATTGTTCAACATAAGACTGAAAGCTACACCTAACACAGTCCACGAGGCACACACTTCGCCAACACTTACCGGTAAAACGAGGCCCTGGGGGAGTTCTTCCCACTGAACTCCCAAACCCGCCGACGCGCCCTTTCCTTGGTCATTAATTTTCTGACCGATGATCATTTCTGAAGTCATACTTGCTTCTCTCACTAATCGCTAAACAGACACACTTGGCAGTGCGAGCAGGTCATTGGTCAGAAAAAAAGCATCTGAAATCGAGCTATGAGACATGGACAGCGATACGTAATTATCCACGTATAGATGAATACCAATAAAATCATGTTGTTACACCTCGTTTGTGTGTGGGTATAACACCTAAAATTGAAAAAAAAAAACTAAAATTCACAGGACACTTACCACAGGTGGAACAGACGATCGGACATGCTTGGCCTGACGAGGTCTGTCGAGGGTCGCTTGTGTCTCAGTGATGCCTGACGGGGAGGATATTGCCGAAGTACAAGTCTTCCTGGCACCCTGCCGCCCAACCTTCCTCTCTGCGGACTTCACTCTCCGACCTTTCTCTGGTTTACCCTCCTTCTGCTGGCCCCGACGACGTGTGTTAGCGAACCAGGTTTGACCTGGGTGGGGGTGAGTCCCGACTTCTGGCTGAGGCGCTGGCGGTCGGCTAGATTCGGGTAGGGATGGTCGTGGTGGTCTTTGAGCCAGGCCACGAGTACAGCTTTGGCTCGGTTGTCCAGGCTCCGGGTGCGGCGTCCGTCTTTACATATGGAGGGAGGAGGAGGATTCCTGGAGTGGTGCATGATTTTTTTTTTTTTTTTTTTATCAGTGGACACGTACAGAAAAAAAAAACACAGAAAAGCAAAATCAATCAAACAAACAAAAACTCTGCGTTCTTTAAAACAGCAACAACAATAGAAAACTATCAATAAAACAAGAAAGACGTCAGCTGTTGGAAAAGATGCAACAAATAAATCCAGGGGAAATAACTGCTATTGAAACAAACACAACAGAGAGAGAAAAAAATAGTAGCTTGATGAAGACATACGGCAAAGAAAACCCAGACGACAATTGTCAACTGTTGGAAACACACACACACACACACACACACACACACACACACACACACACTGATAAATACGAGGAAATACGCCAGCTTTTGACTCAGATGTAACAGAAAAAAGATGTCAGGTTGTGGAAAACATAATCACAAATAAAAGCAGTTGCCGCCCTTACTTGTTTTTTGGGGCTGTCTTCTCTCTCTGTCTCTCTCCTTTTTTATTTTTAGAAGAATGTTTTTCAGGTACACAAGATCAGTCATCGTTATTCTCAAGGTGAATCAAACAATCTGATCTTATTCATTCTCATTGTTGACCAAACATTTGCAATTATTTGAAAACTGAATTTCCTGCGCTCTAAGAGACCTTGTCTTTGGGAGTTGCACTTTACCTTTTCACCCCCCACCCCTACCCACCCTCCCCATTTTACGGATATCGTTCGGTTTTGATTTACACTCAGCAGACAGTATTGTCCGAAATTTCTTTGTCACATATCCTTTTCAACTAGGATGGTGAAACACTTTTGAGTTTCGTAATGCATTATGTTCGAACACTATCGTGTCGCTATTTTAAATAAAATGTCTCTCCTTCGAAGTTAATCAGTTTGTTTTCACCAGTACGTAGCCGTACTGAATCTGTCTAAGGCACACAGCCCTACTATTTCTCAAAATATAATGTTTTGACTTCGCATTTGTCTAAATTATTGTATGGTTCAAATCGATCCAAGAAACTGGTTTGAGTCATGTCTTGCCTTTTTGGTCTTGTCTGTGCAGTTTACCCAGGGCCCATTCTGTTACATCTTTTCAAAACCAATTGCCCATATCTTCTTTGTAGTCGTTCTGCGCTACGATTACTCTGAAATACACATTAAGCCTATCTTGTAATGTATTTTATTATTAAAATGACATGTTGGAATCTTATTCCAGTCTCTAATGTGGAACAATTTCCCCGACTATCGCAAGCAAAAGCACTTTTGGAGATCCAGCACAAACAGAACAAAATACAGTCGCAAAAAAAAACAATGCAGTGCAACAAACCTTAATACAATACTCAACGCAGCTCACTACAATGCACTCAGCGCATATCATAGACAGTAGAAAGTGATGAACTGGCCTACCTTTTCCTGATGCGGAACCTGATGAGGGCGGAGAGAGGCTTCTTGTACTGCTGTTCCCACAAACCGTAGTGGGCACAGTCCCATACCTCTACCAAGTCCAACCCTTGCTGAATGTCCCGTTCTGCTCACACAACCAGAGCCCCAACCAGAGAGTCAGTTGTAAAAATGCATCTGTGTGTGTGTGTGTGTGTGTGTGTGTGTGTGTGAGAGAGAGAGAGAGAGAGAGAGAGAGAGAGAGAGAGAGAGAGAGAGAGAGAGAGAGGAGAGAGAGAGAGCGGCTCTGAAATAGCTCATATTGCACTCGTGAAATAAACTAATGGAAATGCACATTCCGAAAACTGAATCGGCAAACCAACACCTCATTCGTGCTGTACTGAAAACAATTAAACACACCTTCGTTAATCAAACAGGCTACGATGTCATCATAGACCAGTGATTGTAACGATTTTTTTTTTTTTGGTCCAGCTTTTGTATTCGTCAACATTCCTTCTCTAAATATACGACAAATGCAGATTCAGACTTACAGAAGAGGGCCGTGTCGGGTCTGTTGCCATGTCAACATCGATTCCATATATGCATATACTCAACAGCAACAACAAGAACAAGAAAGTACGACAAACAGTTTATTGAAGCATGCTATAATGCCGAAAAAAACTGGTGATCTCGTCTCCACAAAATGTTAAATTAAATTAAATGGTAATTATTTCTCTCTTTCAAACATTAAAAAGAGTCACGTCTGGTGGCATCCTCAAGGAATCTGCTACGAATTGCTTAAATGTGTGCTTTCACAAGTTCGCCTTTCTCTCGCCAGCACGAGTTAAAATCATGAGTGAGATACAGCCAACACACTTTCAGAACTGAAATCCATAAACTTAACTCGAGTGTAATACTGTTGGTCTGTATAGTTCAAAAAGCCTACCCAGCTGATAAAATGCTCTATCTACATCTGTCTGTCGGCCAGTGCCAATGGAGGGAGCAATATGTATTGTAGACCACTGTAGTCATAAGTCTTAATGTTTTTGTTCTGGCGGTCTGCCCAGTAATTTAAACGGTTTAGTATCTGAAAACACAGTAAGATCTACAGACACGTACCACTTTGTCCCATTCATGTTCTTGGGGTCAGTGGTTTTTTCATTGTAAACTTTTTAACAGTGTTTTTTGGAATTTGCAGTCTGTTGGGGTATCAGCTACACCGACCATTATTTTGACTACCATGCAGTGACGGATGTTTTGACGGCAATTCAACTTTTGTCGACTTTTGATGATTGGAATCTAGACTGCTTTTTCACTTTTATTATTATGATTAAAAAAAAAAAAAAAGATTCCGCTGGTATGCTCTTGCAAGGAACAGATTCAAGATGATCTCTGATTCGGGAAAACCCGCAACATTGCACTTTTCAAATAATGCGTCAAGGGATTGATTGCACAAGAAATCAGTTAATCGACTTGTTGACATTTCATTGAAATGGGCTCTCTATCAAATGCTGGAAACAACAACAAATTTACTGTTAAGTCCCAAAAATGAAGGAGAGGAAAATTAGAGTTTAACCGTACACACACTCATGACACTGAAGTCTAGTAACTTGCGCAAACCTTGATCAGTTGACAGACTTCATCATGACGACGCTGGTGACGTCTCAACTCGATCAACGCTCGGCGAAACTGCTCGTTTTGCAAGAAGACGGTTAGTACACGATCGGGGATACTGTACAGCAGTCTTTCTAAGATCTGGAACCGTTCGGCCGAGATCAGCAAAGCAGCGACTTTCCCTGCCGTAGTGGTGTGTAGATCTACATCGGTGACGTTGCTTGCGTCGAAGGCTGTCCAGGATTGCAGACAAAACTCCAGGAGATCAGCTCCCGTATCTTCAGAAGGTGTTGCCATATCGCAGTCCGTGACCCACTATTTGTTGCGGTTTTGTAGCAGTTTTTGAAGCATGCTACTTGTCGTTTGATCGCATCCCACCCATCCATCCACGCCCAACCCCCTCCCCGATTAAAAAAAAAAAAAAAAAAAAAAAAAAAAGCAGCCTCTCTACAATTTCATTGGAGGGCTCCGCGTTCGCCGGCGTGTGTGAAAGCGTGTCAAAATAATATCGTTTGTTTTTTGCACTCCGATCTAGCCCCGCTTCCACCCAACGCTGCTTCCCTTCTCTGCCTCCCCCCCACCCCCTCTCTCTTACGCACATAATTATTAAAACAAAATGGAAAACAAGACTCGGACGGGTCACATCTCGCGCGCATAAATTTGAATTTTCATGATGATTGTTTTTGCAAAAATAAGTGAAAATATGGTTAGATCGGCTATAAACAACATGCTTTGTGTGTGTGTGTGTGTGTGTGTGTGTGTGTGTGTGTGTGTGTGTGTGTGTGTGCGCGCGTGCAATTGAGTTATCTCTTGTTTGTGTACAAGTTCCTTTATCCATCCATCTTTTTGTCTGTCCATCCGATCATTCATGTACTCATGCTTTCATCCATTCTTCCACTTGTCTCGGCGGATCATTTACATGAGAACGGGGAGGGGTCCCAAAGGGGAGTCTGAATGTCGTTCCCCAGCATGGGGAAAGGTGGGCAACGTGGCAAAAATCCAACTTTTGCCAGCCGAAGGGAAGTGAGTTGCTGGGAAAGGGGTGGGGAGGGACATACGGGCACCCCGGACCCCCTGCTTCTTCTGTCTCCAGCCCTTATATGGCCCTTTGCGGTCGGCTGGGCTATAAGGAACATTACCTATCCTTAACTCCCCCCCCCCCCCCTGCCTCCTCCGGCCCTGTGCCTGTATTTGCTATTGGGCGTGTAGGCCTACCTGAGGTTTCTGTGTATTTTCAAGCGTAGCTGATATTTGACCTGTAGGTACCACAGACACGTTCATAAATGGTCGACTTTAGTCCATATCCCTGCTTCACACACACACACATGCGTACATGCGGAAAGGGTTAAGATCGTGGTTTTGGGGGTGGCAGAGTAACCTTTCTTTTTTGAGTTTTTTTTGACGTGTTTACCACTCCAATCCTGTGGCTTTGCCGGTTGGATCTCAAATCGGGAGAAATCGCTTTTTTGTAAGAAAATGCGAATTGCCCACTGATGCCGCTTCGTTCTCGACATTCCACACATTCACACACACACGTGCACGTGTACGGGTATTAGCGCGGGATGGATTTGGCGGATTTTTTTTTTCTTCTTTTTATTCATTTTGTGTTTTGGATTTTTTTTTTCTGCGATGGAAGTGGAACAATAAATGAGTACGTAGTTCATTTCACTAAAACGTTACTTTTGCAGTTGTGCACAATGTCTTTGTATCTGATGGATGTTGTTGTTTTTCTTTCTTGTCGTTCATTTTTGTCTTTTGTTTGCAAAGGATTTTTGCTTTTCCTATTATGCGAAAAAGCCTCTTGCGACAACGGGATTCTATTCGTTCTGTGTCCACCACTGCAGACTTTCTCCAAAGTGTCACAACCACTTAACCATTCGTTCAGTAACCCCGCCCAGCGAAGTCATTGGCTGGCTCCATCTGTCACTCACAGGGAGCCGGCCCTCAACCGACAATCAAGTTATGGCAATGGAGAACCATACATACCGTCTGTTTATAACGGTCAAGCCATTTTCACATTGTTCTTTTCATCTAGTTGGGATTTAAGAGTCCGATGCAACGGTTAATTAACAAACTTAAATTTTCGACAGGTAAATATGCTTTCGACAGCTTTCTGGGTCGTATTACTTTTGTGCTTTAGAAAATATTTATTTATTTAGAATATCCTTTACTTATGAAAAATTAGATATAGCTAGTGGTGGATAAATTGATAAAGAATGCACTAAGTCATCTGTTCTCTCCAAAGCAATCTATTTAAATAGTGAATCGATCCTCTAGATCTTTTGTCGTCAGTTGTAAGAGATAGTGGCAATATCGAACATCAAGTTTGAATAACCTTGTTCACAACTCACTTCTTTCCCAATACGATCTATTTCATCTTCGATATAATCAAAGCAATTGCTGTTTGAATTTGAATTGCCAAAGATCAGAAAGGAAATCTTTTCTGATTATGTATTATACTAATGATAACAATAACAACAATAATAATGAGAATAATAAAAAAACGACGGCTTTTTTTTTTTTTTTTTTTTTTTTTTTTTTTTTTTTTTTTTACCCAATCAATTAAGTCTTCTCCAACATTTATCTTGTATGTACAGAACATGACGTTGATGTTAAACGGAAAGAAACTTTTCGCGACTGGTAGGAAAAGCCGTCGGTATTCACCTCTCCTAAACAGCTTTCATACCTCTGTTCTTCCCCGAAGATGGAGTATGGCTGCCTTAAAGGCGGGATAAAAAAAAAAACCGGTCATAAACACAACTCTCCACTGCCTGTCTATACAGGGAGTGTCCGCAGGAGTATCAGCCTGCGTACGCAGGAAGAAAGAAAGAAAAGAAATACCTCTCTTCCTCCCCATCCCCCTTTTCCGTTCTTCCACCTTATGCACCACACATAGTAACGCTCTCTGAGGGATTGAAAGATTTTTTTTTTTTCTCGTTCTCGACAGCACGAGGCACTTAGGTCTCGCGCTGGAGAGTAACCATTCTTTACAGAATAATTGGCTCACTGTGGTGTTACCGAATCACGTCATAAAGGTGTCTGGTCGTAATCGTACCCTGAGGATATGAGGAGATTCTCTCTCTCTCTCTCTCTCTCTCTCTCTCTCTCTCTCTCTCTCTCTCTGCAATCTACGTAATAAGAAAGGTTAAGAGATTCTGATTCTTTGCCGTCATTTAATGACTGCTTTCATTATATTATTACCGAAAGTGGTAGTAATCCTCTCTTTATCATATTCAAATATTTCCATCATGATCATCATGTCACACACACACACACACACACACACACACACACACACACACACACACACATTAGGCTATTGCTATCGTTATTGTCACTATTATCATTGTTATCTTAACTCACATTGTTTCTGTTTCAACAACCTCGTTTTCATTCAAGGTCCATCTTGTGCCCAGTTTGAGAAGACAAGTGATAGCTCGTTCTTCGTTTTCATTGTTTTTGTCTCGAATGTTGGTTATCTTGCCTGAAGAAGACCAAAGAGGTCGAAACGCGCCGTGTTTCATCATGTAATTTGTTTTTCCATTTTGTCTGGCGGATTACTTATAATTTCTCTTTAAAGAATTGTTTCAATTTCCGCCTGCATTCACTTCACTTTGAAACTGTCACTGAACAATGAACTTTATATACTGTATTATTGATATGAGTATATATAGTAACGAGTACGGAATATACCTTTTTTAAAATGTATCTTAAACATATCATTTGTTAAGCAGAATATTACATCCCTGTTATTCCTCATTGTATGGTTTATTCAATTCATCCATAAGCATGATATTCTCTGCTTGCTTGGGTGTTCTCTTTCTTTACAAGTAAACTGATTTGATCACCCCTTCTTGTTTGTTTGTTGATGCATGTATTTGCGTGCGTGCGTGCGTGTGTGTGTGTGTGTGTGTGTGTGTGTGTGTGTGTGTGTGTGTGTTTTTTTCCGACTCAAATTTGCATACAGTCCTTGTTACATCATGTGGATACTAGTGTCGCGAGTCAGGGTTTTTCGTTTTTTTAATTATGCATGTGTGTATGCATGTGTGTATGTATGTATGTGTGTATTCTTTTTCTTCTTCTGTTCCTTCTTCTGCACCAGGTTTATCACACTCATACTGAGACCCAGATAGACCACCATGCCGTTTGCCCTACTCACATTTCCTCCCCCCCCCCCCCCCTTCCAGACACCCATAATAGCCAACAACGAGGCGAGTGCGAGAGTGGGGTCATTGTGGGTTGCTGTCCCTTTCCTGGAAGCTTTCCCCGTGGCGGACATCTGACTAGACATAAACAGACATCTCCGTATGTAAGTCTGACCTGATAAATAAGCATAAGACTGCTTGTTGTTGACTTGCTGTCCTGCCTCTTTGTCTCGTCTCTACCGCGTATTGATCAACAGGTTAGCAGACGTAATTCTCCTGTAAACAGTTAATAAAAGGAACAACAGATAACGGAAGTCATCCCCTTCCTCACGCATGGAATCAGGATAGCCGGCATTCTCCAAATATTGTCATATAACTCACACTGAAATTAGTATGTACTTGTAAATTGTAGATGGTTAAACAATCAAAACAGTTGACGTCCCGAGGTGGGTTCATATTACTTTTGGATCCACGTACCATCGTGTCCACGTACTATTGTATCCACTTACCATGGTCTCACCAAGTACCAGTATGTCAATGCACCATTGTGTCCACATACTGACATGGCCAAGTACCATTATCTTCAAGTATCATTGTGTCCAAGTACCACTGTGTCCAAATGTTTTGTAGGTCACCACAATTCTGTCTGAGAAATCATCACGCACATTGAGTCATCATGACCATCTTGGGGCACTATGGCCCAATATGGGCCACCATGACCCAGTTTGAGGACAATGATTCTTGGACACAATGGTATATGGACACAATAGTACACCGATACAATGGTACATAGACAAATCACACGTGTACTCAATGATACGTAGCCACCAAGAACGACCTAGTTTTATCTACTCTGAGGATCAGTACCCTAGCTGTCAGGTTGGGTACCTTTGCTGTTTGTTTTGTTTTTATGGCAAGATATGTTCTTATATTGGGGGCCTATAATGTCAGCCCTGAAAAGGGGCCTTGTTTGGAGGCTGCGCCATAATAAATATGGAACTGAAACTACAAGAATGGTTCACACTGGTTTCTGTGTAACAACAAGTTCAACGTCAAAAACGTCATGCAGTTTTGTGCCAGACGGATACCGCATGGAGCATGAGCTTGGAGGCATGTGTCTTTAATTGTTTGACTATATAGGTGAAGAAAACTACTCGTCGGTTATTTAGCATTTACAAGTCAGACGGACAATTTGGGGGGTTTCGTTGCAGCTAGAGTTGAAGGAAAGGCTTGCCACTGATTGCTTTTCCTTTGGTTTCTCTTAACTGATGTTAACTAACATCTCGACCGTAGGCCGGGATGTAAATTCCGGTGTGCATGTCCTGCTGTGTGCTGAAATTCATCTGCGATTTGCTAGAGGCAGCCAACTGTGGGGCATGTTTTGCTCATGCGTTTGGCTTTCAGCATGCTGAAGTTCAAAGTTTCAATTTTGAAGATAATTGCGTGAACAAACGATGAAATTACAAATAAAGAATAAAAAACGCCAGAAAGTGCTGTGACGTTTTCCGTTCACCAACTGGCCAAAAGGTGGTTGTTTTATAGATGATTGGTTGCATGTTAAGCTTGTCACAGACCAAAATAAAGCATTAAGAGTTGCCGTTGAGCCCAGACGAAAAGTGAAGTGCCTACAGCCCCGTCTGTCTGCTGCCTAGGTAACACGTGCCCGTCTGATTTCAGGTGGGTGACAACTGTTACCTCCAGACGCTTCAAACGCTGACATTCACTACAGACGAGTTATTTCGGGAAACAATCAACGTGTCACTGGGGCGAACGGCACTGAAATCCGCATGATGCAGGTGCACCGTTCGTGCAGACTTTCGCGACCAGTGACCTAATTTTGACTGTGAACAGACGCTTTTCCCGTCCACCTCCACTCTTTCCTCATCCACACCCCCCCCTCCCCCTCCCACGACCCTCCTACCCGCGACTGTAGAGAGAAAACTGATTCAGATGGAGTCGGAACGACACCCGTATATGTGTTGACAAAAAGCAACACAGACTGTAGGCCTATAGTACCAACGAATCTGTAGTGCCTTGTAACAAACCACTCTTTCAAATCCGCTCAGACCTCAAGGAGCTTTCGCCATCCGCCGCTGTGACCTGTAACCCAGGAAATGGTTGTCTGCCGATTACACTCCGGCCGCTCTTTTTACTGCCACTCGTATGTTTCAAAAGATCAAGAAGCTACGCGGTGCATTTTGTTGGAGAGTGTTGGGATGGACATTTCAGTCATAAACACTTTTACGGCAGACACCATGAACATCTTGTTCAGAGATGTTCCACCGGGTGTGATTTTTCAGTTCCTGAAAGATTGAACTTTTTTTTTTTTTAATTCAATATAATTTTTAGGGACAAAGATTGAAAAGCAATTTTTGCTTTAAGTTACTTCTTTTTTTTTTTTTTTTTTTTTTTTTTTTTTTAATTAAATCTGGTTGAATGACATGCCCCCATCCCCCCTCCGCCAACTATGAAGGGACTTGGCTTTGACGAGATGACATACCTGATACGGGCTTTTGTGGTCGGTTGGGCTATACACAACATGGATACACGTAGGTAAACGTCAGTGCTTGATCTGTGAAGACGAGACCACTTTTAAAAGTTATCACCTGTTTACACTTCCTTTGAACTCTAAGCTGGAAACACAAAAATTTTACCTATAAAATATATCGAGAAAATGAAAAAAGAAAGAAAGAAAAAAAAAAAGTGACAATAGCTCACGCAACATCGACCCCAGATTACCAATATTGAGAAAGATTCAAGTGCACGAAGAATGTATACTTAAAACATTTCATAATGATTTCGTCCGATGTTAATCGTTAAACGCACCGAGCACACGGCATGCTAACATTCCAGCTTACAGTTCAAACAACCTCGGATGATATGGCAGACAGGCATTACGGTCCCGGTAGGAGAGCGTCCCGATTCGTCCAGTTTCATTTCGCCCTGCCCCATTTCCCCCCCGAGCCCCTGAACCCGTCACATTTTCCCGAGCCATGAGCCCGTCCTATTTCCCCGAACCCCTGAGCCCGTCCCATTTCCCTGAGCCCGTCCCATTTCCGCGAGCCCCTGAGCCCATCCCATGTCCCTGAGCCCATCCCATTTCCTTGAGCCCGTCCCATTTCCCCGAGCCCCTGAGCCCGTCCCATTTCCAACCCCCCCCTGAGCCCGTCCCATTTCCTTGAGCCCGTCCCGTTTCCCTGAGCCCTTCCCATTTCCCTGAGCCCGTCCCATTTCCCCGAGCCCCTGAGCCCGTGCCATTTCCCCAACCCCCTGAGCCTGTCCCATTTCCCTGAGCCCTTGAGCCAGTCCCCATTCCCTGAGCCCCTGAGTCCATCCCATTTCCCCGAGCCCCTGAGCCCGTCCCATTTCCCTGAGCCCCTGCGTCTGTCCCATTTCCCCAAGCCCCTGAGCCCATCCCATTTCCCTGATCCCCTGAGCCCTTTCCATTTCTCTGAGCCCCTGAGCCCGTGTCATTCCCCCCAGCCCCATGAGCCCGTCTCATTTCCGCGAGCCCTTGAGCCCATCTCATTTCCGCGAGCCACTGAGCCCATCTCATTTCTGCGAGCCCCTGAGCCCATCTCATTTCCGCGAGCCCCTGAGCCCATCTCATTTCCGCGAGCCCCTGAGCCCATCTCATTTCCGCGAGCCCCTGTGTCCGTCCAATTTCCGTGAGCCCCCGAGCCTGTCCAATTTCCGCGAGCCCCTGAGCCCATCTCATTTCTGCAAGCCCCTGAGCCCATCTCATTTCTGCAAGCCCCTGAGCCCATCTCATTTCTGCAAGCCCCTGAGCCCATCTCATTTCTGCGAGCCCCTGAGCCCATCTCATTTCTGCAAGTCCCTGAGCCCATCTCATTTCTGCAAGCCCCTGAGCCCATCTCATTTCTGCGAGCCCCTGAGCCCATTTCATTTCTGTAGCCCCTGAGTCCGTCCAATTTCCGCGAGCCCCTGAGCCCATCTCATTTCCGCGAGCCCCTGAGCCCATCTCATTTCCGCGAGCCCCTGAGCCCATCTCATTTCCGCGAGCCCCTGAGCCCGTCCAATTTCCGCGAGCCCTTCCGCCTCATCTGTGTTTAAGGTGTCGTTTTGCGTTGAATCAGAAATTCAGGTTGATCAACGCAATATCAAATTGCCGTTTTGTGAAGAAAATTCAATTATTGTATAAAACACATGTACGCAACCTAGGTATACACATATACATGTGTTTGCACACGCACGCGCACGCACGCACACACCCACGCACGCACACACGCACGCACGCACACACAACAAAAAACTCAACGACTGTCCAGAGCCCCTGAGCCCATCTCATTTCTGCGAGCCCCTGAGCCCATCTCATTTCTGCAAGCCCCTGACCCCATCTCATTTCCGCGAGCCCCTGATCCCATCTCATTTCCGCGAGCCCCTGAGCCAGAGCTCCACGACTGTCTAATGTCTTATGGCCATTTTAGATCAAGACAATGAGGAAAGGAGCCTTGTGTTGGTGCTCGGCTGTATTTTTTGCACGCGTGCACGCGCGCGCGCGAGCGCGCGCGCGCGCGCGCGCGCACACACACACACACACACACACACACACACACACACACACACACACACACACACACACAGAGCATAAATAAATTATGGTTTATTTACATACGCCTCAGTCTCTCATGAAGGGGTAAATTTGTAACATATAACGCATCATCATGCCATACAAAAAACACGTACTTAACAACGGCTATGGCAATCAGAGCATACGGTATGAGGTAGCTGTTTCTCTGTAGGCCTACGTAAAAGCCTTATACAAAAAGAACGATAAACTACGTATACGTTTTTGTGCATGTCATCGGTAAAGTTAGTTTAAATAAACAAGGTTCTCGATAACATCAGGGTTCAATTTTTTTTCCCTCTAATTTCTTTTTAACCTTAGAGAGAGAGAGAGAGAGAGAGAGAGAGAGAGAGAGAGAGAGAGAGAGAGAGATGACACTTTGACCCTTTGATACTTTGATATTTTATTGTCATTACCAAAGAGGTCTTTTGACAAGGGGGGAGGAGGCAACAGAACAATAACATTTCTCTCTTCCTTTCCTGCAAACAAATAGTACACATTCATTTCCAGTGTGTTTCCTGTCAAAGGTTAAAAAAAATAAAATCGTAACATTTCCTTATGTCCTCACGAACAGGAGTAATGCAGTAAGGTTAAAAAAAAATGTACATACAACTACTTCCCAGACACGGAGTTCAGGGTAAGTGCATATCGTCACACGGTGACAACATATAACCGTCTGAGAGAGAGAGAGAGAGAGAGAGAGAGAGAGAGAGAGAGAGAGAGAGAGTATTCGTTAAGGCCTATTATGTACTGTAATGACCCTGATTAACGAGAAACTGATTCCACAATGTTATGTGAATAAAAGGGTGGCGTATAGCGTGATGGTAGTTAGAGGGAAAAGTAACAGGCAACGTGACTAACATTAAGTACAGTGCAACGTTTTCGGCCGCTTTTGGTAGTTTCCGGTTGCACAGACGGATTCTGTTGGATTTTGGTATTTAGAAATAGTCGGGAATGACCTCCCCGATACTTTGATTCATTATCTCCCTTGTTCACCGTGTTTGCCTAGCAACCACACACGGGTCACGTAAATTCGTGAGGGCTGTTACTCCGTCCATCTCTCAATCCCTGTGTAGGGATTTGAACCTCATTGTTTGTGCCGCAGGCTGACCAGCACAATGAGTGACTTCAAAGAGGTAAAACATGGGGAGTTCCGACAGGACTGGAACCAAACCAGTGCAGGAGTTGGGCATCACTACAGACCTGGCTACTACTTCCCAGACACGGAGTTCAGGGTAAGGGCATACTGTCATTCTGTGACAACATATAACCGTCGACTGAACTAATCGGCTTGTTCATAAAGCACTTTTGTATTTGAATAAACTAGTCGATACACACATACCGTCACACTCCGTTTGTCTAATATCACGAATAGTGGATAGACGTTGAATGAAAGACACACACACTCTGCTGGGCCGTTTTGGTACAGGGGCTTTTTCCCTGGGGGAGTTAACATTGGTTTCTGACTCCATTCCCAGTACAGTCCTTCGAATGAGACTATAAACCGAGGTTCCATGTGTGAACGCACACGCAACATCTTGCACACACGTAATTTCTTATCACCAACTTTCGGAAAAGAAGGCCAGTTTGACCGTTGGTATGGATAACACTTTTAACATAGCATGCACCTTCCCAGAAGTTGGAGTATGGCTGCCATAATGGCAGGATAAAAAATGGTCATGCACACAAAAGTGTCAGAATAATCAGCATGATGATTGTGGACACTTAAAGAAGAAGACAGCATGTACAGCCATCGACAAAAGTAATCAGCCTGTTCCTAAAGCACTTTTTGTATGTGAATAAGCTAGTCAAATACAACGTTAACCAAAAGAAGATCAGTTTCACCATCCCATATACTCCAAACCTGAGTATGTAGTTTGAAGGCCAAATTAGTTCAAAAGTGAAAACATGCAACCTTTTGAATCAATTTGGCTTGTGCATAACTTTTATGTGTCTTTAAATTAAATCAATATCATGTCATGTCTGGGCATACAGGCTTGACGGCCTTTTGTTGACCTGTTTAGTTAGGTGTTATTTGTGATTGATGCAGACCATCACTGTTCTGTACATAACAGCAAGAACTGTCTAATTTCTTTTGAAATGAAAATTTATGAGTGAATAGCATCTTCCAAATGTTTATCAAGTTCATATTCAGAGCTGTTAAGTGTTCCTGCAGTAATAGTACCTGGTAATAGACATCTTTTCTAAATATATCAATTTTTTTCATATTGTATCATGGCATACAGGCTGGAGAGCCTTTCGTTTGCCTGCTCATTCAGGTCTTATGTATGATTGATACAGACCATTACTGTATGGTGCACAGCCACACATCCTGACTCACTTTCTGTTTTAACATTACAATTTGTGTGTGATCAATATTCTTTCCCATGTTTATCTACTTTATTTTCAGAACTGTTAAGTTTTCCTGCAGTTACAGTGCCAGGTGCTAAGTAATGTAGACTAACAAATGTTCATTAACCTGATTGTGCAAAAAAGTGTACTTATAACTGGTTTTAACGAATGGTTTATTTGATTTGTTTTATAGTATGACTTCATGCATGGGTGTTATTTGGAGAGAACATTATACCTGAAGTTTGAGTGTCAAAGTTGCCATATAAAACTTTAAAGTTTTCTATCATGTCATTTTTTTTGCTGATGGATATTCTGATATGAAAAATTCCTGCTGTATTCATACTTTAGGTGACTCAGTCCCAGTGACTTGCTTGGTTTATCTTCTTTATACATTAATTTTAAATGTTACATTCTTCTGCTGTGAAACTAGAGACCCAGCCAATCAGCCTCACTATAGATTTAAAGAGTGGTGCCATTGTCAGAATACTTTTATTTTGAGCGGAATAATGCATGACATCATTTTAAAATTTCTATATGCCTTGTTAACAGTTTGTTTGTATTATGGTCAAAATGGATTTTTTTTCACTTTGATGTTTGATTTTGTGACATGCAGCTGACCCCCCCCCCCCCCTCCCCCTCCCTCCTTATCATTATCATTGTTGTCATTGAAAATACTATTTTCACACAATAGCAAAACTTTTCGATCTGAAATACCTTCCATACTTGTTTTTTTTTTTTTTTTTAAAACTTAAAGTTGATTGTTTAATTTTTTTTCACCAAATTCATGTCTGAAAGTTCATGTATATTTACTTAGCAATCTTACATTATGTGTTCCATCTTCTTGTAAATATACAAATTTACACTTATATAGACATGTGCATGAAAGCACATGTATACATTGTTTTCTTTGATATGTCATCAATGTCAGATTGTAGATATAATTTATTATCCATCATGGTTTTTACATCATTAAATGAAATTACAGTGCTCAACATGGATATGTATTGGAATGCATTTGCACAGACTCTCACTGCTTATCATGTTTTCTGCTGGCACTTATTCAGGCAAATTAATATTCTAGATTAATACAAAAAGATACAAAAAAAAAGTAACTGATCTAATAATATTGGTGTTGTCATCATTAGGCTATGATTCGAGAGCCTTTGCCTCCACCATTGGCTAAACCAGATGAGGTTACTCGGGACCAGCATTTCAAGACAACTACGGGCACTTTCCATGACCCCAAGCATCCTTCACTGCTTTACGGAGAACGGATACACAAAAAAGCCCCAGGACACTGGAAAGTGAACTATGTCAAGGACCTGGCAGAAAAGGTAGGTTTCTGTCTGTTTTGCCTACAATGAGTAGGGAGTCAGAGTGGTTGTGTGGATAAAGCATTGTTCTCTTGATTCAAGGTCCTCAGTTCAAACACTGCCTGGCACACCAGGTAAGAAGAGATTTTCGCTTTGAAGCCAACAGTCAGTAAGCTCAAACTCCAATCCTGTCCGTGTTTGGATGAGACTTTAAAAACTGAGGTTCAATGTGTGAATGCAAGCATTCAAAAAAAAAAAAAAAAAAAAAAAAAAAAAAAAAAAAAAAAAGAAAAAAAAAGGAAATCATACCATTTTGTGCTCATTGTGAATCTCATTCAACCTTTCATAAAAGAACAGGCATGTGAGTGCTGGCGAGATTGGTGACAAGAGCTAAAATGCGAACAACTGATTCTCACGTAGCAGACAGAGAGTGAGACAGATCGAGATCCCTTGCCATTGCCTTGTATGCCACATAGCACAGAGAGGACTGCACTAAACTGTAGATGAATGGACAAAAATCCCATGCACATAGATGTTGTATTTAGATATCATATCTGAATATTAAATTAGTTAACTGAAGGTTAACGGTGTTTTCTTTTTTCCTTGTCTTTTATTTCTTTCAGGGTCATATTTCAGAGTGGATCTATCTCCAGAACTTGTTGCTGTGCATAAGTTTTATTTGGTCCATGGACATGTTGATTATGAGACTTGAGTTTATCACCTCATCCAAAGGACTAATGCTAGTATTATTGTGCAGCGGGTAAGAAAAGAATGGTCCCATGCAGGATTTGAACAACAGATGCAGGATCTTCTTAATGCCTAGATGATCCATAAGAACCCTTCTCCAGAGCACTCAGACCTCCACTCAAATCAAATCAGTTAGGGGACAACAGTCTCACTCCTGTAGGGACTTGGATCAAAGAGATAATTTTTTGTGACTACTTACTCAAGATTCATCTTCCTGCCATTTATCCAAAGCAACTAAAAACAGATAGACAAAAGGAATGAGAAAAAAGATGAAGTGAGTCAAGAAGACAAATTAGAAGATGATGATGTGTTATGTGTACAAAAGAAGACACCAAAAATTCCACTGTCATTTTATTCCTTGTACTGTCGAACATGTCTCTTTCCTCACACGGCTGCTGTGTTTGTAGCTTGGCAATGGTGGGTGGCGAAAGCCCCTGACGATGGGGAACCAGGAGAGTGAGATGAAGGGGGAGTACAAGGGTCTGCCAGGGATCAGGGACAAGTGCCACTTTGAAGAGGTCTACTACCCGCAGAACTTCAAACTTCAGGATCACCACAAGGAGGGACCATCCAAAGTAAGAGATCTCTGTGAGACTAGCTTTTAAAACCTGGCTTCCCCTTGTCCGTAATTCCACTAATTATATCCCCCTTTCCCTGCCTGTCTTCCCCTCACCACCTGGAGTGAGAGAGAGAGAGAGGGAGGGAGGGAGGAAGGAGAGAGAGAGAGAGAGAGAGAGAGAGAGAGAGAGAGAGAGAGAGAGAGAGAGATGAACTGAGTTGTTTTTATTAGGATGAATGTCTTACGGTAGTTGCATTTCTTTGTCATATCAATGCATGAGTTAAAAAAAAAAAAAATTTGTTAATCAGATTAATGTGTGCAGGGAGATGAATTTGTTCAGTATTTGGCCAGCCATGTCTGTGTTTAGGGAGTCGTCAAGATATGATGTCTGTACATTTATATAATTGCATGGATTTCTTTTGTGTGTGGAAATCTGTATCGTTGCGGGTTATTATTTAAGTACAGGTATTATAACTGTATATGTTTACAACAGTGCTCAAAATTGTTCAGCGGTCAAATCCATTTTGTTTTTTTTGACTGTGAACTGGTATGACTCCTCACCTTTCTCTCTTTACATAATTTTTTTTTCTTTGCTTTTCATCTGTCCTGATACTAGAGTAAAACAACAATTTTGAATTTTTGCAGTTTTCTTCCTCTCTCATTTTCTGTATTCAGTGTTTAAGAAAACGCTGTTAACAATGAACTTACACATGATGAAATAATCATATGAAATTAAGAAAAAGCACACGGAAAACTTGATAAATGATTAACATATCTACATAAAGAAAATCATAGGTTAGTGATCACATTATTAAATCATTTCATTTGGAGGAGGTCTTTGTTTTGCATTGGGCATTTCTCATCATTTTGTGTGTGTGCTGAAGATACAGTAGGTTATTACACGTAGAAAATTAGTTATGATTAATGTTGCTTTCTCTCTCTCTTTCTGTGTGTATATATGTGTGTGTGTACGTGTGTGTGTTTACGTATGTGTGTGTGTGTGTGTGTGTGTGTGTGTGTGTGTGTGTGTGTGTGTGTGTGTGTGTGTGTGTGTATGTGTATGTGTGTGTGTGTGTGTGTGTGTGTGTGTGTGTTTGTGAGAGTGTGTGTGTGTGTGTGTGTGTGTGCGAATGAGTGTTGACTTCACTTAAGCAATTCGTTGAATAATACAGTAAAACCGCTTAATTTCAATCTAAGATATTTCAATTGCTGGATGATAATTACGGTCGCTCAATGATTTCAATTTTTTTTGAGGTCACGGTCAAGAGTGCTCTTTCTATACGTCACAGAAAATAATCCTGTTGCTTAATATCAAAGACTGTTTAATTTCAAGTACAGTCTTTATCCTCATGGATGAACAGCTCACTCAGTTTCAAGCCGATTGATTGATTTTTGATTTGTACCATTTCAAAAGAACCTTTTGTTGCCAGTGTATCTGAAGATCAGATAGTTTCATTTTTTTCTGTTTCTTTTGCTAAGTCAGCTGGTTCAGTTTCAGATGAATTCGCATGCACCTTGTACGCATGTTTGTTGACACACACACTCATGCAAGCACATATGCATGCACATACATTAGTATGCATGCATGCGTTTACATGCACTTGCACACATAACACACACACACACACACACACACACACACACACACACACACACACACACACACACACACACACACATATATATATATACACACACATGTGCACACACACTCACAGAATGGTTGAGTTAACGAATAATTTCAGAAATATTTACAACACCCAGTGTGTGCATACTCTCATGCATGCACACTCACATGGACGCACAAACACACACATGCAAGAGCAGACACTCTGTGTTTACAGAAAATGAATAGGTTGCTATAATCCTCTATCTCAAGTAGATGGAAGTAGCTCCAACAGGGTGTTGAGTCCTATTCCCTTGCAGGATACATAAGAAATTGCTCTTAAAAAAAATCTAATAACGATAACAGTAAATTGAAACATCTTAAGCAGCAGCATCACAGTATGCTGTTAAAAAAAAAACCACCTGATAACTAATACATGTAACGCAATCATGAAAATAATTCTTTACAAGCAATAACTTTATAATTTGTGAGTAGCAGAGCTGTATACAGTGTGGTAGTAAATCTGTTAAATGTGTATTATCAGAATGAGAATTATTCAAAATGAATATATATATGGATTATACTGCATCTTTTTTTGTGCTACTGTGGCAATATTTTGAAAAATCTTGAGAACGGCAGATCTTGTCATGCAGAGGCAGAATGAGTGATTATATGTATCAACCTACAAGACAAACCCTGATTCTGGTTCCATTTTCTTTCATATTTGGGATTGAGAGACTGGTTTTGAAAGCCTAGAATAACTGAATTAAAAGAAATTGTGAACATGATTTCTGGTGACAGTAAAACTGGATTGTACCGAAGATAGATTTGCCTTTCTTTTATTGTGTTGAACACTTGTAGTATGGTATAGATGCACAAGACTGCTGGTCAGAAAACCCATCCATTTCACCAGCACAGACTGTTTCACTGATGCAGACTGTAAGATATGTACATTGGTGCAACCATGAAACATAGGCAGAGATTGAGAAGGATGTCCATTTGTTTGTTTGTTTGTTTTTCATTCAGTTACCGCTGTAACTGAGAGTGGTAATCAGTTTATAACATTTGCACAACAAATGCTGTGAACATTATTCTTTTAGTCTTTTTTTCCACATGTAACTCAGCAGGAAAAAAGAAACCCTCTTTATGAAATTTACCTCATTGTAAATTGATTGCTTATTTCTTTATTTCATGCCAGTGCAAGTAAGAAAATTTAAATTAAGCTATTATGTGATATTTTAAAGTTTGAATTACTTCAAGTCAGTCGCATGTCCCAAGGCACTTGAAGTTAAGCTGTTTTTTTTTTTCTGTTTTTTTTTTTTATTTTCTGTTTGTTGCATTTAGAGAATTGTGTTCCAGGGCACTACGGCTATAGAAAGTCAGTGAAGTGTGTGTGTGCGTGTGTGTGTGCGTGCGTCTGTGTGTGTGTGTGTGTGTGTGTGTGTGTGTGTGTGTAGATGTGTGTATTTGTGTGTGTGTGTGTGTGTGTGTGTGTGTGTGTGTGTGTGTGTGCGCGTGCGCACAGTAGAGCCATGGCTGCATTATCTTGTTTCAATTTTCAGTATGGGGAGGGTTCCACCCAAAACCCCAAGCTGCAGGGCCAGCCCTTCTATGTGCGTGACAAAGGCATCCTGACCAACCTTGACCCCTACCTCAGCACCACGCACAAGGATCACCGCTCCTTCAAACCGGCAGAGCTGAAGGCTTACCCCAAGAAAGACGTCCCCACGTACTGGCAGTGTGAAGAGTATCCAAAGGCATGGGGACATGGCATGAAACACAAGTGAGGGAGGAATGGGTGTTCTTTGAATGTTTACCAAACAAACACATTGAAACGCTTATTTATAAGTGAACATTCACACCACAATCATGTGAACTCATGCTCATGCATGCTTACAAACATGTGTGCTTACATACAAACACACACACACACACACACAGAGAAATGTGTGTGCATGTGTTGACTCACACACACGCGTGTGCGTGTGCACACACACACACACATGAGTGCACACACACACACACACACACACACACACATAGGAGCGCACGCACACACACACACACACACACACACACACACACACACACACACACACACACACACACACACACACACACACACACACACACACACACACACACACTGATTCACACACACACACACACACTGATTCACACACACACACACACACACACACACACACACACACACACACACACACACACACACACACACACACATTTGTATCTGTGATGTATTATAGGATCATGTGAAGATTTTCTTAATCCATGTGGATGGCACATGGCACATGCATGCAAGTAAGAGATGTGGGATGTGCATATTAATGGACAAATGATATGCACATTCATTATTTTGATTGTTTTGTCATGATAATGTTGATAGTAAGGAAGAGTTTTGTACATCCTGTCTTTGTTTGACACAGAGTATTCAAACAAACAAACTTTTGATGCTCAAATGTCCATCCTGTTCCATTCTTACTGCATGCACAAACACAGTAACCTGAGCATAAATGCATCCACCAACTTTCCCCCTCTGCTCACCCCGAAACATCCACTGGCACAGACATACATGCATATGCATGTAACTGCACACGTGTATACACATGTCCGCACAGGTATATTCCGTGGAAAGTTTCACAACATGGCTGCAGAAACACAAACAATGAAACGCAGGAAGTGTTAAATCCAATTGTCTCTACATACAGGTGTATCATCCAGGCTTTCGACAAAGCACTGACATTTTCTTTTATACATTTACACGTCATGCATACATATTTATGTTTGTACACATTCCTGTACACAGCGGCATGCTTACATTCAAACATGCATGCACACACACACACACACACACACACACACACACACACACACACACACACACACACACACACACACACACACACACAAATGAGAATAAGAGATTTTGGGAGAAAGAAAGCTTGATGCGATTTCTGTGTGTTTCATGTGTCTAGTCCACTGCCCAAGCACACTGTACCTAGGGAACGGCTACCAATGAGAGACACGATGGTGTTCCCCACAGCCACCAAAATACC
Source organism: Conus betulinus (assembly GCA_016801955.1). NCBI lineage: Eukaryota > Metazoa > Mollusca > Gastropoda > Neogastropoda > Conidae > Conus > Conus betulinus. The sequence continues at coordinate 50,323 of JADBJO010001975.1, read as the reverse complement.
ACGCCAACCGAAGGCAATGGTGCCTGTCCCACACGGGTGTGTATCACTGTGCCCTACCAACTTATGCACAGAGAATAGGGAAACAAAGATGGTTTGGGGGGGGAAGGGATGGAGTGTTTGGCAAGATCTTTTATCATCATTAGTTGCAGATCTGTGGATGTACCTGTTAGTTTTTGAATCACAAAAATTGAATCCCTGTATTTAGATGTACACATTTGAATGAGACTATAAACAGAGGTTCCGTGTGTGAACGCAGGCATAATATCTTGCACACACGTTAAATCCCAATCACCAACTTTCGGAAGAGAAGGCCAGTTTGGCCGTTGGTATGGATGACACGTTACACATAGCATGCATCCTGCCTAGGTAATGGAAAGAATGAAGGAAGTAAGGAAATTAATTGAATGATATTGAATGATAATGGACTGGATGACATGGGAAACGACTGAATTACCCAGGTAGGCAGCCCATTGTGTAAACGAGTGTGGATTGTAAAGCGCTTAGAGCTGAGAATAGGTGCTACATAAGTATTCATTATAATAGTAATAATTATAATACTTTGTTGCTGACAACAATATATGATTTGTCATTGACAACGACATGCACCCACTACAGTCTGAGTTCAGATATGGACATTTTTTCTGGCAAAGATGTTGTTTGCAATTAACACTTGCAGAATCAATCCATTGGTTGATTAAGGAATTAGAACCTAGCAGCTACTACAGTGGTGATTAGTGCCACAAACCTAGACTCTGTGAACTCTCCAGTTTAATTGACTCTGTAGTTATTATGGTTCAGCTACAAGTTCAAAACTGTTATCAATCTTATTGTGTGCTGGATTTAAGAGTGTCAGATCGGTGCGAGCGTTTGTTGGCATGTTATTGACTTTCTTATGCATAGTAAGGCATGCATTACTTCCTTATTATAACATTGAACCTTCTTGTTGGCTAGGCTATTTTTGTATTTTTTGAATGTCGTTTCTGCTTGGAATTGTGGACTCTTCTTCCCTCAGGTGCATTCATCACTATGTTTGCTTCTTAAAGATCATGTTGAGATTATTTTCCTTTAGTGCGGTTGTGAAATAAACAGCTTTTGATAAGAGTAATATTTGAAATGAGAAAGAATTCTGCATAAATCAATCATAAGACCTCAAAAGGAGTAACGGAAAAAAGTTAATGCAATGCATACCACATAACTTTGAAACACTGTTACGAAGAGAATTATTTTTGGCGTCTTATTGCAGAGGGCTGAAGTCAGAGTACACAGACCATTTCCTGAAGCAGGACCACTCTCGACAGAAGGAGAACTACTACTGTGCCGTGGACACCCCCTCACCCTCCCTGAACCTGGCACCAAGTCCATCTTCACCGCCCCCAAGATGTACAACACAGAATACCAACACATCGGCAGTGAAAAACCGATCACTGTCTGAGGCTTTGAACATACTCACAATCCTACAGCGACAACAGAACAACAGTGCTTTGAAAGGATGTAGTAAACCAGTATCAGTGGATCCAAACATGACAGATCTCATTTAAAGACAATGTGGTGATAATGGTTGTAAAGAAACTATCATTTATTAACGTGTAAATTTATTTGCATGCGATTTGAATCAAGATCTGAATGCTACACCGAAAGCTTGATTAAACGTGAACATCGAAAGTTATCAGGATCATTTTCACTGGGTAAGGAAGCTGAAGAAATACATGAAATGTTTAAAACATCATGAAGATGCAACTTTATAAAATGTTCAAAAGAAAACTTGACATGTGTTGGAATAGAGGTACAGCCACAGGCAAAGAAACAGACCATTTGGGAATCAGGAGGGGTGGGGATAGTGGAAAAGGGAGAGTAGTCTATATGTGCACTTATGTTTTTTCTAATTGAGGGTGTGTTTCTACCACATTTGAAACATATTTTTATGGCTGATTTCACTTGTATATCGTAACGGAGCAATATGCATGTTTTTTTCCTATGTACGTTGTTGCTTTTACTGAAAAAAAGAGCATGTTTCACTGTTTTTGTAAATAAACAATATTTTCATGATTGAATAAGTTGCTCTCAGTTTACTTTTAGCTATAACAATGGAATTCCATAACTTTTAATGTGCTTTGCAAATGCTGCACTGTTCAACCCACAGAAAAAGCAGTTCAACCTTGCAACAACTGATTCAATGATTCAGCAGTGTTTTCAAATGTTCCACATCATGACATATTGGCCCTCCACTACTCTTCTATCCCCAGTACTCCCTCCCTCTCTGTCTGTGTTTCTCTCTGTCTCTCTCTGTCTCTCTGTCTCTGTCTCTGTCTCTCACTCTCTCTCACTCTCTCACTCTCACACACACACACACACACACACACACACACACACACACACACACACACTGTTCATTTACAAAATTCCTCTTGTCATTCAAATATTTCTGTGTCATTAAACACTTTTGTCTTGCGAAAGCCTTCACCAAGTGATCAGCGTTAATGATAAACTTATCCAGTTATCACATAACAGAGGGTGGGTCGCTGAAGACTGAATAATTTTAGAAGATGGTGGTGGAAAAAGGTGCCCGACAGTATTTTTCATTATTCAGTATCAGGATTTCCTGTGGAAAGGGACAGAGGAGCTGAGCATCTTTTTCCTAGTTTTTTCATTTTCTACAGAAAATACATCTATGTTAAAATTAAATGACCTGAATGGTGAAAAAATATGTGAACTGATATGTATATACATAGAGACAGACCTAACAGCCATTGCAATGACCAGTGCTTAATTAATCTTTCTTTTTTTTTTGTTGTAAACTTGTTCTTAATATTCTTTTTCTTCAGTGTTTTCACATTTTTTTTAAGCACAGCCAGTATTGCCGTCTTTCAAAATGAAAAGAAATGAAAATCATATCCCTTAAAAGATGGTTGCTGTTTGTCATTTTATCTGTGTTCTCTCTGCCTGCAAGTTACATCTACATCCTGTGTGTTTCCTCTTGGGGGGGGGTGGGGGGGGGGGTGGGAGGGGGGGAGTGTTGATAAAGAGTGGAGGGGGGGGGGGGGGGAGGGAGAAGGTGAGTGTTGCAGACATTTTGTTTTTGTTTGTTTCTTTGTGTTTTTTTTTGTTTTTTTACAGTCGGATAGATTCAAAAGTAGATAAAATCACTAAACATTAAACTATGAACTATTTTTAAAGCAATGAAATTTATTTCAAAATGCCACTAATTCACCCACACAAAATCAGTTGAAAAAAAAAAAGAAATTTAAAAGAAATATAGGGTGCCAGGGTTTAATATTGACAGATTCATGGACATTCTCATTGGATGGATGTGGCATTACCTTCCGGAGGAGGGGAGGGAGGGGGGGGGGGACACTAATCCTGATGGTTCCAGGACTGAGCAATTATTGTTGTCAATAGGGAGGTAAGTAGGTGGTGTCCTTCTTATGTTGGATCAGAACAGGCAGCACTGAACACTACCAGAGTGACTGGGCAGCAGTGATATTCCTCTTCCTGGTGGGTTGCTTCACGACGACATGACACTGACTTCTCCCTTTGAATTGTCAGTGCTGACCTGCAAGCGATACAAAATGCTATGAAAATTATACACAGAGAAAGAAGATAGTAAAGGTTCTGAAAAAAAAAAAAAAAAAACAGATTTTCAGAAACTGAATTTAATAAATTGTAAAAGATACATAACTGCAAGCTAGAAGTACTTGAACCTCAAACCTGATAGGCTAACTTTTGATCATTTCAAACACTACAAATATACAGATCTGCCCTACAAACAGCCCAGCTATGAATGTTAAAGCAATTCATTTTTAAGCAAATATATATCCTTTTCGTCATATTTCCCAGTGCTATGAAGACTTGATACTCAACGTTCATAAGCCTAACTGACCATGTCCAAGTTTTACAGGCTTTGTTAGTATAAGGAAAACAAAGGAGCTGGTCACAAATGGCCACTTTCTCTACATAGATGTGTATGGCAAATGTAACATGATCCAGCCTTGACCTGTCAGCGACATCACTGACAGATAGGGATGACTTCTGCCTATTTTGAATCTCCAGCACCTACGCACGGTGATATGTGTAGACGGTTTTTTGTAGTCTATAAGAACAGGCCGTTAAATGTGTGTGGTAGCACCTAAACCTGTGCTTCTTCCACGCCTGACAAACTTACAGCTTCCAAAACATGCCTGTGTGGACTTCAAATAGCTCAGCCTTGCAGCTAGTCTGAGACACGTTTCACAGGAGCCTGGTGGTCAGAATTCTTGCACGCTTGGTGAGTGTCAGTATTTCATAGCACACACCAGTGGGGGGATGGGGGGGATGGGGGGGGGGGGGGGGCTAGGAACAAGCTAGAGTTTGCTAGTGTGACTTGGGGCTCTCTCTAGCATGCGAGAAGAAAAAAAATGTCTTGCAGTTGTAAAACTAAAAGTCTCTGACTGCTGCATAAAATGCTGACTTTACAACAGCAAGAAGAGCTTGAAGATGCAGATACAGTGTTAATTTGAATTTTTGTCTTGCACCCATTCCATTACTCCCTCGTCACCTCTCACATCCTTCACTGTGTGTGTGTGTGTGTGTGTGTGTGTGTGTGTGTGTGTGTGCGCGTGCGCACGTGCGCACCTGTGTATATGTGTTTGATTATTCGTTGGGAATTGCTGTACAGAATGGCTCCGCTACTTCTATTACTACTACTACCACTGCTGCTGCTGCTGCTGCTACTACTACTACAGCTGCTACTACTACCACTACCACTCTTATTGCTGCTACACCTACTCCTCCTCCTACTTCTACTACCAGTATTTCTGGTTTTATTAATGACAATAACAATGATAGCAACATGAAGGAAGAGGAGGAGGAGGATATCATGGAAAAAAATCTAGTAATAGAGATATATCACTAAATGGGACGACAACAACAATAATAACAATAATCATTATCATGATTACAATGATGATGATAATAACAATGATAAAAATGGAAACAAAGAGAATTCATATTAGGATTTTTTTAAACACGAAAATAGTGGTAAGATAAGATATGAAAAAAAAAAGTGAAAATAAGATGGAAAAAAAGTTAGGACCCTGCTGGTCCTGAGGGCCACGGTGCAGTCGCAGAAGAACTGCCTTACAGCGCCGAGAGACGTCATCACTGCTAATGCGAAGAAGGCTGTCTGTGCCGTCCCACATCTATCTGTCACCTAGGCGCCTTCCGCTGGTAGAGGCACCTCCCGGCAGGTACTGCATTCCTTCTGCGTGAGTGCTCTATCTATTTCTTTAGTGTTCCTCCAAAGTAGATGTCAGCACGACCAATAAGTGACAGATTTTTTCATTATGGGAAGAGCTTTTTTTTATGCTGATCGATGAGAATGAGGACGACTAAGATGATGCTACGGATTTCCATTTCTGTCTGAGACTACATGATAGGGCTGTACTCTACGCTTCGTTTCATATTTCCCGGCGTCAACTAGGCCCCAAGAGATACAGGCACATGCAGTGTTGGTCATGAAATTTGAGCAACACTCTCACAAACGTATCCATTAAGTGGATGAAACTCGACTGTGTGGCCCCAGTCTTCCCAACTGAGTCCGCAGCAAACTCTGGGTAGGAGCCGGTCGGGGCAGAAAAATCCCACATGACTCTGATGGGAATCGAGCCCGCGACCTCCCAGCCGGGAGTCCGCGACGCTAACCACTTCGCCACGGTGGCTGGTATTATGGGAGAGCTCATCAGGCACACATACATAAAGTCAGTGTAGTGAAGAGACCGAGCTGACGGGGGAAAATAGCGTCTCCCCTGGTGGGCTGCCTCAGTACAAATCAACACTGACTGGTCACTGAGGACTGCCAGCGCCGAGGCTGCAACAGGGAAAAGGCAGGGTGTGGTTCTGGAAGAGGAGCAGCTTGGGGATAATGCTACCGTAAGAATATGGACGATGACATAAAAAGTATAGTGACGAAACAGCGGAAAGAAGACTGATAATGATAAATGGGGATAGTTTGGCTCTTAAAACAATTCATCCCCACCAAAAACCAGTATTTCATTCTTCCCCGTTTTGATTCATTTGCAGTATTGATTTCCATTTCCTCCTCAACCTTAACTCTTCCAGATGTTATTACTAATGTTTGGCCTGTAAGAACATTGTCCATCAACAGCCTTTCTGTCTGAGTAAACAAGTCTACAAGCTCTTTTTTCTTAATTTTTTTTTTTTTTACATTTTTTTAATGATTACTAACACTTTAGCTGCAGAACGGTAACCGGACACACAAGAGGCTGAATTGTCTTCGAAATGTTTTTGTGCGTTTGTTTTCATAACACCATTGTGCAGTTTGATGATTAGTTTAAAACAACCGGAACCGTCACCTCGCGAGTACATTGCATTGTCATGTGTGCAGTGGGACTGTGTGATAGATAGTGAATGTATATTGGGTTAATGCTGTTAGTGACTATAAATAAATGCGACTGAAAATCACGTAGTGTTCTGTTTATGCGCGCTTTAGAAGCCGCCTTCAATAATGATCGTAACTGAGACAATGTATGAGAATGGCAGAAATTGACCAGCAACCATCATACAGACACAACTGTCCGCATTCCATGAATCGTTCACTCGAGCACACTCTCCAAATTGATTGTTTCAGTATACATCTTTTATGGATTACCTTTTATGTTTGGTTTTGTTCGTTTTCTAAAATGCATCGAGTGTCTTGTGTTGCTGAGCAACAGTTCCTGTCGTGAGGTGACTGGCCCAGTACTGATGCACTGCAGCAATGCGGCATGTTCCTGCTTGTGACGTGACTGGCCCAGTACTGATGCACTGCAGTAACGCTGCATGTTGCTGCTGTGACGTGACTGGCCCAGTACTGATGCACTGCAGTAATGCTGCATGTTGCTGCTGTGACGTGACTGGCTCAGTACTGATGCACTGCAGTCATGCGACATGTTCCTGCTTGTGACGTGTCTGGCCCAGTACTGATGCACTGCAGTCATGCAGCATGTTCCTGCTTGTGACGTGACTGGCCCAGTACTGATGGAGCTTCATCATTATCTCGGTGTTACGCTGACCTTGCACCGATAAAGGGCCATCTTGTAGCGACACAAGAGAATCCTGTATTACACAATTCAATGTGGTACATACCCGCCTTGTGTTGCCTCGGGCTTGCCCAGCAGTAACTAGATTGGTCTTGTACTAGTATACCCGATCTTGCAGTATGGTTGGTTGCCCATGCCCCCGGCGTGGCTTAGTCTTGTTCTAAAAGAGGCTGTTCACCTGTAACATCATCTGGCAAAGTTTCTTTGCTGGGTATACCTTGTTCGGCAAGCATTTCCATAGCGGGATGCCCACTGTACCTGTACCTGTCCAAAGCTCCTACGGGTTTTGTCCTGCAGTTCCTCAGAGTAAAGTAGACAGGGAGTGAATGGTAATCCTGAGAACAGAGTTCCAGTTTTCTCCCATCATTCATCTTTTTTTTTTTTTTTTTTTTTTTTTATAATAGATAATCCCCTTGATCAACATGCTGCTATTAGAAGAAAGATGTTCATCGTTTTCCCTCGGGCAGGGTGAACGTCATAACCGAGACAAGTGAATAGAGCACAGTGAGATTTTCCCCGTTTAATCACGGAGAATAGCAAAATATAAAACAAGAATTCTCTCTCTCTCTCTCTCTCTCTCTCTCTCCTCTCTCTCTCTCTCTCTCTCTCTCTCTCTCTCTCTCTCTCTCTCTCTCTCACACACACACACACACACACACACACACACACACACACACACACACACACACACACATGCGCAGGTGAATGCTTTTTTTTCGTTCTCTTTTTCTTTTTTTGGGGGGTGGGGGGGGGGGGGGGGGGGGGGGTGATTGTCAGGCACATTAGTGGCTGGTTTGCAAATCGTTGGGATAATTGGCAGTTACTGCGACAAATAATGGAATGACGAAGTGCGCGCGCACGCGCGTACACACACACACACACACACACACACACACACACACACACACACACACACACACACACACACACACACACACACACACACACATATCTATACACACAGACAGACACACTCACACACACACACACACACACACACACACACACACACACACACACACACACACACACACACACACACACACACACACACACACATTCGGAAAAAAAAAAAAAAAAACAAATCTGTGACTACTTTGTTCGGTTTTTGGAGCACACACGCAACTGCACTCAAGTTGTATGTATGTATGTATTAACGCATGCTCAAACATACACGCGCGCGCTCGTGCACGCATATACACACTGACTTAGAGAATGTATCCGAAGTGACTAAAAGGAAAGAAAATGTTGAATGATGCTAGTAGCTGCCTGTCTGGATGGGAGTCCTCATGTAGGGATAAAGCATCCTGGTGAGCGAGGGGAGAGGATGCAACCAGAAATCTCGCTATGCACTGCCCATCCAACCCCCCCCCCCCACCCTCTCGCCAACAGACAGCAGACAAACAGACAAGCTGACGGCACGCACTTCACAAACAATGTCGATCAATAAACCTCTCATTCTAAGCTGCGCTCTCACAACAAACAGGATACTGGCCTGTGAGTGGGTCACCATCCTGCGCACTCAGGAAACTGGACAGCCCGGAGGGTGTTACAGGGGCTTCAAATTCAAAAGGCAGCACAAACGGGAATACTTCCGAGGAAGCTTTACAGCTGTTGAGAAAGCAAGCCCCACGCACAGGGGAACTCGCTATTTGCACTCCACAACTTGGAGTACAATCACAGAACTCCAAAACTCTCGAAAATTGGAGTGGGAGTGGGAGTGGAGGCTTCCAATGTGAAAGAAAGCAGTTCATGTCTCAAAACTCTTCAGTCCTCGACACTCCATCCCCCGCCCCCCCCCCCCCCCCCCCCCTTTCAACCCAACCCCACCCAACTTCCCCAAGAAGAGTCATGAAGGATGACCTAATCTAAGATGGAAACTTCCGAAATTCTTGGGCAGGGTTCCTTCACAGACAACGAAAAGCTTCTTGGTCTTACGTCCAGCTTCTAGCTGGCCAAACGAACTTCTACACACATACACACAGTGAGGGATCAGGATCAGTTTATTAAAGATATAATTCAAAACTATTTTTTTCTTGTGATCAAGAATTTTGTCAACTTGACAAAGAAAGGGTAAAAAAAAAAAAAACCGCACGGAATTTTTTGATTCAATGCTTCAGGCCATTCCCTGTACACAGAAACTCACCTTGACCACCGGGTAGATTAATTTATAAATTAAGTCTGAATGCATGGAACACTACATATTCTCATGGCATTACTTGTGTCTGCAGAGAAAACATTTCTGTGCTTCATCTTTTGTTTGAATGCCCAGTGTTGACCTCGCATGATCAGGAGAAAGGTTTTGAAATGAATAACTTCGATAACGTCAATACTGTCTTGTATGGTCCATATATTGCTGAAATTGCCATGGTTATTTCGCAATCACAGGTTGCAAAAACTGTTATAAAGATCAACAATTTTGTGTACCACGAGGGTATTTCACTTATGTAAATAATGCATATATCAGATGTGGGTTTGAAAGTACTAAGATGGATGATAAGCTGAGTGTGGAGGTGTTTGTTTTTGGTTTTCTTAAGTGCCTAATATCATCTGACGATGAAAAGACATTAAATAAACCACTGAACTGAACTGAACAGATGAGAAGGGACAACAATGTACGGCTACTGGCCCATTAGCTCGAGCAGCTCACACACAGCTGTGGCAGAGCTGACAGTCGGCAATCAGGGTGTGTGTTTGTCCAGTGCGAAGGAGAGAGAACGCACGTCTACCCGCTGCCATACCGAACTTTTCACCCGTGGTGTGGTTTTGTTTTACTTTGTCGTTGTTGTTTTTTTATTTGTGTTTTCAATCGGTGTTCTGATTGGTCGATCTGAAGTAATAAAATCGAGTGTGCTTTTACTTGACACTTGTGATTATATCAGTTCACTGATGTAACTCGGGTTAACGGCTTTTCTTTTCTCCCTCTAGTGCTGGCCTGTTTTGCATTTCTTCATTGTTTTTCCCTTTCTTTTATTACCTCCTAGCAATGGAGGACAGATTCCGGCTCTGCAAACGGTTCTGAGGGTCGGTGCGTCTCCCCCCTCCCCCTGCTCACTCCCTTCTTTTCCTTGTGATTTCAGTTCAGTTCCTTCCAAGGTAGGGGAGGTTCACTTTGCTTCGTGATTTCTCTTTAATATCTCCCCTTCCTGTAACTGTCCATCCCCCCCCCCCCCCCCCCCAATATCCGCCTATTTCCCCTCTTTCCCCCTCACCAGTTCTGTCGTCGCTACAGTTATGCTGTGAACTCTTGTGCAGTGAATGAGATTTTGGCGTTTTATTTTGTGTACTTTCTGATTATACTGCAGTCTGTCATTTTGTGTATTTGTTATACGTTTCTTTTAACAATGCATTGTAGCCACCTCCTTTGTCGCTATACCTTAACGACAAAATGTAAAGATGATTGTATATGTTTATCCTTTACTTCAATAAACTCTCTCTCTCTCTCTTTCTCTCTCTCTCTCTCTCGCAGAGAGAGAGAGAGAGAGAGAGAGAGAGAGAGGACTGGGTGGAAAAAAAGTATTTATATACTTATCCTATTATCCTGGTAAAATAAAATTTCGTTTCGTTTCGTTTCGTTTCGCACGCTGAAAGGTGAATCCCATGCGCTTTACCTACAAATTGTGAGGAAGCTTACTGAATCGACGAATTACACAGCCCTATAGATGAGAGACTAATTAAAAACAAAAAAAGACGAAGTCTGTATGGTCTGTTATTTCTAATTCAGATTCTTTTTTAAAATCTCATTTATTTACAATTCCCATCTCCTACTGCATGATTCGCCGGTTCACAAAGCCCATGGGAAAAGTGTCCACTTGTATGACACGTGCTGGGCGTCTGGTACGATAGCGAAAGCTTGGAAGGAAGCGCGCCGTGGTAACCGTTGGCAATAAAACATCAAACCGATGCACTTCCCAACAAGCTATGGACCAACAGCTCTGACTCCTCGTCTTGGCAAAGTATGCAAGAGACTAGCCAAGAACAGACTCAAGCGCCATCGGGAGAAGCAGGACATTCTGCCAGTGTGCCAGACTGATTTCTGGAGAGGAAAAAGAGCGCATGGAGTTGGCTGCCAGGCTTCTTGACCATGTTGAGAAAGGCTCCAGGCGGCGTTGTCCGCAGCTCACAGTCGCCGACTTCTTTGATCTCAAGAAAGCCTTCGAAGCCGTGTGACACATCAAACTGCGTGACAAGATCCAACGCATCACAGGCCAGCTCTACCATTTTACACTTACTGTATTCCAGACAAATGATCTTGAAATTGGGCCCTGCCCCCATAACACACTGCCTAGACATGGGGGTACCGCAAGGCAGTGTCACTACTCCCACCCTCTCCAGAAAGACGAATGGCAGGCACCGAGGTCGGAAGAGACGAAGGAATCCCCTAAGTCCAAGGTGCTAGGTTGAATTTCAGTGTTTCATTCCCGTCCTTTCGCTTCAGGGCTGAGATATCCAGTGAGGTTGTTCTATTCCAGCAAGCTCAGCTTGAATCAGGTGGACCATATCTGCCCTGAAAAGCACCTATTCAAAGCGGAACGGAAGCAGAATCCTTCGCATCATCTTATTGCGAAGTGTCACAAGACTCGAATGATTTCGCCGCGAAGAGCAACCAGATTAACATTATTTCACCGCAAAATCAGCCAGATTCGAACACTTCACTATGAAGGCCTCGACAACTTACTGACCACCACCTACCAAGCAGGGAGACACAGACACAAGCAACCTTCATCAGCCTCATTCTCCTCTCTCTACCCCAAGACTGCAGACCATCATCTAGACAACGTGTAGAGACTCAGACTGAAAGGACGTTGTCCCCAGTGCACTGTGTCAGGTCCCCTCTGATCACTGGTGTGTGTGTTGTGGTGACAAAAGGATATACATGTATCAAAGGCATTATATTGTACACAACTTTACATATATGTCAGTGACAGTAGGTTGTGCATTGAGAGTTGATAATCAAAAAAAAAAAAAAAAAAAAAAAAAAAGAAAAAAAAGTGGGAAAACTAGGAGGATGGAGGCACCACATAAAAAAGGAAAAGACAAGAGAAGGATGGAGAAACGCGTGGGGAAAAATTGGAGGTTGGAGGACAAACAAGGATGTGTACGAGAGGACATCTGCGTCAGGGACATTGAGTTATGTGCATCGCGATGTGTGAGCATCAGGGGCATTGAGTTATGTGCATCGTGATGAGTGAGCATCAGGGACATTGAGTTACGTGCATCATGATGTGTGAGCATCAGGGGCATTGAGTTTACGTGCATCATGATGAGTGAGCATCAGGGGCATTGAGTTATGTGCATCGTGATGATGTGGTGAGCATCGGGGCAAGACGTTGAATTGTGTGCATCGTGATGAGTGAGCATCAGGGACATTGAGTTACGTGCATCATGATGTGTGAACATCAGGGGCATTGAGTTACGTGCATCATGATGTGTGAGCATCAGGGACACTGAGTTCTGTGCATCATGATGTGTGAGCATCAGGGACATTGAGTTCTGTGCATCATGATGTGTGAGCATCAGGGACATTGAGTTCTGTGCATCGTGATGTGTGAGCATCAGGGACATTGAGCAGTGTACAGGGGCTGCATGTCTGTTGAAGAAACTGAGTTGTGTATAGACAGGTGTATATGAGGGGCACTGACTTCTGGCTAGGGGAAAGTAATTGTGTGTTTGAGGGACATTGAGTTGTACACAGGAGGAATTGCACTGGGTTAGCGAATCGGGACAGATACATGAATACGATGATGAATATGTTGCCATGGTCAATTCCGTTATTATCACGGCTCCCATTACGTGATCAAATTGTTTGCAGCACATGAGGATTTGACTTATAGTCTTGTTTCAAAAAGTGGCAATCAGGCCATCAGTTGTCTTACTGTAAGTAGAAAGGAAAAAAAAAAAAAAACGAACACTGACATCAAACCGAAAACCTGTGAACATCTCAAATGGTACGCGAATATCTCACCAGTTGTCAACCACTGCGCCGCATCCTACATCAGACAGACAGCAGCGCATCGTAACTGTCAATGGATCATGGGTCTCCCATGGCTACTGGTGACGTCAGCAACCCACAGCCTCTGCTCGACAGTTTCTCAAATGTTTCAGTCAACCGGAAATCAGTGGAACACATGGCTGCGATGTGACAACAGTCGAAACATACAAGATACCGTTGCCTTCAGCTATCCTTTGTTTCCTTCGCATCAGCTTTGTTACAACAAAAGTTCGTACAACTCGACAAAGAACATCACTTTTGATACACTGCAGTGCATAGACGGTGTCTTAAAGTTTGATCAAAGAATCAGCAGGAAGGGACAGTACATTCTCGTGCTTATCACCAACACACGAAACGCTGGATCGATAAACTTTTTTTTACCTGTCGGGAACGCGCTGAGTCAAAGGAACAAACTCTGGAACGCGCTGAGTCAAGGGAACAAACTCGACCAAGCGACAGCAGACCACAGTACACTGTGCTACTAGAACTATATAGTTTTTTTCTCTCTGTTGAACTGCTGTGGTGACTGACTGAAGCAATGCACTTATACACAATTCTTCTGGTGTTTTCTATTTTGACTTCGCGTCTGCATCCAGGCTGCTCAGCGTCTTGTACAGGAAGCTTGTCAGTATCTAAACCAACACTAAAGATATTCAAGAAAGTGCCACATCTGGACGACCGTACAGTAACACAAGAGACACTTGCTACGGAGACTGTAAAAGTCTGATGTAGACTGCGGTCGGCGATGTGATCGTGTAGAGGAGTGTGTCATGTTCACCTTCCTCTCTGGTCACAGCGACAACCGCCATGGGGAATGTCGGATGTATGGACAACTGACCGAATCCCAAACGGATCCAGAAAAACTCGCCTGGGGCCAGGAGCTATCGTCTAGCAGGTCTGTATCAGCCTGGCTTCTTAATTCTAATTCGTTGATTAATGGATTGATTGATTGTTTTATTCATCGATTGATGATTGACTGATTAAATTAAAAAGAATAGAAAACGAGCACTGTGTGGCATAAGAGACACAACTTAGATTCTGCAGTTGCTAAGTTATCCACACTTCTTTCACAAGATGCCAAATGTTGTAAGTTCTTTTCAAAGACGAAGCAGTCCTGTGCCTCTTGCACACAGGCCCCTCGTGTTATACCCATTCTTATCTATTAAAAGGTGAAAGGAGTTCCATGGTGCATTCCATGTCATGTTCCACTCACAGTGAAACATATTCTTTTAGACTGTTGGGACTTGCACGATGTGAGACATAAACACTTTTACGCAGACTCCATGGAAAAAAAAAAACTGTTCAGGGATGTCCCACCTGACGTGATCTTTGAGTTTCTGAAAGAGATAGACATTTTTCATCTGATCTAAAGATTTCACGGAAGAAAAGGTTTTTAACGAAGGTTCTGGTACGTGTTTAGAAGGTGTATTTTAAAGACATGAGTGAAAGGCATTTTTTTTTTTTTTGATGACTTGTGAGTTGATTTTAACGTGGTGACAGCCCTGATATGGCCCTTTGCGGTTGGCTGGGCTATAAGCAACATTACCCTTACTCTTTCAAACATTGCCAGGTTTTCAACAAAAGGTTATACAAGCCACAAAATTAAATCCCTCCTTCTTTCCTCTGGGTGAAGTGAAACGCCAGGCAGTCAGCCTCCAAACAGCAGAACCACAAAATAGTGGAAGAGAACTCAACAAATACAAAAGGTAAATGAAGCACTCCTTTTCAAGGAATGAAACAAACGAGTGCCGTCCTGCTGTTTCGCTGCCGGTGTAACGATCCATTTTAACTCCTCTCCACTTTTTAACTCCCGGGGAGTTAGAATTAGCACGTGCCAATTTTAACTCCCCGGGATTTAAAACAAACCACACCAGAATGACCCCCCCCCCCCCCCCCCCCCCCCCGGTTTTTAGATTGACTCCCCCACCCCAAAACATTCAGTTTTATGTGTTAGTCATGATATGAGAAATAAACATTAATATACACCCCCTCTCTCTCCTCCTTCCCCTGTCTCTGTCTGTCTGCTGTCTGTCTGTCTGTCTGTCTGTCTGTCTGTCTGTCTCTTTCTCTCTCTCTCTCCCCACCCCTCACCCCCCAACCTTCTTTCAGTCTCTAGCTCACTCTCTCACACTCCTGGCTTGTCTGTCTGCCTTTTTGTTTGTCTGTCTGTTTGTCTCTCTTAATCTCTCTCCCTCTCTCTTTGCTTGTCTTTCTGTCTGCCTGTCTATTTGTTTATCTATCTCAGTGTCTCTGTCTCTAGTGTCTCCCTCCACTCCCCCTCTCTCTGTCTGTCTGTTTTTCTTTCTTTCTTTTACCCCCCCCCCACCACACACACAATTCTCTCTCTCTCTCTCTGTCTCTCTGTCTCTCTCTCTCTCTCTCTCTGTCTCCCCTGCATGCTTCTAGTCAGCGTTGTTTACTATTATTAGGGTTTTATCAAAGGCAGATTGGATTAATAGGCTTTTATGTTAGCCTAAGATCTTTATCCTTCTCAAGTAAAGTTTTCACGTGTCATGTGTCAAGTGTCTCTCTGCAGTGTGTGTGTGTGTGTGTGTGTGTGTGTGTGTGTGTGTGTGTGTGTGGTGTTTGTGTGAGTGTGAGGGGGGGGGGGGGGGGGGGAGGGGGGCAGTCCTGGCTTAAGGCCAGAATGACTCCCCCCTTTTATTTTTTTAACTCCCCGGGAGTCAATCTGGATCAACATTTCTTGATCGAAAGTAACTCCCCGGGAGTTAGTTTAGGCATGTGCGTATTTTAACTCTACCCCCTGGGAATTAATTTCGATCAAGAAGTGTTGATCCAGATTGAAAAAATAGAAGGGCGGAGTCATTCTGGCCTTATGCCAGGAATGACACAACCCCCCCCCCCCCCCCCCTTATTAAGATTATTGCAGATGTTTTTTTCCTGGGTGAAATTCGCATTGTAAGGCAATGCTATACAACTTTCAAAACATATTTCTCTCACTCATTCTATCATTTGAAACGGGGGTGGGGAGGGGAGGGGGTCATTCTGGGCACGTCGACCACATGCACGTATACAAACACACTTATGTACACACGCATGCACGAAGCATACACACACACACACACACACACACACACACACACACACACACACACACACACACACACACACATGCGTACGCACTCACATTTGCAGACTTTTTTTTTAGTGGTGTAACACAGGGTACATGATGCTGAATACTCGTCATAAAAAACAGGTACTTGTTTTGCTGTGAAGATTTGTTATAATGGCAACATCAAACTTCGCTGCAAATCGAAAATAAAACCGGTTCAGAAGTGGTCAAGCTAGAAGGCCCAGTATCTTAGGCGCTGGCTGACCATGTCACCCGCTGAAGTGCTGACTGGTCAGGTTAGACTGCCTTTGCTACAGCAAGCATTACAGAGATTTGACGAAAATCGATTGGGAAAAGGACTGAACTATAAGGCCCAGTGCCCTGCAGAACAGGTACTGGATGCCCAGGTCATCCACTAAAAGGACGCTAACTTTCAGATCACACTGGCATAGTCACAGCACTTCTCAAAGCAAAATTGAATTGAATCAGTTGAGAAACAGCTGAGTTATAAAGTCCGTTTTATGTTTAACACACTCAGACACACACACATTTTTTGCATTGTAATTTTCTTCATCATGGTCGTTGCTGTGCTAGAATGAAAGGAGGGTAGTTACTTCCCATCCCCTAAGCTTTTTATATGAAAGACAGACATGAGAGGGGGGCGAGGGGGGGGGGGGGGGGGGGGGGGGGGGGGGGGGGGGAGGGGGGGCAGGGGGGGGGGGGGGGACAGACAGAGACGGAGGCTGAATGTTTTGGGGTGAGGAAGTTAATCTAAAACAGGAAGGGGGGGAAGGTCATTCTGGCGTGGTTTGTTTTAACTCCCGGGGAGTTAAAATTGCCATGTGCTAATTCTAATTCCCGGGGAGTTAAAAAGTGGAGGGGAGTTAAAACTCCTGATCAGACCAGTTTGTTCAGGTGGAAGGTTATGGAACATTGGCACTGAGTTTTATCTAATGGTAATGTTGTTGTATCCTGGCTGAGAGACTCCAGGGATCATCCGAACAG
Source organism: Conus betulinus (assembly GCA_016801955.1). NCBI lineage: Eukaryota > Metazoa > Mollusca > Gastropoda > Neogastropoda > Conidae > Conus > Conus betulinus. The sequence continues at coordinate 33,180 of JADBJO010001975.1, read as the reverse complement.
CCGAAGTACTTGAATACTATGGTACAAATGCATCAGCCAGGGATGAGAAAATTACGTGTGTGACCGTTTTTGATTACCCCGACACGTGGGCAGCCACACTCCGACTTCGAGGGATTTGGCGACTGATGGTTTTTGATGCTAGGAGCTTGTCACGACTGAAGACAATCCCTGCATAACTATGTAGAGCATAACAACATTTTGTTGTAGCCTTGGTGTTCTAGCTTATGTCAGTTGGTTTGACACAGCTTTAAGGCAAGGAGAACGTAAATGGTGATAAAACTTTGAGTTGGTGGAGAATCTCATTCATTTCAATCATGTCTACCTCCACCAGAGAAGTCTGCTTCTCTCCCACGTCAGTTGCTTCCTGTGTTAGTCTGTGAGCACGCTGGAGTGGAAAGCAACCGAGCCAGTCACCATGAAACTCGCTGAAAACGAACAGAGTGGCAAAGGAACAAACCAATATATTTTCAACTGGATCCAGATCCAAGGGCGAATCCAGGATCAGTTCAGCAAGATCAGACAATAACTACAAAAGTGAGAACGGGGGTTAGTTACCGTCAAGGACACAGACAAAGTACAGGACAAGACTCACGACCAAAATGGCCGGCGGAAGGAAACGAGGCCACCCAGGAGGGGATCATGGGAGAGGAAATAGTGAAGGGGATGGGGAGGGGGAAGGGAGGGGGTATGAAACAATGGGATTTGTAGCTTGTTTTGTGGAATAGTATATTTGTGACAGCAGTGATTATGGTGGATTAATAATAGTGCTTAGTGAGGCCAAAAATATCAATAATAAGGAAAAAATAGATGAATTAAAAAAGAAAAAAATAAACGACTTGAATGGGTGGTGATGGTGATTATAGTGGTTATATGTAGGTAGTTGTATGTGTGTGTGTGGGTAATGCTAATAAAAAGTGATGGCGATGATAGTGGTTATGTGTGGGTAGTTGTATGTGGGAGTGTGGGTTATGCTAATTAAAAAAAACAAAAACAGATGAAGGTAAAAACAGAGAGAGAGAGAAAATGATAGTAAAAATAAAATGAAATAAAATGAAATAAAACGAATAAAATAATATGAATAAACAAATGAAACAAAATAAAATAAATACACTTTGAAAAGATAGAATAATGATTAAAAAAAAAGACAGACAAAACTGATAAATGACGATGACAATAATAAGAATGATAATAATAATAACAATAATAGTAATGATGATGATAATAATAATAATAATAATAAAGAAAAATAAATAAAATGAAATAAAAGAAATGGAGGATGGCTACAACTTCTGTATGAATTGGGTAGTGGGGGTATGTGGTGGGTGGCGCATTGATGATGGACTGGGAGCCACATCCATGCCCAAAACAAGATCCCCTCAACTTCCCCAGCTTTGCCCAGACCTTCCATCCATCCATCCAAATAACTTAGCACACCATTTCACAGTCAGTTAACTTCCTAGACATCACCATCTCCCTCGAAGATGGCCTACTCAAAACTTCCATTTTCTAGAAACCCACAGATGCCAGGTACTCACCCTGCTCAAAACCTAATTACAGAATCTGCCCCCTCACCACACCAGACACCATCCTATAGGGCACCAAAGACTCCTTCACAATTAAACGCACATTTCTCTGTCTGAGCCGCAACATTGTATACGCTTCCCACAGTCAACTGTGTGGCAAGATTTACATAGGTGAAACACCCGGCACACCTAAGATACGCACCTCTGAAACACCTGGCTAACATCCGCCACCACCACCCAAACCCGTTGCCCTACATTTCAACCACCCCCAACACAATATCAACCATGTGAAAGTCTTGGCGCTCTGGCAATCAGAGTGACAGCTTTGAACGTACAACACAAGAGTCCCATCTCATTGCGAAACTTGGTACGCTACAGCCCCAAGGCATCAACATCCAACAGTAGCACAAAATATGCATACCCACCACTTCAACACCAGTCGGCATTATCTTCCACCAACACGCACATATACATACATACATACACACAATCCACCACCACACCCCCCATTACCCACTTAGTACACAAATTGCAGGCACCCTCCATTTTTTTCCCTTTTTTTTGCTTATCATTATTTTTATGTAAATTAAAAATGTTTTTGGCATCTTTTAAAGAATCATTCATTTATTCATTTTATTTCATATATTTACTTGTTTGCTTTATCTACTTTTTCCCTAGATCTGACTTATATTTTCATTAGCATTACCCACACCCCCCACATACAACTACCCACACATAACCACTATCATCACCATCACTTTTATTAGCATTACCCACACACCCACATACAACTACCCACACATAACCACTATCATCACCATCACTTTTATTAGCATTACCCGCACACCCACATACAAACTATCCACACATAACCACTATCATCACCATCACTTTTATTAGCATTAACCACACACCCACATACAACTACCCACACATAACCACTATCATCACCATCACTTTCATTAGCATTACCCACACACCCATGTGAACTACCCACACATAACCACTATCATCACCATCACTTTTATTAGCATTACCGACACACCCACATACAAACTACCCACACATAACCACTATCATCACCATCACTTTATTAGCATTACCCACACACCCATATGAACTACCCACACATAACCACTGTCATCACCATCACTTTTATTAGCATTACCCACACACCCATGTGAACTACCCACACATAACCACTATCATCACCATCACTTTTATTAGCATTACCCACACACCCATATGAAAACCCCCACACATAACCACTATCATCGTCATCACCACCCATTCAAGTCGTTTATTTATTGATTTATTTCATTCTTTCTTCCTTTTTTCCTGATTATTATTAATATTTTTTTTTTTGTTTGTCCCCACTAAGCACGATTATCAATCCCCCATAATCACTACCGTCACTAGTATACTATTCTACAAAACAAGCTACAAACCTCATTGTTTCATACCCCCTCCCTCCCCCCCCTCCCCCTTCCCTTTCACTATTTCCTCTCCCATGATCCCCTCCTGGGTGGCCCCGTTTCCTTCCGCCGGCCATTTTGGTCGTGAGACGAATATCAGAAAATAAGTGGTTTCTCGTTCTTCGCTTTCACTGTCCTAAATGTTATTGTTTTTTGCCTGAAGAAGACCCAAGAGCTCGAAATGCATTGCGTCTTGTCCTGTACTTTGTCAATGTCCTTGGCAGTAACTAACCCACTCTCTTTCTAAATTTTGCTCCATTTTCCGCCCTAAGTCACTCGTTTTGAAACTACAAAAGTGATTTTCGTGACACTTGGTGGAAAAAGAATCCTACTAGTCAAAGAACGAACTTCAGTCATAAGCTTTGCAATGCATGCGTTCTGCAGATTTAGATCCAAGCACGTATCGTCATTTGTTTAGCTAGATTACAAGCAAAAAAAAAAAAAAGGAAAAGAGAGAGAGAGAGAGAGAGAGAGAGAGAGAGAGAGAAAGAAAAAAAAAAAAAAAAAAAGAAAAAACGATGAAACTAATTTTGATGAAACCTAGTTAAGACATAAGTATCCCTAGGGCGAACCATTGAATTTGGTACATATCCATTATATAGATCCCACTCTAAGGGCGGATACATAATCCCTCTGCAAGATTACACAACAACGAAATCGATTTTTAACTCTCTCTCTCTCTCTCTCTCTCTCTCTCTCTCTCTCTCTCTCTCTCTCTCTCTCTGTTGTGCGGGTCTCAAGTCTTTGTCGCAAATCCCGGATCTATTTCAATTCCCGGATTCATTCAGCAAGATTACCTTGTAACATCTGTTTTAACCAGTGTGAGTGAAACTTGCTGAAAGCATGGTATATGTTGAAAGGACAAAGCTGGTAAGTTTTGGTGATGATTCATCTTTTGATCTGGATCCAGCAGTGGATCCGTTATCCAGTTAGCGAGATTTCTGAAAATTACAGAACCAGTCTGGAGAGAAAAAAAAACTATGAAAAGTTGAAATGAAGCACAAACATAAGTCCACAATATTTTGGTACTTTAATGCAAATCTGAATATACAGGCAAAATAAGGATCTGTAGAGCATAACGTGGAAAACTACCTAAGCTACTGTACAGGAACTGTGGCTTATAGAGTGCAACACAAAGATCTTGTTACAAATCATCTAACATCTGCTCAGACGGGCTGATCCATGATCTGTATAGCAAACTGACACAAATATCACAGTACTGGCTTAAAAGAATCTGGTTAAATCGTAGAATGTGGAGTAAGGATAAATCCATGATACTTATATAGACTGAGTTTTACATGCTCACGGCAGTAGCTTTAGAGACAAAGTTGTTTCCTTGGCTGTAGTCTTGGATAAAAGGGGGGTAATCTTGGGACGGATTTAT
>JADBJO010001975.1:15000-22500 GCA_016801955.1 Conus betulinus | reverse complement strand
GATTTGGTGTACGGAGAGCTACATTCAGCAACCGTTTTACATGCAAATAAATGTACTTTTTCTGTCTCTCCTATTCGATCAGTACTCCAAATGTCCAACGCATACCATAATATTGGTACAATCTGGGCATCAAAGAGCTGAAAGAATATTTTTGGGTCAGTACATTTGATTCTCCACATGGCTCTAAATATGTCTACAACACATTTCTTTGCTTTTAGAATAATGTCTTCGACAGACAATTTGTGGCTAAGGCGAGTAGTGAAGTTGAGGCCAAGGTATTTGTAAACGGTTACTGCTTCAATGTCTTGAGTTCCATAATTCCATTTTTCATGTTTTGAGTTGTTTAGCTGTGTTTGAAGGCCACTCGGGCTGGACGAAAACAAAGCAATATCATCAGCAAACATTAACAAAAATAACTCAATTTTAATCATAACATAGAATCAGTAGAAGATCTTGAAAACAATTATGTAGATTACGAAATCTTATTCTGAGAGCAGCAGATTGTGCCCATTCCAAAGATTAAGTTTAAAGACCATCCAAAGAGAGCCTCAAACCCTTGGTGGAGCTCCTCATGTGAGTTGGCCGTAAAAATGAAAACAGAGGCATTTCAAAACTGGAAGAATAGTCGTCATTCACAGCCACCCCAAGTAGTAAACGAACTCCACTGTAAATACAAAATTGCTAATAACTATAGTAACAGAACAGTAGCTCTTGCAAAAAAACAGTATTATGGTAATTTGATCATGACTTGCTCTAAACATCCACTTGACGTTTCTAAATTATGGAAAGACATTAAAAAACTCAAGGGTACATTTCATCTCCCTCAGCCTGCTCTGCATGTTAATGATAACATTTATAGAACTAACAAAGAAAAGGCTGAATTATTAGCAGAAACGTTTGCTTCAATGAGTCAGACTGAGTGTTTATCTCAATCTGAACAAATTCGTAGAAAGGAGTTTGAGGATAAATTCCAAAACATTGAGCAGACTAATATAGAAAGTAACACTTTATATATAAACACAAACTTAACAATGCATGAACTCTGTTTCGCACTTAAACGTGTAAAACCGGGTAAGATATCCACTGGTTCGGATCCTATTTCCTATAACATGATTAAGCATTTTCCTGAGAGTCTGTTATCAAAGTTGTTGGAGTTCTTTCAGATTTGCTGGAATACTGGAATGCTCCCTACAGATTGGAAAAAAGCTACTGTCATCCCAATCCTTAAACAAGGAAAACCCTAAAACTCTCCCTCTAGTTTTCAACCTATTTCTTTAACACCTCACATTGGAAAACTTTTTGAAAGAATCATGAAAAACAGAATAGAACACATTTCCTTGAAAAAAATGGAGTCTTGCCTTTATTCCAGGCTGGTTTTAGGAAAGGTAGAGGAGTCACAGACCACATTGTCCACTTATCCTCAAATGTGAAAAAAAGCTCTTGCCAAGCGTCATTCGACCGTTGCAACGTCTTTGATGTTCATAGAGCCTACGATTCAGTATGGCATTCTAAATTGTTGTTCAAAGCACATGAAGTAGGACACGAGGTCGTTTTTTTTTTTTCCAATTTCTAAAAGCTTTCTTATCGGACAGAACTATCCAAGTCAATGTACATGGAGCTTTATCAACTTCTAAGACTATTAACATGGGTGTTCCCCAAGGAAGTGTAATCGCTCCAACACTTTTCTCGCTAATGCTTTACGATATTAAACAGGTTAATACAAAAGGTGCCACATTAGCTCTATATGCAGATGATATTGCTCTGTGGAGAAATGTAAACTGCAATTTTTCCAAACAACAAACCAAAAGAAAGAAAATCATTGAACAGTATCAGGAAATAGTTGACAATATTTTTCATTACATGAAATCAAATGGGTTTGGTTTATCTGCTCACAAAATTGTCTTTGTTGTCTTTACAAAGAAAACAATTGCGCGTTGAAGGCAGAGAAGCTATCTCTATAAGGTTGATAATAATTTGATATACCCAAGCAAACAAGTTAAGTTCCTCGGAGTAATCTTCCACTATAAACTTTTTTGGAGTAAAAACATATTAATTTCCTTGTAGAAAAGGCTAGGAAAAAAATTGGTTTATTACGTGTTCTTTCTGCCATACCTCTGATTAACTGGGGATCTAATCTCGTCTATGTCGCCTCAGGGTTAGTTCGTTCAATTCTGTCATATGGCCAAGAAGTTTTTTTTACACCTGGAAAGACAGATTTACACAAGCTTACCAGTATTGACTCGTTAGCCTTTAAAATTGCATTAGGACTTCCCCGATGGGCTTCAATTGATTTGACGTACAAGGAGGCTGGTGTGTTACCCTTAAAAGAACACAGGCTAAGTTGCGCCTGTAATTTTACAGTGAGGGCTAGAACCATCCCAAATTCAGTCAGTATGACTGAACTGGATGGCAGTACGTATATTTCAAGAGAGATCCGTAACAAATCGGTATACATGTCCCTAGGTGATTATGTTTTCCCATTGTTTCAGAACTGCAACCTGTCTCTTGATGGTATTGCCCCGGTTCCATGTTGTTCATACCCTTCGTGGTTGTCAGAGCAGGCTGAAATAATCTACTCTTACGGAGATTTAAATAAAAAAGATAATCCTCTGTTACTATCATCCTATGCCAAAGACTTGATAGACAGGAAATACGATTCCCATCTACACATTTTCACGGATGGTTCTGTTTTAGATTCTTCCGATGTTGGGGCTTCCTTTGTAATACCAGCGCTTAGCATCAGAAAGAAATTCCATATTACGAAAGGATGTTCTATATTTACAGCAGAGTTATTTGCTATTTTGAAAGCACTAGATTTTATACTTGACATGCCCGTTATACATAGACAAATACTTATACTATCGGACTCAAAATCAGCGCTTATGGCTTTACATTGTCAATCAAAATCTAGTCGTTCAGACTTGGTGTGTGAGATCTTATTTCTCATTCATCAGTTAATAACCCGGGGTATCGATATAACTCTGGTATGGGTTCCAGGGCACTCTAGTTTACGTGGCAATGATTTAGCTGACTTTTATGCTAAGGAAGCTGCAAGAAATAAATATGATGTTTTGAATTGTGATATATCCTTCTTTCTTCATCTGAAGCTATCCACATTCTGACAAGTTCAATCTGGAACATAAGACAGATACAATATCTTGAAGATTCAGCTCGGAAGCACAGATGGGATATGACGAAACCAACAAGCAAATGCTGTAATCCTCCAGGGCCAATCCCAAATCGTAACCTTGTACATAGGCTGCGGGTTAATGGTTGGTTAGGTAGGTATTTAAACCGGCACCTGCTTGTGCATGTGGTCAGACTCTCGATATCCCTCATTTTTTATTTGACTGTACTAGTACAAAAAATCACTTTCAGCCTCTTCATGATAAGATGAAGTCCTTCAAGCTTCCGTTGACTTTGTCAAGTGTTTTTAATCCCAGTTATGAGAACGGCTGGAGCCTGGCAATGTTGGCTGTTACTCTTATTAAATCTCATCCACTTGGAAGATATTTTTAATTCTTCCACCGCCCCACCTCTCCTCGATGCCTCCCTCCCCCCCCTAACAGGTTTTTTGTTTGTTTGTTTTTTTTTAGAACCAATCCGCGAATTTTTGAAACGTTAAAATCTTATTCAAGGCATATTCCATATCAGTATGGTTCGGCGTCTAATTTGCACGTAGAGCAAGGCTTTTCATCCCCCCCCCCCCCCCCCCCCATCTTCCTCCCTCTTCTCCCCTTTCCCCAATCCAATCCATATACACCCATAAGCTGTTCGACTCTTAGGAGTAATATGTCAGCCAGTTCCATACTTTAATGACCCTTGACTACCATGTATTGGATATACATGTAGTCACACAGAATGGTGTTTCTGAATTCCGGTATATATGGGCTCTCAGTGTGTGTGTGTGTGTGTGTGTGTGTGTGTGTGTGTGTGTGTGTGTTTTATGTTAGTGTATGTAGAAAAATTATCTCCTCTATAGGCTTATTGCTTGGATGTTTGGACAAACGAACGAATGAACGAAGATTAATGCTGTTAGGCTGTAAAAGCCCTTTAAGCAAATCGGCGGGATGTACAAACAACAAAACGCGACTCATTCGATTTTATTAACATGGAAACCACAGCAGTATCCTGTTTTTTCACTTTACGTGATGAAATCATGAACGAGAAAATGTCACTGGTGTTCACTGTCAGTTCTGTAGACGACGGTCACCCCAGGTAAAACTGGATCAGTCCGTGGACAGCGTGCAGCACATGCTTGGGTCTCTGCATGCTTTGTGTTGCCGATGCGTCTTCCTTTCCAAATGCAGGACAATTTAAGACATTCCTCTTATGACATGTGTCTTTCTTCCTGGTTGTTAAACCAGAAAAAGCGATCGTCTTCCGAACACGGATCGCAGGAATATTCTTGAAGGTCGTCGTCTGATTCACACAGCAGCACACTTACATCATCCGTTTGATGGAACACATCCTTCCGAAATACTTTTTGTCTATAGCTTGCACCAAACTTGTGTCGATGTCCGACTGGTGGATTTCTGGGCCCCTGCTGTTGCGCACCGACGGATCGGGGTGCGTGCGAGCACCGAAGCGTATCCTGAATGGCGTGGATGTGTGTATGTGCGTGCGCGCGTATGTGTGCGTGCATGCGTGTGTTTATGAGAGTGAATGCATGTGTGTACGAGTGCTCGAGTGTGTGTGTGTGTGTGTGTGTGTGTGTGTGTGTGTGTGTGTGTGTGTGTGGCGTGTGTAAGTCTGTGTGTGAGTGTGCAAGTTTGAGTGTATGTGAGGGTATGGGTGTGTTCGTATTGAGATGCGTGTGTTTATGTAAGTGCGTACTTTTGAGTGTGTGCGCGCGGGCACGCGCGTCCGTATGTGTATGTGTATGTGCGTGAGAGTACGCACGCGCGCATGTGTGTGCGCTTGTGTGTGTATGTGTATGTGTGCGCCCGTATTTTGGTGTGTTAATTATGCTTCTTTGCTTTGAATGAAAAACGTTGGTATTCTGTTCATAATGTTTTCTTAATGTCAGTACAACTTTGAGTTAATCTGACAATAAATTGGTTTCAGTCAGTCAGTGTGTGTGTGTGTGTAGATAGATTGATAGATTTAAACATTAGATACAACGATTCTCATTATTTCTCACCGTAAAAATAGCAAGAAATTGACAAACTCTTCACACACCTTCAATCATAAGACTCAAAATGCAGTTTAACCAGTTACAAGAAAGTGCACTAACTACTACGCGTACCTTATTCAAAGACTACACACTTCATGGGAAATCTTACAGCTTACTTGGACTTAGGTGCTCCCGCGTCTTGCGACGCATGATGCAATCAAGGCGCTCCACTGTGCACGGTCCTCAGCCTTATGGTAGTGTCACGCCATCCTCTGTTAGTGAGTTTGAGGTCTCTCTCCACTGTCTGTCGCCGGCTCATCCTGGGTCGTCCTCTTTTTCTCTGGCATGCTGGGGTCATTTAATGGCTTGGTTTGCAGGTCTTGAAGAAGGTCATCTTAAGACATGACCCAGCCAGTGGAGGCGCCGTCTACAGTCGATGGTTGACACGGGGAGCTGTTTGGACCTCTCCCTGAGTCTTCATTTGGTATAAAGTGTGACCATTTGATGCCCAAGATCTTACGTAGGTACTTAGTATCAAAAGCGTCGAGTTTCTTTTCCTGGGTGGCCTTCAGTTGCCAGGTTTCACAGCCTTATAAAAGCGTTGAGATCACACTGGAGTTATATAATTTCAATTTGATTCTAGGGGAGAATTTCTTGCTGTTCCATTTTTTGTCAGCTCATTGAATGTTGATGTTGCTTTCCCATACGACACTTCAGTTCATGGTCGAGGTTATTGGCGTTGTTGATAGAACTGCCTAGGTATGTGAAGTTCTCTACTACTTCCACTTGTTTTTGGTCGATGAGAACGTCTGTTGGCCCGTGGTGTTTACTGGTAAGCATGGTTTTAGTCCTTTTGGCACTGATAATGAGACCAATGTTGCTTGCAAAACTTGCTGGTATTGCCTACAAGCACCTGCAGATCTTGAGTGGTACTTGCAAGAGCGGCAATGTCATCGGCAAAATTCAGATCTGAAAGGCTGTTTCCTTCTGTCCACTTGATTCCCTTTCCTGGGCTGCGTGTTTCAGAACCAGTCAATAGCCAGTGGAAAGAGGAGAGAGGCGAGGATACAACCTTGCCTTACTCGGGGGACAACTTCAAACCAGTCACTGTAGCCATCTTCCGTCATGACTCTGCACTTGGAGTTTATGCAAATTTGCTCAATGGCTGACACAACTTTCTCTGGGATGCTGTAGGTTTTCATGATTTTCCACAATGATGGTCTCTGGACACTAGCAAATGCTTTGGAGAAGTCAATGAAGCTGATGGCCAGGGGTACTTGGTGCTCTCCATACTTCTCGATGATCTGTCTTAGTGTGAAGATTTGTTCCACACAGGATCGTTTGAGGCGGAAGCCTGCTTGTTGTTCCCTGAGCGCATTGTCCACTACGTCGCGCGGTCGGTTGAGGATGACCTGGCAGTACACTTTCCCTGGTATTGACAATAGAGTAACTCCTCTCCAGTTGTCGTACTCTCAGAGGTTGCCCCTTTTTTGGAATACAGACAACTTCGCCATTCTTCCAGTCCTCTGGGACGACGCCGGAGTTTCTAGACCTGGTTACAGAAACTGCACATCCAAGAGACGATGCAGTCACCACCACCTTTAAGCATTTCCGGTGTTATTCCATCGAACCCAGGGGACTTACTGCTCTTTACTGTCTTGATGGCTCTTCTGATCTCCTCTTCAGTGAGGTCATTAGTGTTGATTGCGAGCAGGGTCTTCTTCCGCCTCAGCTAGTATCGGTGGCTCAGGTCTGTTTAGAACTTCTTTGAAGTGCTCAGCCGATCTTGCAAGTTTTTCCTCGCCTCTTGACAGAAGTGTGTCATCTTTCGCCTTCACAGGGTCCAGAGCCGGTCTTCACAGTACCAGTTATCTTCTTTGCAGTAGACAGACGGTAGACAGCTCTCATGTCGTTTGCGCTTGGAAGCTTCTTCGGCATCTTCTGCTTTCTTATCCAGCCAATCCCTTTCATCTTTGTGTGCATTTCGCTTCACCTGCCTGTCCTTCTCGATGTACTCCTGGTAGTACGTTGTTTTGTCTGAGGAGCAGTTGGGTCTCTTCTGATGGAGTTCTTTCCTCTCTGCTATCAATTTCCATGTGTCATCACTGATTCAGGATTCCCGTAGCGACTTCTTAAACCCTAGGATTTCTTTTACAGCTATTGCCATGGCATCTTTCATCTCCTCTTACAGAAATCTTACAGCCCATTTTTTCAAATACACATGACCTAAAAGGAATCATTCTACATGAAAGCGACATGTTTTATATTGTAGAATGATGTAGATGGAAAGCATTCTAGTGCATATCTAATATTCCACTCAACAAAAGAACGGATAACTTCAAGTCAATATCGTAAGTGTTTGTCACAACAACTCGGCAAAAGCA
>JADBJO010001975.1:5000-10000 GCA_016801955.1 Conus betulinus | reverse complement strand
TTATTGGGATTGTTAATGTCTCCTTTTATGGAGTGGAAATATAGCTTTTGACCATTCACTGGTCAGACAGACAGACAGAAAAAAACAGACAGACAGACAGACAGACAGCAGATAGACAGAAAGACAGAAAGACAGACAGACAGACAGACAGAGAGACAGACAGACAGACAGAGAAATAGAGAGACAGAGAGACAGAGATTGGAGTATTTCTGTGCAGTTGGTTGAATAAAATTAAGAATTATTAGACAATAGAAAAACAACACCGACCCCCATCCTGCCCACCCGAGTACTGAATAAAGATTCGATCTTTCCATTATTTGTCTTTCCTTTATTGTGGAAATACAAATAAGTCGGCTGATGCACCAGTAAACAGTAAGCGTGGCTCAGACAGAACACACCTGCTGCTGTCCACAGTGCATTTCATTTTGCTGGCACACTGGGTGCACACAGAAGTCTTCATCACTTCCACCAGGACAGTCCTCTCTAAAGTCACACAGCAGACTGTAGGGGACGAATTCCCCAGTCACAGCACAGGAGAAATAGGGCTGTGCCACTTCCCCAGGCAAATCACACTTCACACTGTACCATTCTCCAGTCATGTCCAGTCTTCTGCAGACACTTTGCATGTCACAGGCCAGCATGGTGTGTATCACGTGCTGCAAAGGACACGTCACGATTGAGACAGGTGACAGTGTGGTCATGTTGGATACAGGAAGAGTGATGCGCCAGAAGAAGGTTTTAGAGAAGACTTCGCACAGACAAAATGTAAGCGAAGTGCATATCCTTGAACATTCTTTGACGAAGAATGTGAAGAAACTTTGAGACTTAGATACATATCCACATGCATCAACAAATTCTGGCAAACCGCCAGGTACAGGGTGCCAGTAGTAAGCAACAGATTCTGATTCCCAGTACCACGTGTTAGTATACCTGAAATTAAACATCTTAAGTAGTTTAACCGAATAAAATACTTTTCAAATATAATTATGGCCTAATCGTGAAAGTGAAATTGCATCTGCTTGCCTTTTCTCATGCAGCCTAGACACTGGAGCCTCCTCTCCTGTCCTGTCTCTTCTCTCTCTCTCTCTCGTCTCTCTCTCTCTCTCGGGGATCTCTCTCTCTCTCTCTCTCTCTCTCTCTCTAAATATAAATAGTTTCTTAATGTCTTCTGTCCTAAACAGCTATTTTTTTTTCGTGTTTTCTTCAGGCATTCAAATGGCGCTTTTATCTGCAGCATGGCGCGGTCACATTTTAATTTATGCATATATGTGCGTACGTACGTACGTATATATGTATGTATGTATGTATGTATGAATGTATGAATGTATGAATGTTATGTATGTATGTATGTATGTATGTAGTGTGTATTGTGTATGTATGTAAGCTTATAAATGTATGTACATACGCATGTTAATGTATGTAGGGTGATGTATGTATGTATGTATGTATGTATGTATGTATGTATGTAGGTATGTATGTATGAATTACATTTAGTTTAGTAAGTATGTACGTACGTACGTACGTACGTACGTACGACGTATGTATGTGTGTATGTATTGTATGTATGTATGTATGTATGTATGTATGTATGTATGTGTGTGTATGTGTGTGTATGTGTGTATGTGTGTATGTGTGTATGTATGTATGTATGTATGTATGTATGTATGTGTGTGTGTATGTATGTATGCATGTGTATGTAGGTATGTATGCTTGTATGTAAGTATGCACGTATTTACTTTGTGCGTAGGTATCTATGTATGTATGAAAAGTATGAACGTGTGTACATATGAATGTATGTATGTTTGTATGCCAGTAAGTGTGTATGTTTGTGAGTGTGTATGTATGTATGTACGTATTTACTATGCACATACATATATATGTACGCATGTGTTATTTATTTACGTATGCACGTATGTATGTATGCATGTATGTATGATTGTATGCATGTATGCATGAATGGATGGATGGACGGATGGATGATGATGGATGGATGGATGAATGGGCAGACAGATTCTTTTTGTGGATATATGTAAGCTGTATTATATCTGTTTCTTTATCCCCATCTACCTATCTATCTGTCTGGTCTATCAATCTATGTATAAAATGTTTATTCATATATATATATATATATAATATATTATATTATAAAAGGAGAGAGAGAGAGAGAGAGAGAGAGAGAGAGGAGAGACGGAGAGAGAGAGAGGGAGGAGAGAGAGCGAGAGAGGAAGGGGGGGCAGACAGACAGACAGACAAATAGATAGAGGGACACATAGAGGTGTGTATATGTGTGCATGAGTGTGTGAGTGCGTGCGTGCGTGCGTGTGTGTGTATGTTGTGTGTGTGTGTGTGTGTGTGTGTGTGTGTGTGTGTGTGTGTGTGTTTGTGTGTGTGTGTGTGGTGTGTGGTGTGTGTGGTGTGTGTGTGTGTGTGTGTGTGTATGGTGTGTGTGTATTTTACACGTTCATTTGTTAAACTCTAGTAAAGTGGCCTGCGCCGACGTTGTTAGGATGAACGCGATAGAAGATGTCCTCATTATGAAAAATTGTAATAGTTGTTGTTGTTGTTGTTTGTTGTTTGTTGTGTGTGATGATGATGATGATGATGATGATGATGATGATGATGATGATCACCATCCATCATCATCATCATCATTATTGTATTATTATTATTATTTCTACAATCTCATTATTACATCATCATCATTTATGTATTTTATATTATACGTTATCATGATGATGATGATGATGATGCATGAATGTGCTGAAAGCTGCTGCGGCTGATTATCATTACATAGTAAGTAGTAGTAGTCGTAGTCGTAGTCAAGTAGGTTAGTCGTAGTCGTACTCCGTATAGTCGTCCGTCGTCGTCGTCGTCGTAGTAGTAGTAGTAGTAGTATCATCATTTGTTTATTGTTATTATTTATTATTATCATTATTTTTATAATCAACTATTATTTATTATTATTATTATTATCATCATCATCATCATCATTAATATTATCATCATATTATTAGTAACATTATCATTATTCATCTGTCAATCAATCAATCAAAATACCAAATTTTCACGACCTTCAAGTTGGTCAGTACCCATTACCTCTATTTTCTAAAATACAGTGAGCGACATGAGAAATGACAACGCAAACAAAAACAACCAACAATTAACCACGTAGACAAGCAAAGAAAACCAACATCGAATTCGTAGAAGCTGTCGCAGTCGCCGTTCGAGCAGATTTTACACCGATCCATATTTCATTGTGTAGTGCCGACTGAATGCACCAGAAACAGCATATTGGAGAAGATCTTTTACGACGACCATTCCTTATACGTCTCCAAAACTGACGAGAGAGAAACCACGTCTGCGACAACAAAAGTAGCCAGATGGCAGCACGTTTTCCAAAGACCGACGCCCCCCCGTGGGTGTAACTCTGTAGTCCCACCAAAACGTGCTGGCCAGCAGCGTACCGCCCACCCACAAGACAGGTAACACCTCTTCCCTACCAGCAGTCCTTTCTTCTTTGGTGGGGTTAGTTGGCGCTAAGGATGGTGGTTTTTAGTGGGTGGTGGTGTGGGCTGTGTTTGTGTATAGTTATATTATCTGTTGTTTTTTAAAAGTTTTAAAAATTAAAAAACAAAGAAAATATTGAAATTATTAAAAGATTTGTTTTTTTTTTTTTTTATTTAAAAAATTTATATATTTTAAAAAGAAAAAAAAATAAAAAAAAAAAAAAAAAAAACAAAAAAAAAAAAAAAAAAAAAAAAAAAAAAAAAAAAAAAAAAAAAAAACAAAAAAACAACAAAAAAAAAAACAAAAAAAAAAAAAAAAAAAAAAACAAAAAAAACACAAAAAAAAAAAAAAAAAAAAAAAAAAAAAAGAAAAAAAAAAAAAAAAAAAAAAAAAAAAAAAAAAAAAAAAAAAAAAGAAAAAAAAAAAAAAAAAAAAACCATGCAAAAGAAAAAAACCAGGACCGACCAGGAAGGAAAGAGGAGTAGGAGGGAGGAACGACAAACAGGGATTTTTTTGCCCCAACCTCCAACCACAAGAAAAAAAAAAAAGGCCACAAAACGCAAACAAATGTGGGAGGATGGGGGTGGGGGGGGGTTTGGGGAAGTGTGGTTTGTAACCCACTTCCCGTTCAGAATAGCAAAATGTAAAGCCCTTACTTTTTTCTTTCCCTTTCCCCGGCGCAAAGAGAGATGATAGAGAGGAGAGAGAGAGAGAGAGAGAGAGAGATGAGATAGAGAGAGGAGAGAGAGCGAGAAAGACGCAAGCATTCATAAAAATTGTGTATATACAGTACGGAATTTGTTAACAACAAACAACAACAACAATAACAAACAAACAGCAATCAATTAATTCATTAACGAAAAAAAAATGCACGTCATTTGATAGAAGGAAGATGTGTTACGGTGTATGGGATGCTACGTTTTAACATAGATCAAAGCGCAATAAGCTTCAGGTGTAGCACATGATTATATGAAAAATGTTCATCAAAGATATCAACATGCATACTTTAAGGGATGTTTACTTTTAGGTCGGTTATAAGAATCTCCCACGGACTCGTAATGACCCTTATGCAAACTTAGTATTTACTTCATGATTTAACAAAAATGCTTATAAAAGAAAAAAAAAGAAGGATATGTAACATAGTATGCTGATGATATTTGGATTTGCATACTTCTGCACAAATATACAAATAAACATATGCGCCTGCCAGAAGTTGACAAAACGAACTATATGCACGGAATAAAACGGGCCGTAAATGTAAAAATAAAAACCAAAGTGCATAAAGGTTTTTGTTCACAAAAAACCTAGACACCGAACTTTTCAAATGGCTTGTGTTGGGTGATAACCCTCTTAGTATAATCATACCCTTACATTTTAGGAGTAGAATTGTTATTACATCAACTTGAGAATTCGCATCAAATATTTGATTATCGAACCCTAAAGGACGTACCTTGAAGAAAACAAGAAAAAAAAAAAAAAAACAAAAAAAAAAA
>JADBJO010001974.1:351014-353514 GCA_016801955.1 Conus betulinus | reverse complement strand
CCGGCGGTTTTAATAAAGAAATGCAAGCAGCAATCCCAAAAAGGGCGCACGTGAAAGGATTTATGTACGAGTTCTCGTTTGAAACAAGGGCACATGTATGACCCTGTCTTTTCATTTGAGACCATAGCGTATAGCGCGCGCGCGCGCGCACGTGTGTGTGTGTGTGTGTGTGTGTGTGTGTGTGGTGTGTGTGTGTGTGTGTGTGTGTGTGTGTGTAGACTTGGTGTATCACGCATATTGTCTGTCATTTAATGAAACAGCCTGGATAATCTGATAGTTTTTTTTTTCTTTTATTACATTATGTAATGGCCTGCATATTTTATAGAATGTATTCGTCAGCTCGGCATATGTCTCGTGCCTCTCTAGAAATGTAATCTCCCTCTCACACACAACTTCTCTGTCAAACTTTAAGTCCTGCTCTGCTTTTCATATTTGTTTGTTTGTTTCTGTGTAATCTTATGTGGCTTACCAATGGGACAGAGCTCTTTGGTAAAACTATGACGTCAAATGGATGCCTCGGGAACTTTTCAGTCTGAATCGTTACGGCAGGATTCTCAGATTTTTTTTTTTTTTTTTCTTCTGTCAAACCTTCGTGTGGGATGCGTGTCTTGAGAGAGTTTTCCTGACAAGTTGCGTTCAGCTTACGTGTTTTGCGCAACATTTTTCAAAGCTGGGAGAGAGAGAGAGAGAGAGAGGGAGAGAGAGAGAGAGAGAGGAGAGAGAGAGAGAGAGAGAGGAATGACTGTGGCAATATTTTAATAGTTCGGGCCTGTAGCCCATAACATTGGAAAGGGTCAGAATAATGGAGAGAGAGAGAGAGAGAGAGAGAGAGAGAGAGAGAGAGAGAGAGAGGAGAGAGAGAGAGAGAGAGACTTGTTTTTCATCTATTGATGATATGTGTTCGATTGACCTTTGGAGAGGAGAGAGGAGAGTGACAGACAGACAGAAAAGAGAGAGAGACAGACAGACACACACACACACACACACAGACAGAGACACAGACAGACAGAGACACAGACAGACAGAGACAGAGACAGTGATAGAAAGAGAGAGAGAGCTTGTTTTGTGTTCCGTCTATCGATGATTTGTGTTTGTTGAGCTTTGGAGAGACAGAGAGAGAGAGAGAGAGAGAGGAGAGAGAGACAGACAGACAGACAGAGACAGGCAGACAGACAGACAGAGACGGACAGAGACAGAGAGTAGAGAGACAGACAGGCAGACAGGCAGACAGAGACGGACAGAGACGGACAAAGATAGTATCTGATAAGGCGATTTCTTTCTGATACTGAAACCTATTAGACAGGAAGACGCTTTCACGTGGCCACAAATCAGTTTCAGGGCCACCTCACAAAGCCTGTACGGTAACAGATCGATTCTGTCACCCTGACAGAAACCCCTTGTCAGTTCTCTCTTCACGCTTGGCAACCTGTGAACGGATTGCACGTGCTTGAAAAGTGAGCTGGAAAGCGGGAAACGCTTTTAGGGGGTAGGAATAGTGAAAGGAAAAGGAGGAGGGATTAGGATCCGTTGGGGGAACGAATGCACCAATGGTTCTATTCTGCTCTCCGAGAAATGTCACCATTGGTTTTTTAGACTTCTGTTTCAGGATTAGTGACACACACACACACACACACACACACACACACACTCTCACTCTCTCTCTCTCTCTCTCTCTCTCTCTCTCTCTCTCTCTGTGCGTGTGTGCGTGCGTGCGTGTGTGTGTGTGTGTGTGTGTGGGGGGGGGGGGGGGGGGGGGTCTGTGTCTGTGTGTGTCTGTGTCTGTGTGTCAGGTTTGTAGTAATACAGAAACAAATCATGAAATTAAGAAAGTGAATGACAGAAATCATCGTGACAAGCACATTCTTATATCGCATGAAAAAAAAACAATTGATTTTTTTTGGCAAGAAACACAATGTCAATCAGAAATCAACCACGTTATATTTCAAATAACTTTGTTTTCGTTCAAAAAGTCAAATCAAAGTGTACACATTAAAGATGGACAATTTATGGCATACTCCTTTCTTGTAGATGTATTCATCTGTACTGGAATTGGGAACAAAACAGATTTATGATCACGAGGCATGCAACAGTGTTGAGAAAAAAGCCATTTTTATAAAGAACAATATAAACACAGTGAACGGTCTGCTGGGAATTTGAAAAAAAAAAATGCTTAAGATTTCAGACTTTGAAACAGGCTTAAAAGGAATGGATCTTGATCTGGAAAACATGAACTCAACAACATCAGAGAGCAACAGCAATCTGAACCTCTGTTTTCTGGCAGGAAACTCCAATGCGTGTCTAGTCTCATTATTTGCGGATCGTGTCAGTCTCAAAAACGGATGTTTTCCAAGAATCCAGAGAACAAAGCCAAATACCATTATACAATTGAATTTTAACTTTGACAGAAATTGCAGGGACGTGTTATTTCTTTTGTTTCCACGGGGCAAGTTGAAATGACATGGGTGTTGTTGTTGCTGCTGCAGCTCCTGCTGCTAATGCT
>JADBJO010001974.1:341014-346014 GCA_016801955.1 Conus betulinus | reverse complement strand
CTTAACAATTCGTTATTGTTGTTTTTTTTTTTTTTTTTTTAGTTTTTTTTATGACTTTTTTTTTCTGTCTGCCTTTCTTTTTTCTCTGCATCATCTTCCATGCCAGCTCAGTGGCACTGCATCCATGCCATCCATTCCAGTTCCCCGCTCACGCCTCAGCCTGTCTAGTCCCTCTGCAGTCCCGATACTTGCAACCCCCAGGAACCGGTCAATGTCAAGATAATATGAGGCAACCCACCAGAAGGTACGTTGCTTTGATGCCAAGTCACTCCGGTGATATTCTGTGGTAACTGTTCTACACAGGGCGCAACCGACTCCTACCCCTGCTAACCACTTTTACTGCGTAGCTGTAGAGCCAGCATGACTGAGCTCTCTGGCCGCAGGGTCCTACCAAATCCATCTTCTGACAGTCTTCGTGAATTTGCTAATACTGGTGACCTCAACAGAAAATCACTGAGGATATAGATTAGAGAGGAAATTTTGCAACTAAGATCACCGTAAGAGTAGAGCATGAAGGGCCACAGAATCTGAAACTTATTTTATGTTTATCAATGGGGACACAGATAATGGAGATGATGCAACGGATTTCCATCCAAGTCTGAGCCTAAATGAGAGGACCATACTCCACGCTTACTGACATACTACGTCCCAGTGACAACCAGGCTCGAGTGAGACAGACACCTGAGATACTGGTTTGAAAATAGCAATAGAGAAGCATCCATTAAGGGGGAAACACTCGACTCTGTGGGTCCCTGTCATCACAACCGAGACCATGGCAAATTTACCTATTTATTTACTGGTCAGGGCAGAACAAAAAAAAATCACAAATAAACAGAATCGAGCCCATGACCTCTCCGGGGGAGTCTGTGATGCTGAGCTCTTCGTTATGGGGGCCACTGCTCTCTCTCTCTCTCTCTCTCTCTCTCTCTCTCTCTCTCTCTCTCTCTCTCTCTCTCTCTCTGAACAATCCTGTTTCTGTAGCCCCTCTACCACCTTCCATTCTTTAAACCAGCAGGGATCTCTGTTAATACCATTTTCCATTCAAGTTAATTTAGAGTAGTGGACCCTAAATCCGGATTACACACGGATGATGCTCTTCTGCCTTGAAGCATTTTTTTTTTTCTGACTTCAAGAGTCTTTCTCTTTGGCATAGCAGCTGTCCAATGGTGACTGTCCTGTCCGTTTCAAAGTGACTCAAGCTTAGCTGAGCAGAGTAAAAAGCAGGGATAAGATGTCTGATCCCAGCTCCAAAAGTAAACTTTGGAAAGAGAGGGGGTTAGTTACCGCCACGGACACAGACAAGCAGAGTACAGGACTAGACGCAATGCATTTTCGACCTCTTGG
The DNA here is from genome assembly GCA_016801955.1 of Conus betulinus. Taxonomy (NCBI): domain Eukaryota; kingdom Metazoa; phylum Mollusca; class Gastropoda; order Neogastropoda; family Conidae; genus Conus; species Conus betulinus. Next base: position 344,670 of record JADBJO010001974.1, on the reverse strand, counting down.
GTCTTCTTCAGGCAAAAACAAATAACGTTCAGGACAGTGATAACGAAGAACAAAGAACCACTTAGCTTCTCCTGTTCGCCTCACGATCAAAAATGGCCGCCAGACGGAAACGGCTTTTTCTCTCTCTTTCTTTTTTTTTTTTTTTTTTTGTTGTTGTCTGTTTGTTCTTTTTTCAGTTGTTCATAACCTTTCTTTCTGTCATTTTGTTTTTCTTTTTTTCTGTGTTTTGTTTGTTTCTTCTTTTTTCAGTTTTTCATAACCTCTTTCTTTCTTTCTTTCTTTCTTCTTTGCCTCACCTCTTATGCCACCTCAGTGGCATTGCATCCATGATGCTCATTCCAGGTCCCCATTTGCAGACTCAGCCGGGCTTATCCCTCTGCAGCCCCAGTACTTGCAATAGCCTATACTAAATGACTAAAGCTGCAGACCCGGTACTTGCAATAGTCTATACTGAATGACTGAGGCTGCAGCCCTGGTACTTGCAATAGCCTACACTGAATGACTAAAGCATGGCCATGCAGACTAAGAACCCAGGACAAGATGTCTCATGTCCACTCTAAAAGTAAACGTAATGGAGGGTGTGGGGATGTATGAGAATGAGAAGAAAGGAAGCGCACACTGTGCCATGCTCTGAAATGAGAAGGCATGGCGCAGGGTGTGTGTCATGATTAGAAATGAGAAGTTCCGTATTTTTCCACACACTTATGTCCCTTTGAAAGTACTGCCCCTGTTTCCACTTTGACGTGCGGCGTTACATTTCTTCACACTGCTTCGGTTTAGGCATGGATACAAGTACCCACTTTTGTGGAGAACAAAAGAATACGGTCATCAGAAAAACTTGGTTGTTTGTTTCTTCTTCCTATGGGTTGTTGTTGTGGAGAACTGTCGTCGTTGTTTGTTGTTTGTAGTTGTGTTGTTGTGTGGTTGGGGTTGGGGGGGGGGGGGGGGGGTGTGTTGTTGTGTGTGTGTGGGGGGGGGGGGGGGGGGGGGGGGGGGGGCGCGTCGTGCGTGAGTTTTTTAAGAAGAATAATGACAAAAAGACTCAAGCTATGATACATCCTTTCACGAGTATTCTTTCTAGGAATAAATGATGGTTTTCAGCTTGTGAACTTATTTTCTCCCGCCACAACTTTAAGTTCAACATTTTGAAACAGCGTTATATTTATTTTCATCTTTCTTTCTACACCCCCCCCCCCCCCCCACCTCTTTCCTGTGTTCTTCTCCTTCCACTTCTGTCATGACAGTCACCTTTAGTCTCCGGCCGTTGACAGTCTCAGGGGGGAACGTTGAGTTGTCAACTCCATACCCTGTCACCCCCCTCCCCCCTTCCTAAAAGAGAGGCGTTAAAACGGACACCCACTGAAAATGCTCCTCCTTCCCCCAGTGGCAATTTGCTCTACAGACCCCCCACCCCACCCCCTCCCCTCCCCTATCCCTGCTTGAGAACGGGAGCAGTGTGTGTGTGTGTGTGTGTGTGTGTGCTGCGTGCGCATGCTTTGCTCTACATTGTGTGCACTTAGACACACATAGAATCCGTCCATATGTGTGTTGACACCGGAGCAAATTCAACTAAGAGTGGTCTAACCAATACTTATAAAAGAGACACAGCGGAACAAAATATATATATATATATATATATATCTATATATATATATATATATATATAACCTGTCTCACCTCCCGCCATAGCTTCTAGCCAAAGAAAGCATGTAATTATCAAATGTAGACATTTACATGAAGATAATGCTGAATGAATCTTTGATTCAGTTGATCGATCCCCACTCCGCTATGGAGAGATAAACAAATTTATTAAGAGAGAAAGAAAGAAAGAACGAGTTAATAAATAGATAAAACAAATAGATGAATAAATAAACAAGTGAATAAACAAATAAATAAATCATCAAGAAAAGAAACGTAAACAAAAAAAAAAAAAAAAATCAATACATACATGCGTACATGCACATGCATATATATATATATATATATATATATATATATATATATATATATATATATATATATATATATATATACATATATACATACATACAGATATACATACATACATACACACACATAAACACATACATACATACATGCATACATACATACATACATACATACATACATACATACATACATACATACATACATACAACATACAAAGTATCACATACATACACACACAGTTAACTATAAAATACAGTAATCTGTTGCAAAACAAATTTAAGCACTGCTGGCATCTCTTTCCGGGATATACAGACATTTAGACTGCTGCTAAAATGAGTAAAAACCGAATGGAAAGAAGGCAAGTTTTATGGCCTTTTTTGTGCCTACAGCAGTGCGTTCTTTCTAAGCATCGTTATCGTGTAAATGGAAACAAGCGGAGTACAAGACATCGTTTCAGCATATAATGAATAGCTGTGTGTTAGAAGTCCAGCAGACATTTCAAATCCCCAAACGACAGACAAAATCGATCGTTTCTTGGTCATTGTGCGACTAAGCATGCGACTTCCCACATTCCACACCACCACCACAATCTCTCTCTCTCTCTCTCTCTCTCTCTCTCTCTCTCTCTCTCTCTCTCTCTCTCTGTGCGTGCGTGCGTGTGCGTGCGTGTGTGTGTGTGTGTGTGTGTGTGTGTGTGTGTGTGTGTGTGTGCGTGCGTGCGTGTATGTGTGGTGCGTGCGTGTGTGTGTGTGTGTGTGTGTGTGTGTGTGTGTGTGTGTGTGTGTGTGTGTGTGTGAGTAGTTTCCCTCTCCCAGCTTAAATTCTTCTCCAAATCTGCCAGGAGTCCCGCTAAAACCGTTTTCCATCTACATCATTTCAGGGTGGCAGCCCCTTAATCCGGGGAATTAGAGACCGAGGCTCTTCCTTCTAGAGTCCGTTCTGCTGTCTTGAAGTGGTTTTCTTTGTTGTCGTGAAGCCGTCCATGGAAGAAATGTCATCTGCTTTGTACTTGCAATGCCTATCCACTGAAAGGTCAGGACAGGTCAGGATTAGATGTCTGATGTCAACCCCAAAGAGAAATGGTGAAAACAAGATAGAATAGGGCAGGGGGGGTCGGTACTCTGGTGGAATGGACATGCATACGCTAACTGCCTCGACAACAATTTTCCTTCCATACTAATCATCAGTCGAACAGACGATACTAAAAGTGCATTTTTTGTAATATGGACTGATTTTTTTTTTTTTTTTTTTTTTTGGGGGGGGGGGATGAGAGAGAGAGACTGACAAACAGAGAGAGAGAGAGAGACAGAGAGAGAGAGACAGAGACACAGAGAGAGACAGAGACAGAGAGGAGAGAGATCGAAAGAGACAGAGAGAACACTGAACCTAAAAACACCTTTAATGTTATTAGCTATACAGGCTTGATGACAATGAGAGAGAGAGAGAGAGAGAGAGGAGAGAGAGAGAGAGAGAGAGAGAGAGAGAGAGAGAGAGAAGAGAGAGAGGAGAGAGAGGAGAGATACCAACACGGACATAGCAAATTCCACTATTTTCAAAAAGAAAATGGTTAAAAGTATATCATATAATGATTATTTGGCAAAAAAAAACGCTTTTATTTATGTTTTGTTTTAATGTCTGGGGAGGTTTAGACTAAGGATACCTACTTAGTCATCCACTGTTTTCATTTTCTTCTTGTCAATGATTTG
>JADBJO010001974.1:326014-333514 GCA_016801955.1 Conus betulinus | reverse complement strand
ACCGCAGACAGACACTATAACTGAACCTCACACACCGCAGACAGACATTGTGACAGAACAACATACACCGCGCAGACAGACACTGTAACTGAACCTCATACACCGCAGACAGACACTATAACTGAACCTCACACATCGCAGACAGACACTGTAACTGAAACCTCATACACCGCAGACAGACACTATAACTGAACCTCACACACCGCAGACAGACACTGTAACTGAACTCACACACCGCAGACAGACACTGTAACTGAACCTCACATACCGCAGACAGACACTATAACTGAACCTCACACATACCGCAGACAGACACTGTAACTGAACCTCACACACCACAGACAGACACTATAACTGAACCTCACATACCGCAGACAGACATTGTAACTGAACCTCACATACCGCAGACAGACACTGTAACTGAACCTCACATACCGCAGACAGACACTGTAACTGAACCTCATACCGCAGACAGACACTGTAACTGAACCTCATACACCGCAGACAGACACTGTAACTGAACCTCACACCGCGCAGACAGACACTGTAACTGAACCTCATACCACAGCAGACAGACACTGTAACTGAACCTCACTACCGCAGACAGACACTGTAACTGAACCTCACACCACAGACAGACACTGTAACTGAACCTCACACACACCGCAGACAGACACTGTAACTGAACCTCACACACCGCAGACAGACACTGTAACTGAACCTCACACACCGCAGACAGACATTGTGACAGAACACACATACACCGCAGACAGACTGTAACTGAACCTCACACACCGCAGAGAGAGACACTGTAACTGAACCTCACACACCGCAGACAGACATTGTGACAGAACAACATACACCGCAGACAGACACTGTAACTGAACCTCACACACCGCAGACAGACACTGTAACTGAACACACACCGCACACCGCAGACAGACACTGTAACTGAACCTCACACACTGAACCTCACACAGACAGACATTGTGACAGAACAACATACACCGCAGACAGACACTGTAACTGAACCTCACACACCCACAGACAGACACTGTAAACTGAACCTCACACACCGCAGACAGACATTGTGACAGAACAACATACACCGCAGACAGACACTGTAACTGAACCTCACACACCACAGACAGACACTGTAACTGAACAACACACACACCACAGACAGACACTGTAACTGAACTGAACACACACCGCAGACAGACACTGTAACTGAACCTCACACACCGCAGACAGACATTGTGACAGAACAACATACACCGCAGACAGACACTGTAACTGAACCTCACACACCGCAGACAGACACTGTAACTGAACCTCACACACCGCAGACAGACATTGTGACAGAACAACATACACCGCAGACAGACACTGTAACTGAAACTCACACACCACAGACAGACACTGTAACTGAACCTCACACACCGCAGACAGACACTGTAACTGAACCTCACACACACCGCAGACAGACACTATAACTGAACCTCACATACCACAGACAGACACTGTAACTGAACCTCACACACACCGCAGACAGACACTGTAACTGAACCTCACACACCGCAGACAGACACTATAACTGAACCTCACATACCGCAGACAGACACTATAACTGAACCTCACATACCGCAGACAGACACTGTAACTGAACTGAACCCTCACACACCGCAGACAGACACTGTAACTGAACCTCACACACCGCAGACAGACACTATAACTGAACCTCACACACCGCAGACAGACACTATAACTGAACCTCACACACCGCAGACAGACACTGTAACTGAACCTCACACACCGCAGACAGACACTATAACTGAACCTCACACACCGACAGACAGACACTATAACTGAACCTCACATACCGCAGACAGACACTATAACTGAACCTCACATACCGCAGACAGACACTATAACTGAACCTCACATACCGCAGACAGACACTATAACTGAACCTCACATACCGCAGACAGACACTATAACTGAACCTCACATACCGCAGACAGACACTATAACTGAACCTCACATACCGCAGACAGACACTATAACTGAACCTCACATACCGCAGACAGACACTATAACTGAACCTCACATACCGCAGACAGACACTATAACTGAACCTCACACACCGCAGACAGACACTAACTGAACCTCACATACCGCAGACAGACACTATAACTGAACCTCACATACCGCAGACAGACACTATAACTGAACCTCACATACCGCAGACAGACACTATAACTGAACCTCACACACCGCAGACAGACACTATAACTGAACCTCACACACCGCAGACAGACACTGTAACTGAACCTCACATACCGCAGACAGACACTATAACTGAACCTCACATACCACAGACAGACACTATAACTGAACCTCACACACCGCAGACAGACACTATAACTGAACCTCACACACCGCAGACAGACACTATAACTGAACCTCACACACCGCAGACAGACACTATAACTGAACCTCACATACACCGCAGACAGACACTATAACTGAACCTCACATACCGCAGACAGACACTATAACTGAACCTCACACACCACAGACAGACACTATAACTGAACCTCACACACCGCAGACAGACACTATAACTGAACCTCACACACCGCAGACAGACAGACACTATACTGAACCTCACATACCGCAGACAGACACTATAACTGAACCTCACATACCACAGACAGACACTATAACTGAAACCTCACATACCGCAGACAGACACTATAACTGACCTCACACACCGCAGACAGACACTATAACTGAACCTCACATACCGCAGACAGACACTATAACTTACCGCAGACAGACATAACAACCACACATACCGCAGACAGACACCGAGCGGAGGAGCAACGAGGACATGACGCACCGGTCACGCAACAAGAGAAACAAAACTGCACGTGACGGGCCTCTAGGTAGGCTACGGAGTGCTTCGTGTGCAAGCATCCCTGCCAAACGCCAGACCACGATTCACGAAACGGCAAATAAGCATGGAAAACAGTATACCGCATAGGGACTCGGCCGGGCCCATGTCATGCCAAATGTGAAATTAATGACGTACAACATTGAAGGTCTCTCGCGTGTGTATGATAACGATCTGCGTGCTTATATTAGTGATTTTGACATTTGTCTCCTGGTGGAAACGTTCGCAACCCAATTTCCGGAACGTTTATTTCCAAATCATCACGCTTTCATTGTGCCAGGTGTTAGTCTGTCAGATGGGGTTACTGCAAGATTGTCTGGAGGTTAGCACTTCTCGTGAAAAAAAATCTCTTAAAGTATGTTGAAAAAGTGAATGTGGAGTATGATAATATTGTTGTATTGAAACTGTCTAAGGATTTGTTGGGAACTGAATCACCGGTAATTCTAGTTGGTGTGTACTTGCCTCCAAGCTCTTCTACATATTACCAAACTAGTGACGTATCCAATGGTATTACCATTTTAGAGCAATGTATCATGGATTTAACAGAATCTCTTGGAAATTTGCCGTTATTGTTACTCGGGGATTTCAATGCTCGCACTGGGGCAGCAGGAATGCAAAAGAGTGTGATGATGATCTGAACATGGAAGTATTTCAGGACAGAGTCTGTGAACAGGAGGTATACCGTACATCAAAAGATCAAATTCAAAATGACTTTTGGCACGTACCTGTTAGATCTTTGCAATCATTTTCATCTTTTCATTTTGAATGGGTGCAATTTCAGAAGATTTAGATTATGGTCACTATACTTATATTTCACCAACAGGCTGTAGTATTGTTGATTATGCCATAGTATCAAGATGTTTACTGGAATATTGTGTTTCTTTGAATGTTACACCAAGAACAGAACAGAAAAACACATGCCTGTTGAAGTTGTGTTTGACTGTCAATTAGAAAGAGCTGATCAGCATGACATATCTCAAAATATTTACAAAATTGACAAAATAGTTTGGGATGAAGAAAAAGTCTATGAATTTAAGGAAAATATATCAAGTGACGAGTTTCAAAGTCATATGAAGCAGGCCTCCAGTCTGGTTAATGTCGATGTAAAAATAAAGCCATTCAAGTGTTTAATGATGCATTGCTTACAGCTAGTTCATGCATGAGAAAAACCATTACAGTCGGAAAAGAACGATCAGATCCATGGTTTGATCAAGAATGTAGTAGCCACACAAAAAGAGCTCAGTTACCATTTGAGACAGTGTTATAAACATAAAGAAGACAATGAAACAATTAGAAAATGTGTATAATCAAAAACGCAGAGAATATAAAGAGCTCTTGAGACTGAAAAAGAAAGACCACCGCACAAAGGCAATAAATTCTTTGAATGAAAATATCAATAACCCTACTGGGTTTTGGAGCAAAGTAAAATCTCTTACGTGGAATAAATGTACTGACAACAAAATTACCAAAGATGAATGGTTTTTAAACATTTTTCCCAAGTATTTGAGTCTGGTGTGAATTGTGAATTGTAGCCAGTCAAAAGATATTGCTGACGAGTCAGAAGAACAGGTTGATGATGGGTCAAGTCAGCATAACACAGATTCTCTTGAGTGTGATATTTCGGAAAGTGAAGTTTACGCCGCGATTCGTTCATTAAGGAATAAAAAGGCTGCTGGTCCTGATGGAATTATCGGAGAAATCTTCAAAAACTCAGTTACTGTAGTTGCTTCATTTTTAGTCATATTGTTCAATACATAGTTTTCTACTGGAAACTTATCCCCTTCAGTGGTCAGAGTCAGTTATTCAACCCCTATTTAAAAAGGGCGATAGGAATTTACCTGACAATTACAGGGGAATATCTTTGTTGAATATATGCAGTAAATTGTATAGCCATATTCTGAATGGATGATTAGACAGATGGATTGAAGAGAACCACGTCATTGATGACTGTCAGGCAGGTTTTAGAAAAAAGTATAGTACTATTGATCATGTCTTTACATTGTTTGCCATGGCTCAGAAACAACTGTTACTTCACAAGAAACTGTATGTTGCGTTTATTGATTTTCAGAAAAGCTTTCGATTCTGTCCATCGTGCAAATTTATGGTGCATTTTGAAAAAAAAAGAGGGATCATGGGAAAATGTATCGGGCAATAACTAGCATGTATAATATTGTGAAAGCAAGAGTTAGAGCAGGAAGGGATTTAAGTGATGCATTTTTATGTCCATCAGGTCTAAAGCAAGGGGAGGTGTGTAGTCCAGTTCTTTTCTCCCTTTTCATTAATGAACTGGCTGTGGATATTATTCAGAAAGGGAAACATGGAATTCAGTTGTTACCTGATTTTGTAGAAATTTTGATACTTATGTTTGCTGATGACATTATTTTGTTATCTGATTCAGTTGTAGGTCTGCAAAACCAGTTAAATGTTTTTGCACAACACGTCCAAAAGACTCGGTCTTATAGTTAACTTAGAGAAATCAAACATAGTCATATTTAGAAATGGTGGATATATCTCTGACCAGAAAAATGGCTGTATGGGCAGACCAAGATGACAGTTGTTAACATGTATAAGTACTTGGGAGTTATTATGTCTACCAGACTTTCCTTCACGCACACTTTGAATGATATGGCAAGCCGCAAAGAAAGGAGTGATCAGTATATTTAAAGTACTATGGTCCTTGGGAGAAAAAATCCCCATCTATATTTTTCAAACTCTTTGATGCTCAGATTCAACCAGTACTCAGTTATGGAGCAGAGGTATGGGGCATCATTGGAAATGTTGATGTGGTAGAAAAAGTGCATCTTTTCGCCTTAAAAAGATTTTTAAATGTAAGCATAAGAACTCCTAATGTGATGGTGTATGGAGAGTTAGGTAGATTTCCATTGTATGTAAATTTGTACTTGAAGAGCATTAAGTTCTGGTTCAGGATATTGAAGATGCCGTCTCATCGTTTACCTAAAGAAAGCTTACAAAATGTTGTTATTTTATCATGAGAAAAACAAAAATACTTGGGCATCTTCTGTCTGCTTCTTTCTGTACCAACATGGATTTGAAGAAGTTTGGGAAAATCAAGGAGTCGGTAACAAAGTCGCGTTTTTGAGAGCCTTAAGAAATAAACTGGTTAATGGCTACAAAGCTCACTGGCTCTCAGATATTGAGCACAATGAACGTTTTCAATTATACAGAACATTTAAAAGTGACCTGATTTTATCCTCATACTTACCAATGGTGAATCATATACAGGCAAGAATTAGCCTAGTCAGAATTCGATTAGGTGTGTCTCAATTAAATGTGCATAGAATGCGTTTTAAGAGAAATGTAACAGAAAATGATTTGTTATGCCCGTTCTGTGAGTTTCAAATTGAAACAGAAAAGCACTTTGTATTACACTGTCCAAAATACCAAGGTTTAAGGAACAGTACATTCCAGCTAAGTATTACAACTTCCCATCACAGCACAAATTAACAATGCTGTTTGCTTCAGAGAGTAAAACATTAATTGTTCGGCTTGCTCTATTCCTTGAGAAAGCTTTTAAATTACGGCATTTGTGTCTCAACTTATAAAGGAAACGCTATTAGAAATTGATTTAAGGTATATAGTTGTTCACTATCCAAACAAAAAATTGATTGATACTTGTTGTCAAATGCCCCGTGTCATGTCACTATAATGGATGTTTTGTTTTGTAACACCCACCCCATGACATGGGCCTAAGGCCTATTCATTAAACCATTTCAGAGTTCAGAGTTGTCTCTCTCTCTCTCTCTCTGTCTCTCTCTCTGTGTCTCTATCTCTCTCTCCCCCTCTCTCTCTGTCAGTCTCTCTCTCTCTCTCTCTCTCTCTCTCTCTCTCTCTCTCTCTCTCTCTCTCTCTCTCTCTCTCTGCCTTCTCCTCTTTGTCGCTATATCCATCTTCATGCACTCAACTTCAATATCTCAAACCATTATTCTTCCCAATCGGTGTCTTATCTTTTGTGGCTTGTCACTGGCATTTTCCCCATTTTACTTTCCAGGCATTTCAACTTCATCATCATGTCGAAACCCTTTCGTCCCAGTCTTGACCAAAACTGTTGTCACACCAATCAGTAATCAGGGTCTGTTTGAAGACACACACCCAGAGGGGGATCCTGGAACGATGCTGCATTTTTTCGAAGATGTTCTGTGGACATCTGCAGATTTTGATGGATTTGCTGTGTTGATGAGTACTTGTGGCTGTTTGAATCTTATGGACCCATAGCGGTGTTGATAAAATGGAAGACGCATTCTGTAGTGGTGTTCTGTCTCTCTTTTCTTACTCTGAGGGACTACCTACAGTGGTGACAAGGAAACGCGGGAGCAACATTTGTGTTGAAACGTGCTCGGTTTACCTGTATTGATTCCCATCGACCTGCAGTCTGAATGAGGAATATGACCGTGTGTGTGTGTGTGTGTGTGTGTGTGTGTGTGTGTGTGTGTGTGTGTGTGTGTGCGCGTCTGTGTGTGTATGCATGTGTGTGTGTGTGTGTGTGTGCGTGTATGTGTATGTATATGTGTGTGTGTATGTGT
>JADBJO010001974.1:321014-323514 GCA_016801955.1 Conus betulinus | reverse complement strand
GTCAGATGAAGACAAGTACTCTCTATCTCTCTCTCTCTCTCGCTCTCTCTCTCTCTCTCTCTCTCTCTCTCTCTCTCTCTCTCTCTCTCTCTCTCATCGATATGCCCTCCCCTTGAACCGTATCCTTTTTCTATTTAGTTTCCATTTCACAGTTTTTGGTTCACAGGCTGGTTTTCTCTCACAGGCTATGTTGGCATTTCACACCTCCCTTCCCTATACTTTGTACTGTATCATTTTTGTGTTTGTTCCATTTCACATATTCGAACACCTTTTTGTAGTTCACGTGTCCCTGCCTGCAATGAGACCATGGTACTGAGTGACTTTGTGTTGGTTCATTGTTCACATTACTTTGTGTAGTACGTGTCCCTGCCTGCCTGAAGACCGACATATCGAAACGCGTTGCTGTTGTTTTGTCAGTGTTTTTTTTTTACCATTCGTACTGTGGCTCAGTGATTCCTTTTTGCTTTAATGCGTCACATATTTGTCGTCCTCATCATTATGTGCATTAGACACCCCGGCATATGTGCTGAGAAACTGGGAAATTCAACTTTCAAAGCCTTGATGGCAACTTCAGTGTCATGATATGTATTTCAGCCACCCAGATTTCAAGTTGTTCGAAATAACTAGATACAAAAGCAGACAGACCTCCTTCATTGTCCAGACTGTTTGGGGAGCGAGCAGTGTGCCTTTCCCTTTAAGGTCTCCCTCATGCTGGCGTATATTACTGGGCCAACCTGAATGGTAAACTTCATGTTTGGCCAGGCTTTTGCTACAGTGGGATCCGCTGAATCGAGGTGCCATTAATGGATGTGCATTAGAAGGACAGCCGCGATAAAATGGGATGGGAGAGGAGGTGAGGAGGATCTTGGGTGTGTTGATGAGCCAACGCTGGATCACTAGAGACTGAGTTTTATGCTGTTGACAGTTTGTGTGTGTGTGTGTGTGTGTGTGTGTGTGTGTGTGTGTGTGTGTTGTGTGTGTGTGTGTGTCTGTGTGTCTCTGTGTGTGAATTACTGGATGAATTTCAATCTCTCTCTCTCTCTCTCTCTCTCTCTCTCTCTCTCTCTCTCTCTCTCTCTCTCTCTCTCTCTCTCTCTGTCTCTGTGGTGTGTGTGTGTGTGTGTGTGTGTGTGTGGTGTGTGTGTGTTGTGTTATATCTACGCATGGGTGTGTTAAAAAAAAGCGCATTCTTTCACATACATACATACTCCTGCATGTACAAAAGCCCACACAAAGATACAGGCAAACCATCTCGGCACATACGTATGTTCCATAGGATAAATTGATCAACAGATGTATGCTTGCATGCGCGTCTTTACACAGATACATTACCATGTGTGGTGGAAAGTGATTCTGAAGATGTAACAGTGAGACGGAATATGTATTATTTGCAAGACGACCATACTTCAATAATAAAAAAAAAACCCAGACTCAGCCAGCAGGAAATAATTGAAGTTTAATTGATCATCTTTCTGTTCGCCATCCACATTTCCTCCCAGTGTTCCTGCCGTCTATATAGACTCTGAACCAAGGGACATCACTTCAGTCACCTTAAGAGCAGTATCAACTTTGCTACACGTAGTTTGCTCGGCCGTTATCCCCGACCTGTGAAATAACAACGCAAACCCCAGACAGATTTCCTCCCTTGTTCAAACCAGCTGGGCGGAGGGCAACGCGTCTTCCCCTTTAATGTGACGGCAACTGTGGAACATCAGGCGACACTAAATGGCAAAGCTAATGTTTGATTAGATTCCCCCCCCCCCCCCCCCCCCCCCCTGAAGCCATCCAACTAAATGAAATTAGGAATGATAGATGAGCAGAAAGAAAAGGGCCTGGGGATCTTGTAAAGTTAGACTGGTGGGTTATGCTGTGAGCAGTGTTGAGGTTATATTGAATGAACTGTCAGACCAGAACTAACTCTCTCTCTCTCTCTCTCTCTCTCCTCGCTCTCTCTCTCTCTCTCTCTCTCTCCTCTCTCTCTCTCTCTCTCTCTCTCTCTCATCAGTTTTCTGTTGTTGTTGTCTGCATCCTATGATTTGTGTATGTATGCATGCTTTTGTGAAGCCTTTGTATTTAAACACGCGTGTATGTGTGAATCATGTACTCCATAATTCTGTGTGCCTATATTGTTTTCCTCTTTTCTTTTTTCTTTAAATCTTATGGCATGAATCAGCTTTGAATGGACAAACTGGAAGAAGAGGCTGTGCCTCAAATCTCAATCCTTGATCGAATCGAAGTTTTCTGAGTTCGGAGGTCTGAGTTCTGAGTTCTCTCTCTCTCTCTCTCTCTCTCTCTCTCTCTCTCTCTCTCTCTCTCTCTCTCTCTCTCTCTCTCTCTCTAGCCCGTGTCATCTCCCATGTAACATTATCCTTTTTCTCCTTACTTCCGTCCTTTATTTTTCACCATAGGCCATATTCTGTAATGAGATCAACGAAATGAGTGACTATTCCTCTATCCTTTGCTTGCATGACTTTGTCTGCTACGTGTCCTGCCTAAAGAA
>JADBJO010001974.1:308514-316014 GCA_016801955.1 Conus betulinus | reverse complement strand
AGTGCCGTGGCGCCGAAAAACATTCGGCCCACTGGAGTGGTGGCCCCTTCCATATATGAGCATTAAAGTCCCGAAGATGATGAGTTCGTCCTTATGGTGCTGTTTTTTAGTGAAAACACAATCAAGCTCCTCGAAACTGTTTTTTTTTAATGTCATCTGGGTTCAGCACACAAATGTACCCCTGCAGAAACACAACCCCACACAAACATACATGTGAACCCCTCAGCACATAAGTGTGATCCATAGGGTATATTCACCAATGACATGCATGCTCGTATGAGTTTACTTACATCGATATGATGATCATGTGTGGTAGTAGGTGGTGTGGAAAATGTAATGTTAAGATGGAATAAGTATTTAGTCCCAAGATGACCACATCTGATTTAGACCACAAAGGAAATCAAGCCACAGGAACTAACTGAAATTTCATCGAGACACCTTTTCATTCTCATTTTATCTCCCATTCCCACCCTTCTACCCACACCCCCGCCATCCCAAACACACTATGAACCAAGGGGTCTCATTTCAGACACATTAAGAGAGGTACCAACCTGCTACACGCAATTTGCTCGGCCATTATTCAAGTCCGTTGGAGCAACAACACAAAACCCCAGACAGATTTTCCTCCCTTGTTCAAACCAGCTAGGCGGAGGGCAACGTGCCTTTCCCTTTAATGTGACGGTACTGTGGAATATCAGGCGACGTTAAACGGCAAAGCTAATGTTTGATTAGATTCCCCCCCCCCCCCCCCCCCCCCCCTCCTGAAAGCCATCCAACTAAATCAAATTAGGAATGATAGATGGGTAGAAAGGGGTGGGGCGTTTGGATCTTGTAAACTCACCGCAACTTCTCCAGACTGATGGCTATTGAGTAGTATCGTGGCTATGTTGAATGAGCTGGCGGACACAGTTCAAAAAAAAAAAAAAAAAAAGACAACACTCTCTCTCTCTCTCTCTCTCTCGATCCTCCTCTCTCTCTCTCTCTCTCTCTGTGTGTGTGTGTGTGTGTGTGTGTGTGTGTGTGTGTGTGTGTGTGTGTGTGTGTGTGTGTATGTGGGCATGTGTGCGGACTCAGTTTAAAAAAAAGTCAACCTAAACTCTCTCTCTCTCTCTCTCTCTCTCTCTCTCTCTCTATCTCTCTCTCTCCTCTCTCTCTCTCTCTTCCTCTCCTCTCTCTCTCTCTCTCTCTCGTCTCCTCTCTCTCTCTCTGTGGTGTGTATGTGTATGTGTGTTTGCGTGTGTGTGTATGTGTGTGTGTGTGGTGTGTGTGTGTGTGTGTGTGTGTGTGTGTGGTGTGTGTGAGTTTATATACGTCTGTGTGAGTGCATGCATGTGCGCATGTGCGTGCACGCCTGCATGCATTTGCATGTGTGTGTGTGTGTGTGTGTGTGTGTGTGTGGTGTGTGTGTGTGTGCGCACATACACACACACACGCGCGCGCGCACACGCGCGCACACACACACACACACACACACACACGCACGCACGCACGCACGCACGCACAAGCACGCATGCACATACACATGTGCACATGCATGCACGCATATTTCCCCTCACGCTAATATCAGCACTGCATCCCTAGAACAGCATTTTGCGTTTGGTTTCGGCACTTTTGTGCTTGATCACACATGTGTAATATTTTTAGTGAATGCACTACGTAAGACATCTTTTTAGTGAATGCACTACGTATGACATCGACCGTAAAGAAAAATACATTAAAAATCAAAACGAGCTTTGTGATGAAACACAGTAATGCACTCTGCCCCCATCTCATGAACGAATGCATGCCATGGTGTCTTCTACTTAGGAGAGAGGAGGTGGGGGAGAGAGAGGAAGATTGGAGGGGGAGGGGAGAGGCTGAGGAGAGTGGAAAGTCAAGCAAAAATGGGAGGAGGCGGTGGGAGGAGCGCGAGC
This sequence comes from Conus betulinus, assembly GCA_016801955.1. Taxonomy (NCBI): domain Eukaryota; kingdom Metazoa; phylum Mollusca; class Gastropoda; order Neogastropoda; family Conidae; genus Conus; species Conus betulinus. Next base: position 314,101 of record JADBJO010001974.1, on the reverse strand, counting down.
GGGAGAGAGGAAGAGGAGGGACAGACAAGGACACAGCAGACAGACAGACAGAAAAACAGAGAGAAAACAGAGGAGAGAGAGACGGGAGATGAAGAGATGATGAGAAGTGAGACGAGAGAGGATGGAGAGAGATGAGGAGGAGAGAGAGAGAGGAAAGAAACAGAGAGAGGAGAGAGGATTCAGACACGATTATTGACATGGCTTATACAGTTATGTGTATCAAGGAGGGTCAAGCCAAGCTCAATCTGCCAGCGCCATGAGCATACTGAGGAAGAAATCAATCTGCAATGAAATGAGGCAAACTGAATAGCTAAGTTAATGTAAACAAAGCATTTCCAAAATAAAGTTATAGAAAAAGCCTAACAAGGGATTTCGTCTAACAACGACAATCAGAGTAAATAGTAGAAGTAAAGGAATGGAAAAAACAAAAGAACAAAAATAATAACCGAGGACCGCGATCTTCGCGCACACTCAAACACACGCCCGCGCGATCGCGTCGCCACACACACACACACACACACACACCGCCACACGCACCCACACACACACACGCGCAGTCGGGCGCGGCGCGCGAGGCGCACACACACACACACACCACACACACACACAACACACACAAGCGCAGGCGGCAGGTACGCACGACGCCACGCCAGCACAGGAGGAGAGGAGAGAGCTGCGGAGAGGAGAGAGAGGGTGAGAGAGAGAGAGAGAGAGCGTCGGGTAGTAAGTAGTAGTAGTAGTAGTACTTATTCTTAAACGTCTTTTTCACTCAATGTGATATTAGACGGAGACGAAAAGAGGAATGAAGAGATGAAGCGCCGAATAAGAGAGCGAACGGGGAGGAGAAAGACGGGTGATGGCAGAGAGAGAGCGGATGGAGGCGGGGTCACCATGCATGGTGGAATGTACCGTGTTTAAATGTTGTGTGCATACAAATAAGACAATATTAATAATTCAGCATTTTCACATTAGAGTAACTGTCTAACTGGACTACAAATTAAAGAAAAGATAACTTTAAAAGCGACTCTAAGTCAAGGAAAATATCCGAAAGAGGCATGCCTGATAATGACGGGTAAGTATGCTTGAAGGGGGGCAAACACAACTGAAACAAGTTAATCTTTTCGATGTTGTGTGTTGTGCTGGTGGTGGGTGTGTGTTCGTGTGTGTGTGTGTGTGTTGTGTGTGTGTGTGTGTGTGTGTGTGTGTGTGTGTGTGTGTGTGTGTGTGTGTGTGTGTGTGGGTGCAAGCCAACACGGTAAAACGCCTTAACGCTCTAAGCTGGAACCCGGCTCTGTGACGGAAAGGAGCGTACCGAAATGCACGCGGATATAGGAAAGAAACTTCATCCTGTGGTGGGGGGGGGGGGGGGGGGGGGAGGGCGTGGGTAGAGTAAGCATTGCTGTCAGCTTACGGTCAGCAGGTTTTAACAAATAAGGGGCCGCGAACAACACCACACATACGACATTCTTAAAAAAAAATATGATGTGTTTGGAAAAAAGAGAGAGGGAGAAGGAGGGGAAAAAGGACGAGGGAAACAGAGGGACAAGACCGACGGAGTTTTATTATTTTGCCGTTTGTCGTATGACTGAGGAGTATGTCTCGGGGGCTTGTTTGTGTCTGAGCTGATCTCTCTCCTCTCTATGCTCTATCTGTCTCTCTCTCTCCTCTACTCTCTATCCTCTCTCTGCTATGCTCGGCATCTCTCTCTCTCTCGTCTGTCTGTATGTCTGTCGTCTCTCAGTCTTCCGACTCTGCTCTCTCCCTCTCTCTCCCACACAACATCTCTCTCTATCATCTCTGCTCTATCAGCTCACTCTCTCTCTCTATCTCTATCTCTCTCTCTATCTCTCTCTCTCTCTCTGGTTACTCGTCATTCGATGTTTGTTGTCTTAGTTTAAGGTCTTCTTTCTATTTACTCCTTTATACTTTTCATCGTGTCTGCCTTTTGCGGTAATGGTTTATCCTGTCCACCGTCTTCCTGTCTCTCTCACTTGTCTTACCTCTGTCTCCCCTGTCTCTGTTTCTACCGTCTCCATTCCCGTCCTTCTGTGTGTCTGTCTGTCTCTCTGTTCAAATGTATCTGTCTCTCTGTGTCTCCGTGTGTGTGTGTCTGTGCTGTCTGTCTGTCTGTCTGTCTGTCTCTCTCTCTCTCTCTCTCTCTCCTCTCTCTCTCCTCTCTCTCTCTCTCTCTAATACATACCACTTACGCACGCCTCTCTCTCTCTTCTCTCTCTTCTGTCTTCCCCCCCCCTCTCTCTCTCTCTCTCTCTCTCTCTCTCTCTCTCCCCTCTCTCTCTCTATCTGATCTCTGATCTTTGTTTTTTGTTAGGGCAGCAAAGAAGGATTTGCACGGCAAACAAGTCAGTCAACATGATGCATGAAGGTCGTTTTCAACAATCTTTAGAAGCTCCATTTACACGTCTAGTATGCTGCTAAAAAAACGCACAAATGATTTGTTTTTTTTTTTTTTTGCCTGAAACATCCTTTCTAGCTCTCAAAGAACGGCGACCACAATTGGAGTGTGGAGGGACAGTGGGAGGAGGAAGGGTGAGCTGAAGGAAGTCAGGTCTTTGAACCCATGGTGCCACTAATAATGCAAAGGAACCAGTCTAAGAGTTCACTCTCTGCCAAGCCTTCTCTGGGATCCTGTTATGTCGACAATATTTCTGATACTTCGGTAAAGCTCACAGTTCTTAAAAGAGACTGTATTGGAAGAGGTTTCTGTTGAGAAACAGCAAATAAGTTTAAGAGCATCTATATGATGCCCTGTTGTCTTCTTCTTCTTCTTCTTCTCTTCTTCTTCTTCTTCTTCTTCTTCTTCTTCTTCTTGGCGGTATAAGTAGTAGTAGTAGTAGTAGTAGTAGTAGCAGCAGCAGCAGCAGTAGCAGCAGCAGCAGCAGCAGCAGAAGCAGTAGCAGCAGCAGCAGCAGCAGCAACAGCAGCAGCATCCCATACACTTGTAAAAAAAGCTACCGCTGAAAAAAAGAATTCTATGTTAGTTTTGTTGATTCTAGAAAAAAAAGCGTTTGACTACGCAGTTGCTCCTTGAGCGGAATTACAGAAAAAAAAACAATACAGTGTGTACATGACAGTTTATCAGCATGGCTAAGAAATGCATTCCTTTTACTGTGATTATTTGAAAGTCCAAGGGAAGTGAAAGAAGAAAATTTCGTAGCCTTCTACTGTTTCGTTTTCGGCCAATGTAGTGTCACTTCATGAATTGTAAAATGGAAATCACCGTATTCATGTAATTCCAGTAAACCACGATAGTCTCAGATGCATGCGCAGGAAAAGAATTTGTAGCAGTAAATCAGAGAGAGAGACAGACAGACAGACAGACAGACAGACAGAGAGACAGACAGACAGAGAGACAAAGAGAGGGAGAGGAGAGAGAGAGAGAGAGAGAGAGAGAGAGAGAGAGAGAGAGAGAGATTTATATCTTCTGTCAGTACTACTGAAGGATGCTTTAGAAAGAGAAAAAGAGAGGGGGAAAAGAAAAGAAATTAAGCGTGACTGAGGGAAAAGAGGGAAAAGACGAGAAGGACACACGCGAGTGTGCGAGCAAACACACACACACACACACACACACACACACACACACACACACACACACACACACACCATTGAGAAAGAGAGTGAGAGAGGAGAGAGAGAGAGGGGGGGACAGACAGACAGACAGTCAGGCAGCGACCAGAGACTGAGACGGAGACAGAAAGAGAGAGGATGCATTCGATGTGGTGATGCTTTCTGACTTTAGAAAAAAAAAAAAAAAAAAAAGTTCATTACGCCGGGAGATTCAAACGCTTTGCTCCAGATCATTTTGAGGGCGGCCTCGCAAAGCTTTTGCAGCAACTGAGCGATTTTGTCGCCCTGAAGGAAACTCCCTATCAGTTCTCTCTTTACGCTTGGCTGCTCTTAAATGGATTGTACGTGGTTGAGCACGAGGACGTTGAACTGGAGATGTTCAAGGAGTCAGGGATAGTGGTATAGGGCGGAGGGACGAGTGCGGGGCTGATATCGGGGATGGATGGACGAACGTGTTGTTTTGTGCAATAAAGGAGGGGGGGGGGGGGGGGGGGGGGGGGAGTCATTTTCGTTTTTTTAAAGTCTGGACTAAGAAAGAGATATCATCATCATCATCCATTCCTCTATCTTCGTAAAAGTGGAGGGGGTAAACGGCACTATATTTACCATACATCGATACCTCCCTCCATAACTTCCCTGCTTCACTTACGCCCTCCCCCTCCATTTCCCCATCCCAATTCCTCCCCCTTTATTTTCCACTTCCCCCTCTGCCCTCCCCCTCCCTTTTCAACCTCCCCTCCCCCCCCCCCCCCCCAATGCATTTATAGTATTGTTAGTTCTCATATTTTGTCAATGATATTGACTTCAGTTGTATATAGCAAATTAATTAATTAATGGTTATTCTGTACATATTTTGTGTGCGTAGGTGTCCCCAGGGACTGGGTGGAAAAAAGTATTTATATACTTATCCTATTATCCTGATAAAATAAATTTCGTTTCGTTTCGTTTCGTTTCGTCTCTCTCTCTCTCTCTCTCTCTCTGTTTTGGAATAGTGTGGATGACCCAGGAAGTAGGAAATGAGCAACAGTTCATTTCGGAATTTAAAGACTGGCTTATTTGTTCTTTTAAACAGAAATGGCACTCAGATATGGAAAGTAAAGAAAAAATATCACTGGTTTTTCTCATTTAAGAATGTGTTTTATTCTGAAAAGTTTCTCAATGTCATAACAAATAAATGGCACAGAATAAATGACGCAAGATTTAGGTTGAGAACTTTAGGTTTTAATGCGAACAAAAGATGGTTTGAATGTGAAACATCCACAGAATCTCCTTGTCCTGCATGTAGGCACATTATTGATGACGAAGAACACTTTCTGTTCCATTGTACTGCTTATAATGAAGTGCGGACAAATTGTTCATTTTTGTTCCAGTTAGATATAGCGAAAAGACAAAATGTCGCTGTCGTATTATCATCAGATGATGAACTTGTAATTAAATCAGTCGTGAAATTCATCACGAAAGCATTGAAAATTAGACAGATGAAGGATAGTGAGATTTAAAGATAATTCATTATAAGCGATATCTGAATGAATATTATCATTCACGCATGTGGAAGAGATCAGTAAAAATACAATGTCAGCATTTGATCGAGAGGATGGTCGAGTCAATCTTAAGTTGTTTTTTGTTTGGGTTTTTTTTTTTAAACCTTACTGCAGTACTCCTGTGCGTGAGGACATAAGGAAATGTTACGAATTTATTTGTTTTCGTTAACCTTGGATTTGATACACATTGAGAATGAATGTGTACTATTTGTTTGCTGGAAAGGAAGAGGGAAATGTTAATGTTCTGTTACCTCTCCCCCCTTGTCAAAAGACCTCTTTGATAATAATGACATAAAATATCAAAGTGTCTCTCTCTGTCTCTCTGTCTGTCTCTCTCCTCTCTTTGTCTGTCCTCTGTCTCTCTTCTCTCTCTCTCTGTCTCTCTCTCTCTGTATGTGGTCTCTGTCTGTCTGTATGTGTCTGTCTGTCTGTCTGTCTGTCTGTCTGTCTGTCTCTCTCTC
>JADBJO010001974.1:296014-298514 GCA_016801955.1 Conus betulinus | reverse complement strand
CCCCCCTCCCCCCCCCCCCCCCCACATAAGTTGCCCCCCCCCCCCCCCCACCCCCCCCCCACAAAACACCCCCCCCCCCCCCCCCCCTCACCCAACACCCTCACCCCCACCCCCCGCGCCCTTCCAAGGACAGGGTTAAATCTCTTGTAGGACGAGCGAAACCCAAACAACAGAAATAAAACCACCTCTTCTCTCTCTCTCTCTCTCTCTCTCTCTCTCCTCTCTTCTCTCTCTTCTCTCTCTCTCTATTCTCGTCAATAACAGGATAAATAAACATCTCACTCACCGTTCAGCTGTAGTCAATCGTAAACGTCCTGTCCCTCTCTAAATAATCAATTTATTTTTAAATAGAGAATTACAGACAGACAGACCGACAGGACAGACAGACCGACCGGCAGAGAGATGGATGTACAGATAGCAACAGACAGACAGACAGACAGATAAAACTGAGAGAAGAGAGAAGAGAGAGAGAGAGAGAGAGAGAGAGAGAGAGAGAGATGGAGCGAGAGAGAGAGAGGGAGAGAGAGAAGGAGAGGAGAGAGAGAAGAAGAGAGAGAGAGAGGTTACAATTTAACTTTCATCCTCTTTGATACACTAACCATTGGCTCTGCAATAACTGAAGAAGGACGAAGAAAATCGCTGGTCCCCATTTCCAGACTTGTATTGTATTTATATGGCGTTCATAAAACTACAGAGCGAACAAAGCCGCAACAATTTTCCCCTTCGTTATATGACACAATATGCAGGAATATTGCACTTATATAATGGACAAAATAAAATCAAACCGTTACATTATCTATGCTGCCATACTCTCTCTCTCTCTCTCTCTCTCTCTCTCTCTCTCTCTCTCTGATATATATATATTATATATATATATATATATATATATATATATGTATATTATATATCATATATATTATATATATACTATGTGTGTGTGTGTGTGTGTGTGTGTGTGTGTGGGTGTGTGTGTGTGTGTGCGAAAGCGCGCTGCGCGCGGTTGTGTGTGTGTGTGTGTGTGTGGGTGTGTGTGTGTGCGTGCGTGGTTAGCAGACATGTGAGAGAGAGTTGAGAGATTGGGGGAGAGAGGTGAGAGGAGAGAGGAGAGAGAGAGAGACGAGGAGACGGAAAGACAGACAGACAGACAGACAGTCAGACAGATACAGAGACAGAGAGGGGTAAGGAGAGTTGGTGTTAGTCAATATACACACAGCCAGCTGGCTGTTTTCTCTTCATTTTCTTCCATAATACAGGGCTAGTTAGTGTCTAATGGGGTTAGAAGAGGAATAATAGCCAGCCATCATTTGATATTTTCACATTCCTACATAATGCGTGGAGTCTTCTAGAATTACAAACACAAAATAGAATCATTATCTTCACGATGCACAGAGATAAGGTCCATAGACTGAGAAAGGGACACAAAGCCATCGTTTGATTTTTCTGTCCGCTTTCCTACGTAATAGATTGATTAAGTAAATATACAATTACAACAGAAATGAAGCCGTCGTGAGTCCTATTCTAACTTAGCACACTGGGGAGGTGTTTGATATAAGGACGAAGTATCTGTAGAAACTAAACCAAACAACAAAACAAAAAAAAAAAAACCTCTGTTTCCCTTTGGAATTCAATGAAATGCATTGTGGACGTTTCTGCTCAAATACAAAAAAAAAGACATCACTGACTTAACTTCTTGTCTTTCACAAAATACAAAGACAGTGACTGCAGCCAGAACACAGAAACAGATAGAGCTACGTTATAATTCTGTTCACTTGTCGCACGTAATTACTGAGGGAAAGGCCTGTAGAATAAACTGGGAGAGTAAAGTACTTGTTTTTCCCTCACTGTTCCGACTAATGCTTTCTTACAGAGTCTGTGACAGGAACGATGCAAAGAAATAATCATCACTGTTTGAACATTGTTACATCACATCTTTGAAAATATGTCTTCGGCGGCAACCAGTGGAATTCGGCCAATACGTGAGTTCTTACTGTTTACAAGTTTCTGTGCTTTGTATGCTCTCTCTCTCTCTCTCTCTCTCTCTCTCTCTCTCTCTCTCTCTCTCTCTCTCTCTCTCTCTCTCTCTCTCTCTCACACACACACTATCATCTATCGCACGCACACACACACACACACACACACACACACACACACACACACACACACACACACACACACACACACACACACACACACACACACACACACACACAAAACACAGACACAGACACAGGCACAGTGAGACACAGACCCTCACCACACACACACACACACACACACACACACACACACACACACACACACACACACACACACACCACACACACACCACACACACACCACACACACACACACACACAGAGAGAGAGAGAGAGAGAGAGAGAGAGAGAGAGAGACAGAGAGAGAGAGAGAGGGGGGGGGAGGATGGTTGGAAAATAGGCGGAAGGGGAGCAAAGTGTGAGGACAGTACCTTTTCAGTCCAACATTTCGTTCCACAAAACTC
>JADBJO010001974.1:278514-281014 GCA_016801955.1 Conus betulinus | reverse complement strand
AGAACAAGTTCTTTGTTGAGCTCTGTGTTATCTTTAGCTCTCATTGATTAGTTAGTAGCATGCTTGAAATAGAAAGTATTGATTTGAATTTATGCCAGATATCAGGGAACTGTACACTTTTTTTTGCAGATAAAATCATTTGACTTTCAACGACATCTGAGGGATTAAAACAATCAGTTGGACTGTTACAATAACGCTATCATAATGCAATCAGTTAGACTGTTACAATAATGCTTTCATAATGCAAACAGTTAGACTGTTACAATAATGCTATCATAATGCGGCACTTGAAGTTAACAAGAACTGAAACAACAAAAAAAGGCACTTGGAAATGGTGGAAGTTTGGCAAAGGGGGGCACCATTACTGTATAGTGACGCAAATTGGAATATGTAAACACGTGCTGTTGTTTGGATTAAAAAAAAAGAAAGAAAATAAACTGTGTCACAAGAAAGGTAGAGCCCACTTTAAACAAACGTGGAAACAGCAATGTTATATCTGAAAAAAAAAAGTTCAAAATGCATCTTTATGACCTTCGATGATGCAAAACACTTCATCATACCTTTTACAAAACGTTAGGGCAAATGGCATACCAAATGTTTGGCAGTACAAATGACCCGTTTAATAGCATGCCAAAGATTCTTAAGGCTTTTTAGTCAAAGGCTTGATAAGATGAAAGATGGAAAGCTAGATACATATTCTATTTTCATTTCTGCTTTAGTGAATATGGCATATGGAGATTTTTAGATATTCTACCTTCAGCACTTCATGTGCTGACTGACTCAGATCACTGGACATTGAAGGATACAGCACATATATTACAAAGAAAACTATAAAACGATCGTTGAGTCAAATACAAAGGGAAACGAAAAATGAGACACATGTTATATGAAATATGATTCTTTTCTGTTTGTCGTTGTCAGTCAGTCAGTAATTAGGTGAAGTTTACAGCTCACTGATAATGCGTTCTTACTCAAGAATAGTCTGGTACTACTCGAAGAAAGGAAGTTGTGTCATTTCTTTAAATAGCTATGCCAAATATTCGATTGAGTGTACCTCACCTGAATATTACGTCGCGGATATCTATATCTAGCCAAATAGACAGACAGACAGAGATATGTGTGTTTTTATATGTATGACGGCATGTGCAGAAGTACGCATGCATGCATGTGCGTGCGTGTGTGTGTTGTGTGTGTGTGTGTGTGTGTGTGTGTGTGTGTGTGTGTGTGTGTGTGTGTGTGTGTGTGTGTGTGTGTGTGTGTGTGCACGCGCGCGCGCGCACGCGCACGCGCGCGCTCGCGCCCACGTGTGTGTGTGTTTGCACCAAACTTTCCATTCATTGCAGCCCATGTGATCGTCCAACCAACTCAAAATCCTACTTCATTCTAACACAGTCACTGGGAAAAACAAACAGACAAACGAACAAACAACTCAACATCAAACAAACAGACTAAACAAACAAATAAAAAAAAAACAAGCAAACAAACAAACAAACAAACGAACAGACACTCTATGACCTACTTACAATGCTGAACCACCTCCTCCCTACATTCCCATTTATCAACCATAATTTGATTTAGCTGCATAACTTCGGGGTGGGGGTGAGGGAGGGATCGTTAAAAACAATTAACTTGACCATTTAGCCTTGCACAGCAGCTATGTTCCTCAGCTGGGAGACATTCAAAGACTACACATACTGCCCTGCTTCCAAATGGTCTGGACAAGACACGAACACTGAGGTGCTGTGTGTGGCTGTTTCCGACAGACTTAAGAAAAAAAAAAATAGGCACATAAAACGTGTGTAATGACGTTAATGTATGTTGCGGGCAATGCGATAATCCTTCCTTGGCTGGCATAACATTTATATAAAAAAAAGAGGGGGAGAGAAAACATAGAGCAAAAGGCATGCTGCAACAGACAAATAATTCGATTGTTGTCCTAACAATATTATCTTAGATTTTGTGTCTTCTGCATTTTTGTCTACTTTTGTCTGTCTGTCTCTGTCTCTTCTCTGTCTGTCTGTCTGTCTGTCTGTCTCTGTCTCTCTCTCTCTCTCTCTCTCTCTCTCTCTCTCTCTCCACCCTAATTATTCAGTTTCCATTTGAACATGCGGTGGCTCAGCAATAACTGAAACGACCTTTTCCTTATAGAATACCCATTCCCAAACAATAACTCTATTTTAGCTGCATCGCATGGGATGGGCAAAACGCTGAGGTCAAACATGACCTCTGCAACTCGGCTTCACCCGGCAGACCAGCACCTCAGCTGGGAGACATAAAAGGAAAACATACACCACGCTCTGCCCAAACGACATGGACAAGACATGAATACTGTCTGCTTTTGACTGTGGCTGTCTCCAGCACACTTAAAAAATGGGCACGTGAAACTTGTGTTACGACGTTATTATTTTTTTTTGTTGTTGTTGTTATTAATGCTGTAATAGCTGCAGTAGTTTCCTGGTTGGCATTACGTATGAACTAGGGGAAAGGGTGAGAAAAAGAA
>JADBJO010001974.1:275356-277295 GCA_016801955.1 Conus betulinus | reverse complement strand
GGCCGCAAGCAAGTAAGCAGCTTTTTTCCACAAATAGCAGAGTAACCCGACATCTCTCGGTGAACCCCCTACACCAACCCCCACTGTTAACTTTTACCATTAACCGACCTCGTAAACGAAGATGGATGTGACCGGACGTATCCCGAAGCTTGACGCTTGGGGTCTGACATTGCAGCCATCAAGCATAGTTTGCTGTTCTACAGTAGGGGGTGGAGGTGTTGTGACATTGTAAAGATCACAGAGACTGTTTGTGTGCTCGTGTATGCAAACTTTAGAGAAAAAGACGGGACGATTTGAAAGGAGATCAGAGAGAAATAACCTGATTTTTTTTTACAGATGACGAAGGAGAAGGGGAGACCAGTGTTTTCCCTTGAGCGTCAGTTGAAAGGACTTCGTTTCTGGTAATTTGGTCTTTCTGACAATGTGGAAACGGATCGTGTGCACCGCCTTAGCAACAAGCCTGATCCCCAGTGACTGCCGGACTAACATTTCACAGGGGTAAGTGAAAATTCTGAAGGAAAGGGCAAAACTGAATGGGAGTAAAATTTCATTGGTGAGGACTTTTCACTGTGTGTGCATGGTTAGGAAAGGAGACTCGTTTTTCATGAAAAGGAAAATTGAGCAGAAAGTGAGTGTCGATGGTGTATGATCACTGATTATTGAGGGGGAAAAGTACTGTTTGTCTGCTGATGGTCAAAGTTCGGCGGAAATGAAATAGGGGGGAGGGCCGTACGGAAATCTTTCATTGTGCGTTAAGGGGAAATGGTGCGAATGAGTCTGAATATGTAAATGAATACGATTGTGGTAAAAAGGCTGAAAGTGTGTTATCGAATAACACAATGAGTATGTAAGGAAATTACAGTATTGTGAACGATTAGTGTCAAAATGATTTGTTGTACGATGGAGAGTGGGAAAGATGGGACGGTGGGGTGTCCAGTAGGAATCGTAATGATTATGGTGCTGCGCCGAAATCCCATGACTTCTGTGACGTCACAGCACAGGCTTTGAAAGGAAGGTCACAAAAGGGGGAAGACGATGATTCTAAATTTAGAGTGGTTGATCTGGTGGCACACACACACACACACACACGCACACACACCAGAAATGTGCATGTGTGTGTGTGTGTGTGTGTGGTGTGTGTGTGTGTGTGTGTGTGTGTGTGTGAAACCAGGCATTGAATGCAACGCATATGATATTTCAGGAACTTCAAACTTTCTACACTCTGACCAGTAAATTTCTGTCAAACACGAAATGCCTCAGCGACACTCTAAATCAACCTCCTCCCAACAGATTACCCATCTCACAACCATAATTTTACTTAGCTTGCATGATACTAGACGAAAGAAAATGAGGTCAAACATTAGCTTGCCATTTAGTTTGCCCAGGAGAGACCATTTCTTCTGGTGGGAGACATTAAAGACCTACTTGAGTGCTCGGCTATTTTTGTGTGAGAGAGTCTCTATGATGTAGTAAAAGCGCTCGCGGTGTGTTGATTCGGACGTTGGATTTATTTTGCGTACATTGTAGATTGTAAGCACACCTATGGAAGTTGCAAATCCGACACTCCAACCCTGTGACGTCACAAGCGTGTGCTCGTCAATGAAAATGGCAGCGGAATCAACTTCTGCGGATTGCATCGCTGCGAAGAAGAAGCGAACGGGAGAATTTTTGTGCGGTTGCTGAATGTACGGGGACCAATAGTGATGGGACAAGCCTGCATAAGTTTCCAACTGACGTGCATGTGAGAAAGAGATGGACTGATTTCGTCCGCATATGTCGAGAGAACTTTGGGCCACAGTACTCGACACCAAACAAAAACTCATTCGTCTGCTCAAGGCACTTCACAGATGACAATTATCCAACAACATACAGTCTGTGCACCGACTTCAACATGCCGAGAAGAAATAAATATTTGAAGCCCGGAGCAGTACCAACAATT
>JADBJO010001974.1:245356-257856 GCA_016801955.1 Conus betulinus | reverse complement strand
GTAACTTTTATTCAAGACTGGCACGCCTTTTAAACTTGAATAAAGTCAGACAATTACAAACATGAACAATCTAATAGTGAGGGAAAAACAAGCGCAGGCCAACAACTCAGCTGTCGTCATAGTAATGACACATGAAATTAAGAAGATGGTTCCCTTATGCAGCTAGTGAAGAGTTTTCACATCTGTAATATATTTTCTTAATGTCATGTTCCCAGTTTCTCATCTCCATCTTCAACCCCCCCCCCCCCCCCCCCCCCCCCCCCCCCCCCCCCCCCCCCCCCCCCCCCCCCCTTAAGTCCAAATCTTTGCCAAGTCATTACTATGAAGTCAGTTGAGTTGTTGGCCTGCGCTTATTTTTCCCCCATTATTAGATTGTTCATGTTTGTATTTGTCTGACTTTATTCAAGTTTAAAAGGTTGTGCCACTCTTAAATAAAAGTTACTCTGTGTTAGGTTTCCTTATGGGAGCAAAAGTTACCCCTCTTGTTTACTGTTTATTGTTTACTGTTCCCTGCCTCATTTCATTTTCAGTTTCCAAACGACAATAGTTAGATACGGACTTTGTGTATGCAAATTTTCTAGGTATAGACTGATTTCTAATGTCGGTATATTTGTTACATTTCATTACAAAATGAAATTCATCACCAAGGTCATTCTGGTCACAGTCCCGACAGCATCGTCATCGTGAGGTATTCCAAATCGTCTGCCATTTTCTATCAAGAGTTTATGATTGCCACAGCGAAACCGAATCAGTAGGTATATATAAACATCAGGTAACATTTCAATATATTTTTCACGGCGAAAGTCTGTTTTAACATTTCTGTAAAATAGACACTTATTATAGATTCTAAAGCATCATTCCATGCGCGTATGTAAATGCCTTCTTATGAATTTTGAACATTTCTACAGAGACTGTGAACAGACGAAAAACTTTTGTGTCTCCCGCACAGTCGAATCCTGTTTCTATTAGTACATCCCGTATACACTACACTACACTACACTACACTACTCTACTCACGCACGCACGTATGCACACACACACACACACACACACACACACACACACACACACACACACACACACACACACACACATAAAGAGAGAGAGAGAGAGAGAGAGAGAGAGAGAGAGAGAGAGAGAGACAGAGAGAGAGAGAGAGGCAGACAGAGAGACAGACAAAGAGATAGAGGAACGGAGAAATAAGCACAAGCATGCATGTAAGATTAAAAGTAACACACACGCACGCATGCGCGCGCGCGCGCGCGCACCCCCTTGGGAACTAACGGAAGTAAAAGTTAACATTTTTTTTCTTTCTGATCTAAATAAAGCGATGTCGCCGCATGTGTTAGCAGCATCATCTGTCAAAATTGATATGGAAGAAAAGTTTTACTAACTATTTGAAAGTATACACTGACGGCTCAGTTCTTGATGATGGTAGTGCGGGATCTGGCTTTGTAATTCCAGATTACAAAGCTGAAAAATCATATTATTTAGGTAAGGGTCATTCCATATTTACAGCTGAACTTGTTGCTGTCCTGATGGCATTAAATTATTTAATTTCCTTGCCAGTCTCAATATTTAATATCCTGTTTTGTGTTGATTCACAGTCAGTATTAAAAAGTTTGCATTGTTTTGAAAATACACAGAGAGAGGAATTATTATTTGAGATTAAGTACATGTTGCACTGTCTTTACATGAAAGGTACTAATGTTGTATTTTCGTGGGTCCCATCGCACACCTCCTTCATTTTTAACGATCAAGCAGATAGAGCAGCAAAAAGGGGAGCAAAGAATATATTAGGTAGTATTAAGGTTGACTGTCCTTTGTCACAAGGGAAATTAGTCATATCATCGAAAGGGATTTCTGGAGTCAATACAGTTCCTCATCAAAACCTCGTCAGCAAACTCTGTCAAACTTTGTGTCGATTAGTCGACCGGTTTCAAGCCTGGCTTTTAGACTTTTATGTAATTCCCTACGTACCAAGTATTGCCAGACTGTTAAGTGTGTATGTCGTGGGGATCTTTCAGTTCAACATGTGATTTTTGATTGTGAACTAACGAAACCCTTTTTTGAATGGTGTTATACCAAGTGCTGACACCGGGCATGTTAATGTGTTTGACTTTTTAGATTCGTTGCCAGTTATTTCTCTTGTTAAATTAACGAGACACCTTTTGGAAAGTCCATTAAGGAACATTTTATAATCATAATCGTAAGTTAGATTACTTTAGTTATTTTTTCTATAATTTTTCATAGTTAATGTCCTATAATTCATCTGTCCTTTATTTTTGTTCTATTTAACCACATCGTCCTCTTCTCTTCTTTATGATAATAGTCTAAAATTGTAAACACTATGTTATTTAGACGTCTGCAATCACCTATATGTGTGACGAGACGTAAAACAGAATTCCTTCCTTACACACACACATACACAAACACGCGCACACACACAAACCACATACACAAACACGCGCAATCACACACACACACACACACGCACACACGCACGCACGCACACACACACACACACACACACACACACACACACACACACAAACTTTCTGTCCCTGGTTTAAGACAGGACCATGCTTTTTTTCTCTTGTAACATAATCTCTCTCTCTCTCTCTCTCTCTCTCTCTCTCTCTCTATCTATCTATCTATCTGTCTGTGTGTGTGTGTGTGTGAGAGACAGAGAGAGAGAGACAGACCGACAGATAGGCTGGGAGTCCGGCAGAAATAGACACAATGAGCGAAAGAGACATAAAGACAAATGTGAAAGGGTGAGAGAGAGAGAGAGAGGGGAGGGGGAGGGGAAGGAGGGAGGGGGGGGGGGGGGGAATGCGAGGAAAAGGAGGGGGGAGGTCAATGTTAGTAGAAGTATCGAAAATTCGTCAGTAAACCTTACTCTGATTTTGTTTTGTTTGGTATGGGGGTTTTTTTTTGCTTTTTTTTTTTTTTTTTTGTACTCCCATTTCTTACAGAACAGGGAGTACTTTAGAATGGGGACGAAGAAATGCTCTGTGTGTGTGTGTGTGTGTGTGTGTGTGTGTGTGTGTGTGTGTGTCCGTCCGTCCGTCCGTCCGTCCGTGGTCAAAATGTGTTCCACTCGATCCAGACAAAACTACTTGGCCGATCTTTCTGAAAATTTCTAGTTATATTCATTATGGGTCACTGATGATGCCCGATGTCTTTGTTTACCGTTGTAGCCGTCACTAACGGCTGTAACAGCCTGTAACGCTTTTTCTTCTTTATGAATATCTCAGAAAGCACTTGGCCGATCTTTCTGAAAATTCGCAGGTATGTTCATTATGGTCACAAATGATACCCGGTGTTTTAGTTTACCGTTATAACCCGTTACTAACAACTGTAACGGCCTGTGACGGTTTTTCTTCTTCATGGAATATCTCAGAAAGTACAGGGGCCGATCTTTGTGAAAATGAGCAGGTGTGTTCATTATGGGTCACGGATGATGCCCGATGTTTTAGTTTACCGTTACAGCCGTCACTAACAGCTATAACGTCCTATAACTTTTTTTTCTTCTTTGTGGAATATCTCAAAAAGTACTTTGTCGATCCTTCTGAAAATTTGTAGGTATGTTCATCATGGGCGATAGATCATGCTGACGTTTTAGGGTTGCCGTTATATCCGTCACTAACGGCCATAACGGCCCATAACGGTTATTCTTTATTCGGAATAGCCTAGAAAGTACGTGGCCGATATTTCTGAAAAATTTTAGGTATGTTCATTATGGGTCATGGATGATGCCTGATGTTTAAGTTTACCGTTATAGCCGTTATAACGGCCCATAATGTTTTTTTTTTTTTATGGAAAATCTCAGAAAGTACTTGGCCGAACTTTCTGAAAATTTTGTATGTTCATTATAGGTCACAGATGATGGCCGACGTTTACCAGAATAGCCATTATTAACGGTTACACCAGCCCAAGACGGGCTTTTCCTCTTTAAGGAATATCTCACACGTATTCAGGATAAACTGGGAGCACGTTTATATGCTATGCATCTTGTTTTCTTTTGATTTCATATTCTGTCACAAGAAGGGAAGTCACCTCTTGGAATTCTGTTGTGTTTTTTTTTTTAAATCAACGCGTTTTCGTTATGATTACATCCAACAACATAGAATAACGAAAATATGTAATTTTGCTGACATAGTTTTGCATATTTTAGAGAGAGAGAGAGAGAGAGAGAGAGAGAGAGAGAGAGAGAGAGAGAGAGAGAGAGAGAGAGAGAGAGAGAGACAGACAGACAGACAGACAGACATCAGACAATCACAAACAGACAGAGAGACAGGTACACAGACACACAGACAGACATACTAGTGATTTATATCCCCCCCCCCCCCCCCCCCCCAACCGATCCAGCCCAGCGTTAAACCCCATTACACTGGGAGACATGTACTGCTAGCTCCTGCTCAGCCACACGGCGACCTCGCAAAGCCTGTGCTGTGACACAGATCGATTCTTTCCCCTTGACAGAGACCACGCATCCGTTTTCTCTTTACGCCTGGCAAGCTGTGATCCGATTGCACGTGCTTGAGGACGAAAAAGCCTGAGGGAGAAAGGTGAGATTTGTAGTGCCAGCTGCCCACTGTGATATCGCTGGTCATTGTTCACCTTGAGCTATGTCACAGCGCTCATCTCTCTTCTTTTGTAACCCACTTCTTGGCCTTATGTTCATGAACTCAATAATGAGGAACAGAAACGGCAAGGCGAAAGCATGCATGTGCTGTATTGTTTACTTTTCCACCTTTTGATTTTTAGATCTAGTTGCAAACTGAGATGCCTGCAGGTGGCAATCTAAACAAATCTCAAACAAAGAGGTCGAAACGCGTCATGTTTTTGTCTTGTGATTCGTTTGGCCGTGTTCTTTTTTATTTTTTTTATTTTTTTTTTTAATGGCAGTTCGCTAACATTTATTTAAGTTTTGTCTTGATATTTAGATAGATTAGAGTCTGCTTATTATTAAATTTGTTGCTTCCCCCTTCTGTGGCAAAGGCATCAGAGACTGATCAATGATGGAAGGGGAGCTTCTGTTCAGCAGCTGAGAGAATGCGTCAAGACCGTTTCGTCGCCGAAAAATATGTATGTTCATCTGGTAAAAGAAATTGTGAAGGCTGATTCATGATGAAAAAGACGTAGTTCATCTGACACAGATCTTAAAGGGTGATTCATGATAGAAAGACAGTATGTTCATATGGTGACGTGAGTTCAGGCTAATCTATATTCAATAGATAGTCTGTGTTCATCTAATAAAGTCCTGAAAGGTTGTTTGATGATTGAAAGAAAACATGTGTCCATCTGGCAAAATATGTAAAGACCGATTCAGTGTCAAAGCTCTATCCATAATCATCAGACAGTCTGATTCATGAGCTTCCTTACCTCCCAGACAAATGAGTTCCTTTGTAACGGAAAACGGAACCATGCAGGGAACGTGATCATCTCCCACAAAACGACACATGAAATACATTCCCAAACATACTGAGATAAACGTAAAAAATAGAAAGAGAACATAATCTTTCCAGTCGTATATAAAGCATTCTGGTATGTAAAACCGGAGGGCGAGGGGGGGGGGGGGGGGGGGGAGGGGGAGGGGGGGGGGGGGGGCAGGTGGATTGAGAAATTCCAAAGTTTCCCAATGATATGGAAGCCCTTTCAATATGAACGAAGACATGAATGATGCGGTATTTTCACATTATATGAAGGACTGGGTATGCTAAATTTCCAATTCATCATATTGAAAGCTGCGTTTAGGCAAAAACTGTTTCCCGCATGAAAGTGCAATTGTTTTGCATTGGGACTAGTGGAAAAAAAAATCATTTCACCTTAAATCGACCTCAACCACTATTCTATGTGGCGCGGCATTCTCTCGACCCGTTCTAACCTTCGATTTTTTTTTTTTTTTTTTTTTTTTTTGGAGGGGGGGGGGGGGGGGGGGGGCGGGTGTGGGTGGGGTGGGGGGTGGGGGGGGGGGGGGGGGGTGGAGGTCGCAAATACGCACATCGATTTTTCAATGTTGGACCAATGAAGCCATGCAGCTGATTGTAATGATAGCTTGAAAATGCAGGAGAAAATGGCTGCTGAATTAGATTTCGGAAGGGCCAGAATAAGCGATATGGGGTTAATAAGAAAAAAGAACCCACAGAAGAGGCAAGGGAGGGAGACCAAGAAAAAAATATTTAGAAGTTTACGGTTCAGAGTTATCAGGTGATGGAATAAACACATTTTAAAACGCCAGCTCTGTTAGTGCCCTGGAGTGTGTGATTGTGCTGGTATCGAGTGGAACAGGCGAAGTGGCATCTGCTGGAGGCCCATTCTGAAACTGCAGCCCAAGTCTGGGCAAAAACTGACGTGATCACCAGTGTCCCGCTGGTGCAGAACATAGCGGAACCGTAGCAGACGCATGAGCAAGGGTCTCCAAGGGCTTGGTTTGTGGTAAATAGGTTGAAATCAGTCTGTTTATTCATTTCATCCACCAGGACTATCTGGATGACGTCAACCTTCAACCGTACTATGTAGGGTAGTCTTGTTCAGAGAGCTGACATGCGATTACAGACAGACTAAAACTAAAATTATATACAAAGAACAGCTGCAACAGCAGCACACTTAGAACGCGCACAATTCAATTAAAGAAAGTTAGTCTGTAAGTGAGGTGATCGCATGCGGAAACTGAAACCAACGTGCGAGAAAAAAAATACGGGAGGGTGTCATTGGTCCCAAGGTTCGTTGGTCCCAAGGATCGAAGTACTACTCTGATAAATGAAAATGATGGTTCTTAAATTCGAGGAGGGGAGAAGATGAAAGGTTGAGATTGTTATGGGGCAAGAGGGAGAAAGCAGTTGCAGGGAAAGGGGAAGAAGAGAGAGTGGAGAGAGGGTTGGGACGATAGAGTGAGAAAAAGAGAGAGAGAGAGGTTGTCTATGCTTGCGAACGCGATGTTTTGCGTATCCCTCACTTGTGACTACTTCATTGCTGACAGATGGTTATGATAATGTGGACGTTAACTCTTCAAGACAAGCAGGCATCAAAGTCATGATTATGACAGGCAGTTATAGTACAGTAAACGAGAACTATCAATGTACCTTGGGACCAACGGACCTTGGGACCAGTGGCATGACCCCCAAAATACTACTATGCTGTCAAACAAAAGAAACAAACAGGTTACACGACGACAAAAAAGTGACGCATTTCGATCTCTTCGGTCTTCTTCAGGCAAAACGGTAAAGGTAAAGGTATGTTGCTTATAGCCTAGCCGATCACAAAGGGCCATATCAAGGCTGTCACGGCATTGACAAATTACATTCAAGACAACGAAAAGGAAGAATGAACAACCATTTTTCTCTTCTAATTGGGGGCAAAATGGATGGGCAAAACTGGGCACAAACTGGATAAGCCCAATCTGAGGAGGCAAGTGATCGTTTGTTCTTCGCTTTCATTGTCTTGAATGTTGCTTGTCTTGCCTGAAGACGACCAAAGAGGACAAAACGTGTTGAGTTTGTCATGTATTTGTCATGCAATTTATTTGTTTCAATACACTTTTTTTTTTTACCAGATGATCGGGGGACCTCGAGAAGCCAGTAAAGCAAAAGCAGTTCATCACTGATGTGGTTCTTCAGATTCTTATTATGCCTTCCTCTTCTTTAACATGCCAATACAGTGCTTTGTAGAATGTGCCGGCATACACGTGTGTGTGTGTGTGTGTTTGTGTGTGTGTGTGTGTGTGTGTGTGTGTGTGTGTGTGTGTGTGTATGTATGTGTGTATATGTATGTATATGCGCGCGCGCAAGCGCGCGCGCACACACACACACACACACACACACACACACACACACACACACACACACACACACACACACACACACACACACATTCGCATTTGCTATATCTCAATTATCACTCACGGAAAGAAATGAAATTTGAACATGCATTTGTTAAAGGCTAAAACCCTTTACTTTAGGCAAAATCAGTATTCTTAAAGTCCTTAATTAAATTAAGAAAAAACTTTTTCGACTTTTTACATGTTCAGTTCTTGAGCACTACTTGTGGCACTTCGATTTCTTCAAAAATGTAAAAACCGCTTTTGAAACGGTCTAAGTTACCCTGAAAGTAACTGTGTGCAAATAACAAAAAAAATGTAACAGAATCTACGAGGCCCTCCACCACCCACCCCCATCCCTGCATTTCTTGAAAAAAAAAGCGGTTATTTACACACACACACACACACACACACACACACACACACACACACACACACACACACACACATATATATATATATATATATATATATATATATATATATATATATATATATATATATATATATATATATATCCTCAAGCATAGGCTCAAAGATTGTTTCTTATATTTTATACTGTTTGCGTAATGTTTTTAGTTTTCAACAACTTTTTTCCTCTCCACACTTTCGTTTTGTTTAATTCTACTACCTTTCACTGGCTGCTTTGGGGGTGCTGTTGGATTCTTTTTCGAACCCTTGGCGGTCGGAACACCACAGAATATGGACTGTGGTGTGTCTCTTTCTGACGCCAAGAGCACAGACACAATCAGCCGTGTCTTCCTGATGAGTCCGATCCAGCGGACGAAAGGCCTCGGAGCAGGCGATACACATAGATCTGCCTTCGAGAGGGATTGCGATAGTTTCCTCATGCAGCTAGTGAAGGGTTTTCATATTTCCTCATGCAGCTAGTGAAGGGTTTTCATATTTATGATATACATTTTCTCATTTACTTCATCTTCATTTTTTTTTTCCTCAATTTTCAATCTTTGCCAAGTCATTACTATGATGGAAGAATTGTTAACCTGCACTTGTTTTCCCCACTACTTAATTGTTCAGCATTATATATATATATATATATATATATATATATATATATACACAATGAAACAATAAATTCCAAGGATAAGTACCGAGCATCAGATTCAGATAACTTTATTATCTCTCGTTACAAGAGAAATTACATTTGTGACCGCTGCCCTAAAAGTTAAGACATACATATTTATAGTTACAAACGTGACACTGAAAACTAAATTATTTTCAAACAATAAAAACATGCGTGTAACACCAAAATGGGAATTTCAGTCTTTCTCCTTTTTGGTAGTGCAAATAAAGTATGCACTCAGCCACTCATAATTATATATATACTAAATGTGTGCACGTATGAGAGAGAGGGAGAGAGGTGATTATGGACTGTGGTGCGTCTCTACTTGACACCAGGAGCGCAGACACAATCAGCCGTGTCTCCCTGATGAGTCCGATCGCGCGCGACGAAAGACCTAGGAGCAGGCAATACAAATAGATCTGCCTTCAGAAGTGCAAATAAAGTATGCTCTCAGCCACTCATAATTATATATACATAAATGTGTGCACGTATGAGAGAGAGAGAGAGAGGGGTGATTTAAATATATATATATATATATAAACATTATGGACTGTGGTGTGTCTCTACTTGACACCAGGAGCGCAGACACAATCAGCCGTGTCTCCCTGATGAGTCCGATCGCGCGGACGAAAGGCCTAGGAGCAGGCAATACAAATAGATCTGCCTTCAGAAGGAATCACAACGGTTCCCCCAGGCAGCTAGTGAAGGGTATCTCATATTTATAATATATTTGCCCCGTTTTCTTCGTGTTCGTTTTCTTTTTTCTCGAAAAGTTCAAATCTTTGCAAAGTCATTATTATAATGACTGAAGAATTGTTAGCCTGCACTTGTTTTCCCCCCCACTACTTAATTGTTCAGCATTATATTGTTTGGTCAATCAGTGGGAGACTGCATCTCTTAGGAGATCCAAGTAAAGGTTGTTCTGTACGATTCTTTGCCACTCACATTGCTTGGGTTATTGAACAGCAGAGCTGACCACTCAGACTGTTCCCATATCTTTTGATCTCCCTTGCTTCCTTGAATGGATCCTCAAATATAGGCTGAACGATTGTCCCCAACATTTTATACTGTTTGCATAATGCTTTTAGTTTTTCAGCAATTTTTTTCCTCTCCACACTTTCGTTTTGTTCCATTTACTACCCTTCGCTGGCTGCTTTGGGGGTGCTGTTGGATTCTTTTTTTGAACCCCTGTTGGTGAGCATACCACAGAATTATGGACTGTGGTGTGCCTCTATTTGACACCAAGAGCACAGATACACTCAGTCGTGTCTTTCTAATGAGTCCGATTCAGTGGACAAAAAAACCTAAAAGCAGGCAATACACATGGATCTGCTTTCATGGGAGAGAGTCAATGACTTTCATAGACAGCAAAAGAAGGGTTTGTTATATTTATACACATTTTTCCCCCCATTTTTCTTTGTCTTCAATTTTTTTATTTGAATTTTGATCAAGCCATTGCTATAATGACCGAAGAATTGTTATCTTGCAATTGTTATCTTCTACTATTTAATTGTTCAGCATTTTATATATATATATATATATGTATATACCCGCGCGCGTGGATGCGGTATATGACTAACAAAATTAAAAGGATGTTCGATCAGCAGCAAAATTTGACTTGGGACAAAAAGGAGATACCCATATGCTGGTGTCATTCTGAAAAGTTGTAATTCAGTTTACAAACACTTCTTCTTACACTTCGTCTTCCTTTCCAGACCAAGCATACTTCCAACCACGAGACACCACTCGTGCTGCCTTGACAGCAATGCTAATGCTGTTACACACTTTTGACACACCCATTTAGCCTTAAAGGGTCATGAATTAACAAATCCCAGACAGGTTTCCTTCCTGGTTTAGACCACTTGAGGAGGGTGTGTGTGTATGTACTTCGTTAATAACCTCGTGACCACTAAGACTATGAAATGGGCGACACAGTTTTTTTTGTTTTTTTTTTTTAACCGTAGTTTTTTTTGTCCGTGAAGTGTTCCCTGCTGAACTGATTCGGGGACAGTGAACAGACATTCTGAAGATAGGAGGGACCTGGAGAGGACGGGGTGAGTAATTGGTGTGAGTTGCTGGATCGACCATGTGTGCTCCACACAGACTAAAAGGTCATGAAATAGGTGTGGATGTGACCGATGATCATCCAATATTGTTGTGTGCGTGAGGACGAGCCAAACCAAAAACATTTCTTGGGAGACTAGATAGGATGGAATTGTGTAGGCTATGTGCGTGTGTGTGGGTGTATAGTGTGTGTGTGGACACAATCAGCGATGCCTCCCTGACGCGTCCGATCTTGCAGACGAGAGAGGCCTAGGGGCAGACAATTTGAATATTCCTGTCTGCAGGGTGGGTTACGATGGTCTCCTTAGGATGCTAGGGAAGGACGTCATATTTTTAGGTGTATTTACCTGCCTTTTTTTTCTTCTGTTTTCTTTATTTATTCTTCCCACACATTTACTCCTCACCGTCCTTTGTTTTGTTTTCCCTTCGAATCTTTGACAAATCGTTATTAGAATGTTGGAAGAATTGTTATCTTGCACCTAGTTTCTCCCACCATTAAATTGTTCAAGGTATCATTGCTGGGTCGGTGGAGAGATTGCTGTCCTGTGCAACCCTAAGCTGCTGAAATGCTTGGTGTATTTAAGAGTGGAGCTGACCACTCTTTTCACTGTAGACAGGTTTTGATCTTCCTTGCATCCTTAAATGGATCCTCAATCACAGGCTGAAAGCGCTACCCTCATATTTCATACATGATTTTTAGTTTTGTCAGCAAATTGTTTCTTTACCACACTTTCTTTTTCATTTTACTTCTTTTTACCTTTACTTGCTGCTTAAGGGTGCTGTTAGATTCCAGTTGTTTAACCCCTGGTGGTGACATTACCATGGAATTGTGATACATCTCTATTCGATGCCAAGGGACCACAGACACAATCAGCCGTGCCTCCCTCACGAGTCCGATCCAGTTGACGAAAGTCGCAGGAGCAGGCAATATGAATAGTTATGTCTTGAGGATGGGTTACAATGGTCTCCTTAGGCTGATGGTGAAGGATCTTATATGTCTAGATATTTCGTTGACTCGGCATTCCTATTTTCTTCTTTATCCTTCACCCACCTACCACCTACTCCTCCCCCCCCCCCCCCCCCCTTTTTTTTTTATATACTTCCTTTCGAATCTTTGCCAAATCATTATTATAATGATGGAAGAAGTGTTAGCCTGTAATTTTCCAACTATTGCTATGACTGCAAGAAATACTGAATTATAAACAAAGCTTGCTCTTATGTCTTAAATTGTAGAAATAGGGGCTGATAAGCATTCATATCTGTAGTGGAGGATCATTCTGCCTAACTAACAGTATGTGCTTGAGTGGGTGAATGGGGAATAATAAATGCTTCTGAAAATGAACCTTCAGCAAGCTTATAGTCTCAAAGGGGGAGACAATCCTCCATCTCAATCTCCAAGGTCTATTGGTCCCAAGGTCCATTGATCCCAAGGTCCGTTGGTCCCAAGGTCTATTGGTCCCAAGGTCTATTGGTCCCATGGTCCGTTGTCCCAAGGTCCATTGGTTTCAAGGTCCGTTGGGCCCTTGG
>JADBJO010001974.1:230356-237856 GCA_016801955.1 Conus betulinus | reverse complement strand
TCAACGTGACCGTCCATGGCGATTTTGATGGTGGCTAAGACAAGCAAGAATTACCGTGGGAAGAAGCAATATAGTCTGAATTTTGGAACAATGACGATGTTATGGCTTAAGAGGAGAGAAACCCTGGAACCCTAATGAACAGATGAGTTAGAAGAAAAACTGCCTCTAGAAGTCGAAGAGAACATGCGGCACTCTCAGTGTAAAACACACCGGCCATTTCCAAAATCATGTCAAGGATACCTGCTCTGCGGCTCGTTCTTCTCTTCCAAACCCAAAGAAATCAGATCGGCCATTTCATACAATGTGTAATTAGGAACGGTTATTTTCTTGTAGGTGCAGACTAGTTTGCCTTTCCCACACAGTCGTACATTCTGAACCACGACATTGTAAAATACGGGCATATACCGCCAAGTTCTGACGTACATGAAAGTTCTGGTGATATAATATATGAAAATATTTTTTTTTAAATCTTAAAATGCAATTCATTACAGATGAGTAATAGATAAAGAAGAACAATATAACGAAGTAAATCAGTGACTGGCAATTGAAAAAAAGAAATGAAGTGAAAATGAGATGGCGACTTGGCTTTTGTTTGTTTGTGTGTGTGTGTGTGTTTTTTGTATTTCAGGAAGGCTTTCGAGCTGGAAGAAAGTAAGCAAAAAACACAGAAAATGTGGGGAAATGCATAGAACAAACGGTCCAACTGACAAACAGATAAGCCAGCCAACCTGTGTAGAGAATGAATAAGGAGTGCTATATTAAAAACGTCAGACCCAGCAAGAAATATGCAAGCTACGAGTACATGTAAAAATGAGAGATAAGGTAGCCTACATTAAAGAAAAAAGAAAAAAAAAAAAAACAAAAAAAAAAAAAAAAAAAAAAAACGAGTAGGAAAAAAATACACAAAAGAAGAAATAAAAAAGCTGACAACGAATCTACTGTGGTACAGAAAAGGACAATCGCATGAAACCCGAATCCAAACCAAAGTTTTCTCATGGTCGCAAGGACGGTAAAAAGTTCTTGGAAATAATGAGGACATCTTGGAGGAACAAAAGTCTTACGAAAACACGTGGCATGCCGATCATAGCCTAGGCTCAGAAAAAAAAAAAAACTGTAATCTTATCTCAACTCGGGCAATCCCATCACAGAGGAGGAAGTGTGCTGAACAGTCATGTACATTAACTGTGGAAAGGATTCAGATATTGGTCGTGTTTGCGGCGCATTTTCAAAGGCTGCAAAAGAAATTACCGCGCCCGTTCTCAACAAGCTTTTACAGAAACTTGGTGAGTGAAGGTATTCCTCTGTAACGGTGAAAACCAATCATGGTTCCCTTTAAAAATAAAAAAAAAAAAAAAAGAAGGATGAGACAATTCCGGAGAACTGCAGTGTGTGTGTGTGTGTGTGTGTGTGTGTGTGTGTGTGTGTGTGTGTGTGTGTGTGTGTTTGCACACGCGCTCGCGCGTATGCGTGTGTGTGTCTGTGGGAGGGGGGGGGGGGGGGGGGGGGGGGGGGTCATTCTACGATAGATCACATTCTCACAGTAACATTGCTTATTACAAAGAGACTATTTTGTATGAGGAGAGGAAATGCATTCGTTGTGTTTAATGAAAATAAAGTGGTATATAGATGCAGTCGACGTACAAAAAAAAAACAACAACAAAAAAAACATGTACCCAAACTCTCTCTCTCTCTCTCTCTCTCTCTCTCTCTCTCTCTCTCTCTCTCTCTCTCTTCTCTCTCTCTCTCTCTCTCTCTCTCTCACACACACACACACACACACACACACACACACACACTCTCTCTCTCTCTCTCTCTCTCTCTCTCTCTCTCTCTCTCTCTCTCTAAAAAAAGTCAATACATGATCTTAAAGAAATGGTTGTTTGGAAACATTCAAGCGTTGAAAAGAAACGTCAAACTCGCATTACGATTCAAAATAATTTTGATACACTCGGAACTGTGAGCAGAAAGAATGGTCGAATTTTCTTGCTTTGCTCGGGCGAGCGCCGTTTCAATTAAATTTCGAGGTTGAATTTTGCAAGGTCCCGGATGTCTAAACCTCTGTAGTCTCGTTGGCAGATCTTCAGCCTTTAAACAAATGTCTCCAACCCATGTAGGTCACTGAGTGCTTCGTTTAGCACGGCATGATCACATGTGGATAGTGTATCCATGGTGCAGACTGCAAAACAAACATAAAACAAACAAACAAAGAACTTGCAGTTGTATAATCAATGTATGCTCATACTCCCTAATCTCGGCTTCAGCTCTTTCGAGACAGAACAATACCAGATGTCTACCCTTCTATGGGAAGCTTCCTGCCCACGTTGAGATTTCGCATCCAGCGGCTGGGGTGGGGGTGGGGAGTTGGAGGTGGGGCGCTTCTGAGATGGGATGGGCTCAGCGTTATAAGAGGACTTACGGCTGGTGACAGATGGTCTATCAGCAAGACTATGGAAGAAACCTTCAAGACTCAAAGACTCAAACTAATGTATTCATGATTAGGCCATTGCCTCTCATGAAGGGGTGCTAGCAAGTACAATCACAAAAGCATCCTAAAGACTATACACAGACATAACCAATATATGTTCATAAACTGTTCTAAGATAACATAGAAGACCGCAGTTTGAACGCTTTAAAAAGATAAATCGACAAATGTCTGACTGTTTGTTCACAAGTACGCGCCAAAAGAAGTGCTAATCTGAAGTGATTTGGGACTTTATAATACTTCAAAAGTATATACTGAGCTCTTAAATTTTGCAGGACAGGACAACATACCACAAAATGGACTTCACCTTCACTTCAGGTCAAAGCTAAATCTGCGGCATGACTCGCTCAAACAAAAGTTGGCAGATGATGTCATCTTCCCCATGATACCATTTGACTTGGGAGCCCAGGCGCCCTTCCGTAGAAGCCTAAAAGAGCTCGTTAAAAGAGCACATTCACAGGTGAATATCTGGAAACTTGCTTATCAGCCTCAGCCACACCACAGAAAAGAATGGCTAGGGGGCGCAGAGCAGGGTCGGGACACATGGGAAGAAGGGTGATACCCTTTTACCACCACCACTACCACCACCACTATCAACAACAACAACAACAACAACAGCTGACTGACTAAAACCAATTCATTGTCAGATGAACTCATGGTTGTACTGACCACCACAACAACAGTAACAACAAACAAAACAACAAACAGGAACAATAACAACAACAGCAACAACAACAACAACAACAACAAAACCCTGATAGCTGGTTGTAATCTGTTATGCCCACGATCACAATGACCTTTGTGGCGAAGGAAAATAAGATTTACATTTATGTATATAACGCCCATCCACCTCGACCCACTTATTTTTTGTTAATAGCGAAAGGATAAGAAAAAAGAATCGACAATTCTTGCAGGCTGTTTGCTTGAAAATAGGTCCGAAACGTAGTGCCGGTGGGATATACTGACTAAGTCATTCGAAGTATTGTGAAGCTGCCGTATATATCAAGATGACTGTCTTTTGATCAGATATTACAATTCGTGAGCTGACGTCACTTTTGATGTAATTTACACAGATACATCATTTTGCATACCGCAGACTGAACACACACTGGTTGTAAATCGATTCGGTTAAATTATGACATGTAAATGAAAACACTCATTCTGCCCCGCTAAAAGGGGTATGGGGGCTTTGTCCCCAGCCCCCACCCCCACCCACCCACCCACCCCACCCACCACCCCCCAAAAAAAAATTAATACAAAAATCGTTCCTAAAAAGGTCACCTTCTTCTCGCTTAATTTAAAGCAAGCTTTTTTTTTTTTTTTTTTCTAAACAAGCCAACAAATATATAACAAGATACAGTGTGCATGCGTCCTCGCGTGAGTGCGTGAGCGAGCGGGTACGTGCACGTGATCCTGTGTGTGTGTGTGTGTGTGTGGTGTGTGTGTGTGTGCGTGTGTGTGCGTGCGGTGTGTGTGTGTGTGCGTGTGTGGGTGTGTGTGGGTGTCTCTCTCTGTCTGGCGTCTGTGTGTCTGTCTGTCTGTGTGTGCGTGTGCTGTCTGTCTGTCTGTCTGTCTGTCTCTCTCTCTCTCTCTCTCTCTCTCTCTCTCTCTCTCTGTGCGTGTGCGTGCGCGCGCGCGCGCGTATGTGTGTGTGGGGGGGAAGGGGGGGTGGAGGGTGGTGGTGGTTGGGTAATTGGTTGGTATGGGGGGGTGGTGGTGGGGGGGGGAGAGAGGAGGAGAGAGAGAGAGAGAGAGAGAGAGAGAGAGAGAGAGAGGACAGACAGACAGACAGACAGACAGACAGACAGACAGACAGACAGACAGACAGTCAAGGACAGACAGACAGACTGATCGACAGACCGTCATTCAGACAGACAGGCAGAGAGAGACGAAGGGAGGGGTAGGAGAAATGTTGACATAAAAAATTCAAACGGCTTGAGAGAGAGAGAGAGAGAGAGGGAGAGGAGAGAGAGAGGAGAGAGAGAGAGAGAGAGAGAGAGAGAGAGAGAGAGAGAGAGAGAGAGAGGACATACAAAATTCAATGGATTAATTATATCCCTGATATCTCTTCCATACCTTCCCAAGACGAAACACAATAAAGAGAATGGAAGCTGAGAGGATATAGCATTCTTATCATTATCTGTCAAACATCTCCATCGGTTGTGAAAGAAATTGAGAATCCCACATGCAGAGGTTTGTATTTCGATCTCTTCGACAAAATCACAAACATTACCGGATTTAAAACTATATCCTTGCTGTGTTCCATTTCACGCGTTTGCGCGTGCGTGCGCGTGTGTATGTATGTGTGTGTGTGTGTGTGTGTGTGTGTGTGTGTGTGTGTGTGTGTGTGTGGTGTGTGTGTGTGTGTGTGTGTGTGTGTGTGTGTGTGTGTGTGTGTGGTGTGTGTGTGTGTGTGTGTGTTTGTGTGTGTGTGTGTGTGTGTGTGTGTGTGTGTGGGTGTGTGTGTGTGGTGTGTGTGTGTGTGTGTGTGTGGGTGTGTGTGTTGGTGTGCGTGTGCGTGTGGTGTGGTGGTGGTGGTGGTGGTGGTGTGGTGTGCGTGTGTGTGCTTGAGCGGGGGTTGGGATGGGGGTGGGGGGTGGGGGTGGGGGCGCCGCGCGCTTCGTGCGCGCCCTAGCAACTCACATTTATATAACTGTATGCTTTCTTGGCTCACCATTTCTTCTTTTTTTCTCTCTCTCTCCATCTCTTTCTCGTTCACATTCTCCTGTTTATTCTTTGAAATAATTTCCTTTTGAAGCACTGCCTCTGTCTCTCTTTCTCCGATCCAATATCTAAAATCCCATTCCAAAGTCTGAGCAAAACAAAAAACACACAACACACACACCACACAAACACACACCACACACACACCACACACACACACCCACACACACACCACACACACACACACACACACACACACACCGGACACACACACACACACACACACAACCACACACACACACACACACACACACACACACACCATACTGGACACACACACACACACACACACACACGCAACACACGCACACACGCGCGCGCGCGCGCGCGCCGCACACACACACCACACACACACACACACACACACACACACACACACACACACACACACACACACACACACACACACACTCACACACACACAACACACACACACACACACACACACACACACAACACACACATACACAAACAAACACACACACACACCACACACACACACACACACACACACACAAAGTGCGCGCACGCACGCACGCACACGCACAAATGTGCGAGCGCGTTGACATGCACACACACACACACACACACACACACACACAACACACACACACACACACACACACACACACACACACACACACACACACACACACAGATATGCGCACGCGCGTTCACACACACACAACACACACACACACACACACACACACACACACACACACCACACACACACACACACAGAGAGAGAGAGAGACGGAGAGACAGAGAGACGAGAGAGACAGACAGACCCTCGAGAGGAGAGAGACAGACAGACAGACACAGACAGGACAGACAGACACAGACAGACAGACAGACAGACAGTCAGACAGACAGAGAGGGAGAGAGGAGAGAGAGAGAGAGGGGAGGAAAGCGGATATTGTCAGTAATCCAGTATGACGCAAAGAGATGGCGACCCCATTCTTGTCATGTGACTATTATGGTGCACTATTATGGCCATTTGTTGGTTACATTTTTTTTTTCCAAACCTCCAGACACGCTGTGAAATATACGACGGAGTCCCTACTCCCCCTCCTCTCCTCTCCACCCTCCAACACCACCCTCCTCCACCATTATCACCACCACCATCATCCGCGCTCCGGCATCCCACGTAATGTGAACAATCCTCTCTGAAACACCAGGTCTCCGTTGCAATCTGATTCAGAACATTATGTCTGGAACCTTGAACATCATATAGCACAGTTATGTCTCAAATGTCCGACATTCATTCGCAAGAGATTGCGAACATGATATCTGGATTTTCATACAGAAGTTCACGACTTATTGTAAATTTTTTTGTTTCAAGTGTTAGGCATGGATGGGGTTAAATCACTGTGAATAAAATTTATAGACTTCAGGGCGACGGTCAATACAAAAGATTGCCAGCATTGTATTCGGAATTCGATACTTTAAATGGCCCACGTTTTTGAATACGCTTTGTTTGGGATTTCAGGTGTCAGTTTTCAGACATGTTGTGATCATTATGTCTGGAATTCAGGTCGTAAGACAGTGAACGCATTTTAAACACACACACACACACACACACACCACACACACACACACACACCACACACACACACACACACACACACACACCACACACGCACACACACACACACACACACACAACACACACATATATATATTATAAAAATATATATATATATATATTATGTTATGTTGTATGTATGTATATAATATATATATATATATATATATATATATATATATATATATATATATATATATATATATATATATATATCTGTTAAAATAGTTTGGTAAAAGGAAGTTTTAAAATCATCAAACAGATCTGTTGATGATTTTAAAACTTCCTTTTACCAAACTATTTTAACAGATGTTGCTCCCCAAGGGGTTGAGCACTTTGAAAATTTATTAGGCGTTTTAGTACTATTCTTGATATATATATATATATATATATATAATATATATATATATATATATATATATATATATTATATATATAGATATATATATATATATATATATATATATTTATTGATATGTGTGTGTGTGTGTGTGTGTGTGTGTGTGTGTGTGTGGTGTGTGTGTGTGTGTGTGTGGTGTGTGTGTGTGTGTGTGTGTGTGTGTGTGTTGTTCTTTAATACTTTTCATGCTTTTGAGATCCAGTGTGGGAACTTTACCCTCTTTCTATGATGTGTTGGTTGTAAACAAAGTTACACATTTGCAGGCGATCGCCTACCTACAAAGCCACACACATATTGTGCAAGGAT
>JADBJO010001974.1:195356-197856 GCA_016801955.1 Conus betulinus | reverse complement strand
ACAGGGGAGGTGGGGTCGGTCCTCGGAATGCTACTGGTGGGGGTGGAAATGGGAGAGGTGGGGGGTAACACCCGACAGGCACGTGAAACTGTGACTGAACGAAGAGAGTCACGGGGTGGAAAATCACAGGGAAACATGCGGACCTTTCTCAGTGGTGGGTGGCGGTGTCAACACAGCCAGTGACAGCCAGCGCAGACTACGGTCCGACTCCAGCCAGAAATAGGACAGAGCGCGACCACAGGCACAAGAAATAAAATTCCTGAACTACAATGTAGAAAACTTGTTTTCAAAAATGATGATGTGTCCTTTGTACAATATATTGATAAGTTTGATGTTGTTTGTTTAACGGAAACCTTTGTTAGTGATAATTTTGACTTTAGTTATATCTTCCCTCAGTTCCTAAAATATAGTGCTCCAGCCGAAAAACTGTCAAATCAAGGTCGAAATTCAGGCGGAGTGCTATTACTTATAAATAATAAATATGAAAAATATGTAGAAAGGATAAGAGTGCATTGTTCTAATGTTGTTATGATAAAAATGAGTAAAGAATTGTTAAGCATTGATAAAGATTTGATTTTAACAGCATGTTATGTTCCACCCGAGGGTTCCCCTGCATACATGAACTCAAACTTAAAGGACGGGATTGCGATGTTAGAAGACGAGTTACTTGGACATAGTGAGATAGAGAAAGAAAATGTGTATATGATGATTTGTGGTGATTTGAATGCTAGAACTGGGCGTGAGCAGTCAAGACTGGAGAGAATGGAAAATTATTTGTTTGGTTTTCATGATCATGATGATGATGATGGTGGTGGTGATTGTGATGACGCACCTGAACGTCGGTCAAAAGATTGTGTCGTTAACAATTTTGGAAAGTCTTTGTTAGACTTATGTTTTCTTTTTTCTTTAGAAATTTATAAATGGATCATGTGAGAATGATTTTGACGGAAATTTCACTTTTGTGGCACCACAAGGTGATAGTGTCATCGATTATTTTATTGTTTCAGAAGGTTTATCATCGTTTTGTGACTTGTTTGTTAGTAATTGCTTGTTTTCATGGCATCTGCCTGTTGAGCTTACATGGTTACCCAATCAAAAATGTGTGATGGAACAACCAGAGAAACCGATTATTGCAATAGAGGAAAAGATAATATGGTCAGATAATTTTGTAGATTCATTCAAAAATGAAATAAATTCTGAAAACTTTAAAGCACTTATTGATAAGGCGTATGCAGAAGTAAGTAAAGATGTAAATACCTCATTAGAAATATTCACAAATGCATTGTACGCCGCTGGTGCTGTTTCATCAGAACATTGGGTCGTAGGAGAACAAAAGATAATCCATGGTTTGATAAAGAATGTAAAGCACAAAGAACAATAGTGGAACGGTTCCTGAAGAGTTTCAAAGAGCAAGATCTGAAGAATATAGAAAGCATCAGAAGGAATTATATGTGAAAGAAAGGAAAAAATACACAGATCTTAAAAAGAGATAAAAAGAGGGTGCATGATGAAATCAGACTTGAAAAACTGAAACAATCTAGCAAAGATCCAAAGCTGTTCTGGAAAACGGTAAGAGAAACCAATAGGAAAAATCAGTGATATATAATGATATTAACATCAAACAATGGAGAGATCACTTTTTTAAGGTCTTTAACGACCTGGACGATACTGAAAGAAATGATGGTATTTATTTTGAAAATGAGGATCAAGAGAAGCACAAGAATTTTTGATGAACACATAACTAAAGAGGAAATAAAAAAAGAGTTTAAAAAACTTAAAGAATGGTAAAAGTGCTGGACCAGATAGGATCATTAGTGAAATGATGAAATGTGCCGGTGCCGGTGACAGTATTATAGACTATCTTCAGATGTTGTTTAATAGGCTGTATGATACTGGTGCTTTCCCAAAAGAATGGTGTAAATCTATAATAGTCCCAATCTTTAAAAAAGGAGAT
The DNA here is from genome assembly GCA_016801955.1 of Conus betulinus. NCBI lineage: Eukaryota > Metazoa > Mollusca > Gastropoda > Neogastropoda > Conidae > Conus > Conus betulinus. The sequence goes on along the minus strand of JADBJO010001974.1, from coordinate 195,902 downwards.
GTACACAACCCTGATAACTACCGAGGTGTAGCCCTAACTAGCGCAGTGAGTAAAGTTTACACCTACATTTTAAACAGGAGACTGACCGCATGGGCTGAACGGGAGGAAAAAATCATAGAAGAACAGGCAGATTCAGAAAAGATTATAGCACCATCGACCACATGTTTACGCTATATGCTATGGTACAGTCTTATTTATTGACAAATAAGAAACTGTATGTAGCCTTCATCGACTTTCGGAAAGCATTTGACTCTGTGAATAGAAATATATTATGGGATGTGCTAAGAAAAGCAGGTGTTCAAGGTAATTATATACAGGTCACTGAAGGGGGTTTATAATTCAGTACTAGCCTGTGTTAGGGATAAGGGTTTATATTCAGATTATTTTGGATGCCCTCAAGGTGTAAAGCAAGGATGTTTATTGAGTCCACAAATGTTTTCTTTCTTTATAAATGAATTGGCTCAAGAAATTAATAGAAAGGGAAGGCACGGGATCCAGTTAATACCAGGTATGACAGAAGTTTTTCTGTTGCTATTTGCAGATGAT
>JADBJO010001974.1:170356-190356 GCA_016801955.1 Conus betulinus | reverse complement strand
TGGACCAGTAGCATGGCAGGACTGAAATGGTGCTGTCAAGGCCCGTCTCTTCTTGAGCTTACGTCGCCCGCTGGTGTGTCTTTGTACGGCTTTCTGCCTTTGCGCCATGTAAATGACAGGAAGGCTTTTCGTTCGTGAATACTACAGTCTCAGTCAGCTAGAGCTGAGAGAGAAGAGAGAGGCGCACGAGAACAGGGAGAGAGGAGAGATGAGAGAGAGAGAAAGAGAGACGACCAGAGACAGACAGACAGACAGAGAGAGAGAGGGGAGAGGGAGGGGGAGTTTGGAGAGGGGGGGCGAGTGGGAGGGAGAGGAGGAGAGAGAGACAGAGACAGAGAGGGGGAGAGAGAGATGGCAGGGGAGAGAGGAAGACAGTCGACAGTCGCTAGAGAGAGAGAGGAGTAAGAGAGAGGAGGAGGAGAGGGGAGGGGAGAGACAGAGGAGAGAGAGAGAGAGAGAGAGAGGAGAGGAGGATGAGAGAGAGAGAGGAGGAGGAGGAGGAGACCTCGCGACAACATCTGCCGCCTCCCCCTCCCCCCCCCCCCCCCCCCCCCCCCCCCCCCCCCCCCCGCTCCCCCCCCCCCCCCCCCCCCTCTCTCTCTCTCTCTTCTATATAAGCCACTTAGCACTCACCACACACGCATGGAATGATAGTAATGGCCACAACCAATGTTAAGCAGGCACTCAAGGCCCGACCAGCGCCTAAGGTTAATGCGTAGGTCAGACATCTACCAAGTCGTCTCCACGAGACCCTCTTTTCTTAATTTCGCTCGTCTAAGTCATTAATTCATCAATGTTCCCATGTTTCTCTACCCATCTCCATTTTTCGATGGTGAACATTTCCTGTGCCTGTATTCTACGTTGTCTATGCACCCTCTTCAAAAGGGGGCTATAGCCTTGTTGAATAAATTATCCGTATCTGAACCCATTCATTTATTTATCCGGCAGTTTTTGTAAATCATGCGTAGTGTAGACTCAAAAACTTAGCGGACGTGGTGCAGCGTATATGGACTAGTCCGCACGCAGTGACGCCTCCTGCTAAAAACTGAAACTGAAATGATAAACCACAGCCTTTGGAGGGACGGTGAATAGGAACGGGACGGGAGACGACAGGTGGCGCTGAGATAGGAGGTTTGGGGGTGACAGGTAGACATGTCTCATTACCAGCCGTGGGAAAACTCTGTAGAACTAAAAATAAATAAATAAATAAAATAAAATAAAATAAAATTAGAAAATAAAATAAAAACCTCTGTAGAACTGGACGGCAACCGTGTAATGGACTGTTTCTTTCTTGGGTTCTGTCTCTCGGAGAATGAAAGAATCAATTACACTTGCCTCGGGGAATAACACGATTGCCCTGCGTTTGTGGTGTAAGTGTGATGTGTGTGTGTGTGTGTGTGGTGTGTGTGCGTGCGTGCGTGCGTGTGTGTGTGTGTGTGTGTGTGTGTGTGTGTGTGTGTGTGTGTGGTGTGTGTGTGTGTTTAATCCCATCCTTCTGAACAAAATAATACGCAAAACAGGAAAACAGGAACAATAAATAACAGCAACAAAACAACAACAACGACAACGGCAACAACAACAACGACAACAACAACGACAGCAACAACGACAACGACGACGACAACAACAACAACGACGACGACAACGATGATGACAACGACAACAACAACAACAACAACAATAACAACAACGACAGTACCCATGAGTGGCAAGGGCATAGAAAAATGAACGAATCCGTGCACAAAGTCAGACAAGCAGGCAGACAAAGTAGCGATTAGTGGAAGATGAGTGGGAAGGAGGGGTGAGGGGGACAAATTTGATATTGAAGATGAGACATCATAAAACGAGGTTTGATCAGTAAATCTTTGGATTTATAAGGGTTTTCATTATAAAGATTCATTAGCTAATTTTGATTAAAAGAAAACATATACTTTAAGTTTCATTTTTTTTTTTTTTTTTGGTCTGGCTTTTAGACACAATGATACGAAGACTCCTTGTCTACCAACCTGCCCATCTATAAATCATTATATTCTTTAGGTATTTCCAACTATCGCTGACTTCTTCTTTTTTTAACAGAAAGTTTCTATCCTATTTCACATATCTTTGCCAAATACGAATGCTTCTAATACCTAAGAGGGAAAAAAGAAACAAAAAGCCCAATAGAATGACATAGTATCAAACAATTGTTAAAATTTCGGATTTTATTGATAAGCGAAGTAAAAGCCAATAAAGATCAGATTTTAGTTTCACTACTTAATGTTGTCAGTCCTCAAGTTATTCTATATGATGTGCAGGTAGAAAACAACGTTGTATGAATATATATAGTGGAGTGAAATGGGCCTCAACTTGTTAGTATGTCCCAAACTAGGAATGCACATAGTAACGCGTTGAATCTGTGAGGCAGACATTTCAGCGTCCTCAACATTAGTCATTAAGTGCGCTAGCGACAAAGTCTCCATTTATTTATTTATTTATTTATTTATCAATATAAAACAGCACATGGAAATTCCAGTCCGATTCCATCAGTACCTGTACTTTTGTTTTAAAAAAAAAAAAAAAAAGTGTTGATGACTTTAATGCAATCTTACTTTGTTCTAATGTCATTTTTTTTTCTCTTCTGACGATTGTGAACTTTTTTTTTACCACCAGTACTCTGACATTCTTCTACATCTATTATTGTTATTATTATTATATATTATTGTTGTTGTTGTTGTTGTTGTTGTTATCATTATTTTTAATCATTTTTATTGTTATTAATATCAGTATCATTATTATCACTATTATTATTATTATCATTGTTGTTGTTATTGTTATCATCATGATCATGATCATCATCATTATTATTAATATTGTTATTATTATTATTATTATCATCATCATATTACTATTATTATTATTGGTATCATTATCACCATTGTATTATTATTATTATTATTATCACCATTATTATTATTATTATCATCATCATCATCATCATCATCATCATCATTCATCATTATCATTATTATCATTATTGCTTTTTTCTTAACCTGTCTTCTGACAAAATTTCTCTTCTGACAATTGTGAACATTTTTTATTTTATTCCCAGAAACCCTGACAATAATTATATTGATTATCATACCATTATTATAATTTCTTGTTAGTTTTTCTCAACCTGTCTTCTGACAATTGTGAGTTTTCTTACCACCAGAAACGCTGTTTGACATTCTTCGACATTTTTCATGATTTCATCATTATCATTTTCTTATTACTTTTTGTCAACCTGTCTTGCTTAATCAAGACCTCAAGACTACACTATTTTTTATCATGTAATGTAACTAGTTTCAGTTTTGTTTGTTTGTTGATTGTTTGTTGCTGTTTCTTTTCCATGTATTTTAGTCATATTTCCCATTTCCATTCTTTTAACTTTCTGCCAGCGTCATGGTCTCACACTTTGTTGTTTTTGTATTTTGTTTTGCTTTGTTTTTTTTTTTCCATGGCTATATGTACATTTTCAACCCAGATTTCATCAATAAATAAGGGGGGGGGGGGGGGGGGGGGGGGGGGGGGGGGGGGAGAATCATCAACGACAGTAACATCACCACCAACGGCAACGACAACAGCAACAACATCAACAACAGCACCAGACTACAGCGTAACTGAAACCAAAGCAAAATACAATTGAACATACAGAATAAGGTGTAAAGTAAAGCATGTTTTATATATATTACAAAGCAAAAAAAACAAAAAAAAAACTTTGACAAAAAAAAAAAATGTCTTCTTCAAACATTAAAAACATAACAGACAAAAGTGTACGAATGAATACTCTCCAGATAGCAGTCAGCGTTACTTTACAACTTAAAGCTTGAAACACACACACACGCGCGCACACACACACACACACACACACACACACACACACACGCGCGCGCGCGCGCGCGCACGCGCACGCACGCACGCACGCACGCACGCACGCACGCACGCACTTTTGCAACGTATGTTCACTTCCATTTCTTTTTGTTTTGAATGTCCGTGCATCTTGAATTGTTTTGCAATTCTCACTGGAGTGATAACTACTGCTGTGTTTGAGCTTTATCTGAAAAGCAACTCCGATCAGATTCTACTTTGAGCAGGGTCCGGATAAGTGAGGGAGAGGTTGGGGGGGGGGGGGGGGGGGGGGGGGTTGAACCCTTGCACCCCACCATTCACCCCTTCATCCACACCTCCAATGGCTACGAAAGGAAAGACAAGAAAAGGCACAAGAAGAAGAAGAAGAAGAAGAAGAAGAAGAAAGAAAGGCACAAGGAAGAAACCAGACCTCTAAGAGGGTTGAACAGTTGTTCACTTACTGGATCTAGGGTGCAATCCAATTCGTATCAAATCTTACAAATACGCAGAAATATAAGAAGCCTGATTTGATTTTCGTCCAAAATCCGTGTTTTAATTTTCTGAGAAATCCACCCCTCCTCCAACTGCCACCCCCAGTTTCAGTGCAAAAACAAACAAACAAACAAACAAAAAAACAAACAAACGAGAAAAGTTGAAGAAAGTCCCTTATTGGCAATGTCCCTATATAAGATATAAAATATAAAGATCGTTGATACATCCTTTTACTCCAGATTCATACCATTTTTAAATGGCTTCGTCCGCGAACTTTATTCCATCTTTTCACCGAAAAATCGCCGAGATCTTTTCAGTACGTTTGTGTATTTGTTTGTTTGTAAGTTTTTCTTTCGCCCCGTTTTTCTTTGTTTGTTTGTTTCTTTCTTTTTTTCTTTCTTTCTTTTTTTTCTTTTCTTTCCATTATTCTTTTTCTTTTTTCTTTCTTTTATTTCTGTCTTTGGTCATTTTCTTCTTTCATTCTTTCTTTCGTTCTTTCTTTCTTTCTTTCTTTCTTCTTTCTTTCTTTCCTTTTCCTCTTTCTTTCGTTCATTATTTCTTTCTTTCTTTCATCATTTCTTTCCTTCTTTCGTTCGTTCTTTCGTTCGTTCTTATTTCTTACTTTCTTTCTTTTCTTCTTTCTTTCTTTCGTTCATTCTTTCTTTCTTTCTTTCTTTTGTTCATTCGTCTTTCTTTTTTTCTGTACTTCTTTCTTTTCTTTCCTTCTTTGTTTCTTTCTTTCTTCCCTTTCTTTCTTTCTTTCTTTTGTTTTGTTTCTTTCTTTCTTCCCTTTCTTTCTTTCTTTCTTTCGTTCTTCCTTTCTTCCTTTCTTTTGTCCTTTCGTTCGTCCTTTCCTTCTTTCTTTCTTTCTTCCTTTCTTTCCTTTTCTTTCTTTCTTTTGTTTGTTCAAAACAAGTTTCTCCTTCTGGGCTGTAAAGAATGGAACACACTTCCAACAAAATACAAAAATATTTCCCAATTATCAGCTTTCAAAATGAAGTAAAGTTAATTTTTTTTTTTTAATTCTCATGACTGACCTATGCGTAGACATTAGCCTGACTGTACATACTTACCGGAAAAAAGTCTACTGCTGATAAACGATGCAGTTGATTAAGATGTGTGTGTGTGTGTGTGTGTGTGTGTGTGTGTGTGTGTGTGTGTGTGTGTGTGTGTGTGTGTGTGTGTGTGAGTGTGTGTGAGTGAGAGTGAGAGGAGAGAGAGAGAGAGAGAGAGAGAGAGAGAGAGAGAGAGAGATTTTAAGCATGGAATCGTTATATTGATGTTATTGTGTAATTCGATGTTACCTTACTTTTTTCTTTAATTGTAGTTGTTGTTGGGTAGAATTGTAAAAAGACCGTCAATGAGCCTAATTCTGAAACCCATTAAAGATTCTTTCATTCTTTCTTTCTTTCTTTGTATCTTTATTTTCTTTCAAGCTTTTCTTTTCTTTCCATTCATTCTTTCTTTCTTCGTTCGTTCTTTCTTTCAAACTTTCTTCCTTCCTTCCTTCCTTTCTTTCTTTCTCTTCTTCTTTCTTTTCTTTTCTTTCATTCTTTCTTTCGTTCTTTCTTTCTTTTCTGCTCCTTTCTGTCTGTCTTTTCTCTTCTAATTCATTCGGTCATGCATACAACAAAAAGTGATTGTACACTAATAACACCAAACTTTTGACATCATTCAGGGCAAGCCTAGACTTCAACTTTGAGTTACAGACCCTTTCTATTCCTTCCATGTTCGTAAAGTCACGAAGAGAAGGTCGTAAAATCTATATAGTAAACACTGTGATTGCATAATACAGGGTTATCCTTCACTCTAGCGGGATTTAGCAAAGCAAAGTCGGTGATGATCACCAGACACAAGTTACTCTGCAAACCGAGAAAGTTTTGGAAACGGCTAAGTGTTCTTGCATCCTTCTTTAGTTTCAACTGAAGTTTACGACAGAGAGAGGCACAGCAGACATTCGTATAAGCTGAAAACAATTTTGGTCTCTCCGGTCACGTCTGCGACTGTATATGAAAGCTTTTTTCTTTAAGTGGAAGACCTAAAGTGGCTGAAGTGGGATCCATTTGTCAACCCCTTGGTCTGTGAATATGGGAATTCAGCAGACTTCCGCAATGTCACTTTTTTAATTCAATATAATGCTATGTTATATACACGCGCGTGCTTTTCATCGTCTACAATATTGCCTCAATATGCTGATGACGTTGAATGATGGATTCATGCATCTTTAAGCAAAAAAGAATAAGCTTACGTCGTGTTTATATTCAGAAACTCCTTCTGGGAGAACTTGATCAACTGAACGACTCTATGCTTTTCAATGGCTTTGAATTTTCTGTAATGATAATAATAATAATAATGATTAATTATGGCGCTTAATCTTACATCATAAGCCGTAAGCGCTTACAAACACCATAAAAGGTTAAAGACAATATAAATGAAACCAATAAGATGAATATTACAATAAGTACCAATTCATCTACAAGCATCTCTGTAGAGATGATATATTTGGTTTTTCTAATAATGGTAGAAATCCATCATGATAAACATTTCAAAGAGGATAGGGGGGGGGGGGGGGGGTGAGCTGGAAACATCTTTTAAAGCCTCAAATGAAATTGGTTATTTCTGGTGTCCTGTCAACTTCGATTTTAAAAGCTATCTTACCTCACGTTCGACCAAAGCAATAAAAAGTTTGAATTTTCTATATTAAAAAAATCTTCATCTATCTATCTATCTATCTATCTATCTATCTATCTACCTACCTACCTACCTACCTACCTACCTATCTATCTATCTTTCTCTCTATCTCCATATCTCTCTCTCTCTATCTCTATCTCTATCTATCTATCTATCTATCTATCTATCTCTATCTATCTATCTATCTATCTATCTACTAGCTAGCAACCTATTCTATCTATCTATCTATATCTATTTATATGTTTATTTGTCTATTTATTATACGCTACTTTCCCGTGGTGAAGGGTAACCCAAAGTTCTGTCGCATGTGACAAGCACAGCCGTGCGATGAAGACTGGCATGTGATCAGAAAGCATTCTGTTCTGCTCTGGCATCGTACCTAAAGATGGTCCGAATTACTGACAGTAAAACGGCGAAAACTGGCCTTAGCAGTACCAACGCGTACTATGTCAAGTGGAGCATAATATAAGCTTTCAGGTCTTTTGCTACGCAATGAAGTAAGAGAATCATGTTCCACTGGATATATAGTGATACGTACAGCTGTGCAAGACATTGAGGAACTGAATACTGAATCTGATATTGATCTTCCAAAAAGTCCAGATTAATTTCAAATTTACAAACTCTTTCTACATATGTATCAGATTTTTTTTTTATCCATCAACCATCTGGGATCTCTTGTGCTTGTACCTCTGCTCCTTAACAAGTCCAAAAGTTAACATGCAGTTTGTCTACGTGTATTAGCAGCATCAGTCAAAAATTGTCCGACAAAAAAGATTTGATACTCATTTGTCTACACTGTTGGTTCGGTTCTAGACGCTAGAAATGCATGAATGGTTTGTTTTTATGATCACAGAATAAAAAAAAGTCATATTACTTACGTGTACGGATCATTTCATTTTTGTAGTCGGCCTTTCATGGAAATTATTTAATCATCTGGATTGTGAACATATATAGATTGTAAATTCTATTTCCAAAACTTATCTGTCTTGCGCATGAACTTTGAGAAGCACGACTACAATACATCATTAATGTATTCATTCTGTTATTCACAGATACGTATTTCAGATATTGAATAAAGCGTGGGGGTGAAAAACTGTTCCGCTAATCAACGACAAACTTGGAATGATTTTCGCTACGCTCAAAAGAAATCTCTCCACAGGCTGTATCCCCGCTTCTGTCCAGTCAGAAAACTGACTCATTCAGACTTTTACCACTGTGTGCGTTACACTTGACCAGAGTTTTTTTTTCTTCTTCTTCTTCTTCAGCGTTATGTGTCGTGTCTGTCACGTTTCCTGCTTGGAGCTTCGAAGCACTGGTTCTGTGTTGTCATCTTCTCTTTGAGGATGCCACCGAAAATTCATTTCCGTTCTCGTTTTCTCTAGACTGAATTGCTGTCTCTCCGCCTCTCAGTCAGAGAACTCGCTCCATTGCACGACATTTACCAATGCTGTGCGTGACACTTGACCAGAGGTTTTTGTTTGTGCTATCCTTCTTCTTACTGCAGCGTTATATCCTTCCCTCCGTCGCGCTTTTTTTCCTTGATTCTCCTTTTTCCTCCCCCCTCCCTCGTTCTGGGTCTGGCTTGTCATATCTTCATGCCCCTGGAGCTTCGAAAGCGGATTCCATGTTGTCAATCGTCGCATTTCCCCCCCCTCCACGAAAAATCTCCTTTCTCTCTAGTTTTCTCTAGAAGAATGCTTGTGTAACTCTGTGTACCTTGCGGAATGTCGAACCCGAATCTTCCCTCTCACGGACTTCCCCCCGAAGAAAGGGTGCGACATGCGAAATTACAATCTTCGAAAGGTGATAATCCTTCAAAATTGCTCTAATTCCATTCAGGTTAACTAACACTCTCCTCCTTCTCTCTCCCATCCTCTCCTCTCTTCTCTCCTCTCTCTCTCCTTCTTACTCTCTCCTCGTCTCCTCTCTCTCTCTTCTTGCCCCCATCGAAAAAAGCAAATCATGATCATAAAGCCTCTCTGGCTAGTGGTTCAAATCTCTGAATGGTTGCCTCCCTCTCAAAAAACCCAAAATGATCATCAAGTCTCTCTGCTAGCTGTGGCTTCAAATCTCTGAAATGAAATTTGGCTACCTCTAAAACAAAAGACCCAAATGATGTATAAAGCTCTCTCTGACTGCTGTGCCTCAAATCTTTGAATGGTTTGGCTTCTCAAAAAACCAAATGATGTATAAAGTCGTTCCAGTGGGCTTCAATCAAATTCGGAATGGTTTTTTGGCTCCTCTCAAAAAATTATAAACTCGTTTGACTGCTACTTCAAATCCTCTAAATGGTTTGGCTCCTATCAAAACAACGCATTATTAAAAAGATCCCTTCTGCTGTACTCAAATCTCTAAACTGGTTGGGACCCCCTCCTCTAAAACAACGAGTATAAAAGTTCATTCTCTGCATGTGCTCCAAAATATATATAATGGGAATTGGATCACTCTAAAAACAAACGATATAAAGTCTTTCGGCCTGATGCTTTCAAATCCTCTGAATGGCTTTTGGCCCTTCCTCTTCCCTTGCTGATACTTACGCTATCTCGACACTCCATTGCGTTTTCTACCCAGGTTAGACCCTCCGTGCCCTGACCTCTACTCCGACATATATCGCTCTGTACACCAAGGACCGCTGGGAATAAACCTTCAAAAACATTCATTTTCCTGTTTCCACGGACTGCATGTCAATACGAGAACCAACATCACTCTCTCTCCATCTCTCCACCATCCCTCCGCCCTCCCCCTCTCCCCCCCCCCCCCACCCCCCTCTCTCATCGTCACTCGCTTCTCTATCATACTTCCTCTCTTCTCTCTCTCTATTCTCTCTCTCCTCCTCTCTGCAGAGTTCCGCATTCTCTGTCATCTGCCACAATCCTTTCTAAAGTCTGCGCTCTCAACACACTCCCTGGATTGAGGGTTTCCTTAATACTACGATTGCACAGATCGCCCCCTCTCTCTGTCTGGGCGTCTACTTGTCTCTGCTCTCTGTTTGTCTGGAATGGGCCTGTACACTCTATCTGTCTCTGTATGCCTCTGTATGTCCTGTTTGTCTTGCTTAGTCGAAAGAGAGAAGAGGAGAGACGGGAGAGGGAAGGAGGGGAGAGGAGAGATGAGAGGGAGAGAGGAGGGGAGGAGACAGACCAGGGAGATGGAGGGGACGGACAGGCAGGACAGACAGACAGATAGACAGACAGAGTAGAGGAGAGAGAGAGAGAGACGACAGACGACAGCAACAGCAGAGACGACAGGAGGAGAGGAGAGAGAGAGGAGACGGGGGAGGGAAGACGTGGGGAGAGGGGGAAGGGGGGAGCTGAGAGCGATGAGGGTGGAGATTTGGGTTGTGGGACCCGCAGGAGGGGAGAGAGCGAGAGGCTAGGGTGAGGATGAGGTGCGGGTCGCGAGAGATGAGATGGGGGCGGAAGGAAGGAGGAGCGAGAAGAGGAGCGAGGGACCGGAAGAGAGGGAGAGGAGCATGGAGAGAGAGAGGAGAGGAGAGCGAACCTTCACGACAGATGTCTCGAATGAATCTTTCACCGCGTCACGTATGAAAATTCACCAGTTCGTAAGTCGTTGACTAGGTATTGGATTCAGGGCCACGGTCGGGCACTATTTATAGTGGGCGGGAAGACTACATTGCCTGAATTTTCTTTGTTATAATTTGCCTGAGCACCATTATGCGATACCCGTCCGATCGCCGTCTCGAACATTGTATAAAGGGTAGCAGATGGTAGTCCAGTCCATCTACTACGGTTTATTCGTCGACCGCCCTAAGAATAGTACTTATCGCTATAACCAGTTGGATAGGATTGAAGTTGTTAAAAAACAATTATTCGCCCCTGTCCTTACCGTTAGTTCAACCCAAAACGAACAACCAATTATTTCGTTTCTTTCTTTTTTCCTCTTAAAAGGGTAAAAGCGTTTTATGTTTTCCATGGTTTTGCAAAAGATGGAAATTGTTTAGAAACATTAACCAACTGTTGTTCAAAGGGCTGTACTACATTCCCGGTTTACACCGGTCAACACCCAACCTATTATTACCGAAGACTGATTCTCAACATAAAGACAAAATGAAAGCCATCGATTTCACGACCTATGTTGTTCTCGTCAATATCTCACTGACAGTACATCGCAGCTAGTGACAGCAGATGAGTGACGACACACGCGGATGATCCTGCGTCCTCCAGACAACGTTATATGCTAGCAGCAGTGACAGAAGATCGGTGACCACACAGCGACCCCCCCCCCCCCCCCACAGGAGACCGATCCTGGCCCGTCCTCCCGCCTTTAGACATGCAGTAGCAGTGCAGTGAAGATGTGATGCGTTGACCACCACAAGGAGACTGGTCTCTCCTCTCTGACAGACCAACACTATGCACAGCCAGAGTGCACAGAGATGGATTGACCACACACAGGAGGCTTCCTTGAGCGTCCTCCTGACTGAGAGTACTAGACCAAGCCCAGTGACAGAGAGGGGGATGCAGCACACACAGACGAGCCTGCGCTCCAGGAAAGATAAGCTAGCTAGAGTGAAGAGGATGGTCGACCACACAGGGCGATCCTGGTTCGCCTCCAAGGACACATGTACATGCAGCAGTGACCAGATGATGAGGGACCACAAAGCGCAAGATCCGGCTGGTCATTTGTCGACCGGTCAGCGACTCTCTAGAATTTGAACAATGCCCCCTCATTGTTTTGGACACCACGTTTCTGATGCCAACCCAGCGCAGTTTTTAAACTGCGGGTTCAAGCGTGAAGCAAAAAAACAAGACACAAAACGAAAACGAAACCAAACAAAAAAACACAACCACAACAAAACGAAAGAAGAGGTACAAGAAAAGTCTTTCTGTTTGCACTCGCAAGTACCATGATACTATCATAGTTAGCTCTGTACGATAGGCTGCTGAATGAAATAGGGGTTATAGAAAGACAAAAAATAAAAAAACAACGCACATGTGTTTTATATTTTTATTAAACAAAAAACAAGCAACAAACATACAATGAACGTGTTTTTTTTTGCGATCCCCGACTCATCATGGCTGGCACTGTATTCTTGAAGAGAGAACTGTCACATGGCTTCTGTTGGACTTTGATATACTCCTGAATAGCGTCAGAGCATCCGGACATAAGGTTTGGTCCACAAATGTTTTATGGGCGTTTGGCTAACAGATCCAAGGCGCCGAAGATTTATAATCGATGTTGGCAGAACTCACCCCGGCGCATTCTAGAAGCACACTCTGACTGACATGGGTGATACTAGGACCCTGTTTCGTCCACTGGTCAAAAAAAAAAAAAAAAAAAAAAAAAAAAAAAAAAAAATAAAAACCCCAAATAAAAAAAAAAAAAAAAAAAAAAAAAAAAAACAAAAATAAAAAAAATAAAAAAAAAACAAAACAAAAAAATAATATGTAGCAAGCTGGTTACGGAACTGCGAAAAAAAGACGAACGCAAGACAATACTCGGCCTTTTTACCTGGTTTCACAAGGAAGACACTGACCCAAAGAGACACATCAGATCTCCTATGTGCTATGAATTCACACCCTTCACTCAGATCTTAAGGGCCTTATCGAGAATGGAAGTACCTCTCTCATTGCACAACGCACCGAAATGAATAGGAGAAAGACGTTTGTCGCGACCTTCTGTTATCGACATACTGTCAGATTCGCCCTCGAAGAAAGTCCTTCTGAATCTTTTTGCGATCACCCATGAAAGGCAGATGGAGATTGCATCTCCCCGCCATAGTTCTCCCAAACATTCCCGCTGCATGGATCAGCAAGCGACAAGCTGAACTACACAGGTGCATTCCTGTGTATGAAAGTGAACATGACACATCTCCGACTTCAGCGAATATCCCTGCAGATCTACAAGATGGTTTAGGAAAGGATCATCTTCACTGCTTTGAGGATTGACGGCAGAAAATATATTCAGACACTTTATTTTATCCTCAGGTTTGCCTGGTGTTCACTTTCGCCATAATTTTATTATCCGTAGGCCATTAGCCGAAAAGGTCATATTCATAAACTAAAAGTAACTGGATTGCTCAAGAGACCACGGACCGTTAACTAAAGTCGTAATATAGTTTTTAAAGCACAGTCTGGAAGCCAATGAGAGAAAGTTGGTGTGAGATTGAATGGAGCGACAGGGAACCTCTCCGGTCCTAAGATCAGTGTCTATGGATATATGACGAGCATTTATGCCGGCGGTAAACTAATCGCTCGAAATTCACTTAACAAATCCAGGCTTCAACGGGGATTATTGAGATCGCTAAAGATATCCATTGATGAAATAGTTTTGGCTGTGAGCACGACCAGTGTGGACTTGTGCCGACGAGGAGGAAGAAAGCGCAAGACGAAGAAAAGCAAGAGAAGAAGTTGTCGCTTGTATCTGTGCGAGGAGAAGAAGAAGAAGGAGAAAAGGAAAGAAGATAGGATAAGAGAAAGAAAAGCATAAGAGGAGGAAGAGAATACGAGAAAGAGAAAGAGCAGCATCTCTATGTATGATCTGGCTTGTTAGCCCTTTTTTTAGGGAGGGCATGTAGTCTCTTCTCTCTCTCTTCTCTCTCTCTCTCTCTTCTCTCTTCTCTCTCCTCTCTCTCGACTCTCTCTCACTCCTCTCTCTCTCTCTCGCATGCAGACGATAGGGTTCGTCAAAAACGCAGCACAATGTTCTTGTCAAGCACTGATGGGGGCTTCCCTCACCCCCCCCCCCACACCCGCCCCCCGACCTCACCCACTCCAGTCACCTTCTCCTCCCAGCACTCGTCGGGGTCTCTGCTCCAACACTCTCCCAAGTCTCTCTACTTCTACTAGTCCGTGCTCCCTCAACACTCCACCCTCCCATGCCAACGCCCCTCTGTTCTTCACCCTCAACGTCCTGCCCAACCAGACCTACAGCCCCCCAAGTATGCGATTTTCAACTAATACGATGAAGCATCAACATACAAATTGTTATTTACGAAATCCCGAACATGACGCAATATGCTTCGATTAGCGAAAATTTCGTGCCTTGTTGTTGTTTCCAATTGTGAGTGGGTGTGTGGTAGTGTGCGTGTGTGGTGTTGCAGTGTGTTGTGTACGTGTGTGTGTGTGTGTGTGTGTGTGCTGTGTGGTGGTGTGTGTGCTGATGCAGAGCGTTTTTTTGTTTGTGCATGCTGTGTTGTTGTTCGTGATCGTCGTGCTTGTGTGGATGTGTGTGTGTCTGTGTGTGGTGTGTGTGTGTGCATGGTTTACTTTATTTCTTTTAAGCCGACCCGCAATTAAAAATTTCGAGTACTAACTGCATAGGAAATCAACACGAATCATAATAAGCGAATAGGAACACACCAAAAAAAAAGAACACACATCACGACACACACAGACACACAGACACACACAGACACACAGACACACACACACACACACACACACACACACGACACACACACACACACCACACACACACACACTTACAATTAAAAAATCTATCATCAAAAAGAGGATGATGATGATGATGATGATGATGATGCATGATATGTGTGTTGTGCTGTGCGCTATGTTGTGTGTGATGTGTGTGTGTGTTTTGTGTGAAGTGTGTGTGTGTATGTGTGTGTGCATGTTCGTGATGTCGCATGGGTGTGTATGCTAAGTCAGTCTGCACTGTCTGATCTGTCCTGTCCTGTCTGCTCCGTCAGTCCTGGTCTATGTCAATAGCCTAATCTTTTAAGCCACAGCTTTGCTATTTCGGTAGTTCCAACTGATAAAAACTGTTTTTAAGCTTTTTTCCTTTGTATCTTCTTTCCGTTGCATCAACTTATTATATTTCCGATTTTGTCGTGCCTATCTATGGGCACGCAAGAGCGCCAGCATGTAAACAGCTCCCGCCCCTCATGTGATACTCTCGATAAATTTAGATTTTGTCGTGTTTCACGTGACTTTATTTTCTACTCCGGGCCTAATGGCTTTCATGGCCCATTTTTAGGCAAACATTAGGTAAGGACAACCCCGTTGACCTTTTTGTATACCATGTTGCTCATGCCCGTAGATTCTTTCTTTTGTTTGCGTCGAGAAATTCGGGTTGTATGTGGTTGGCTCGTGTCCTGTTGTTGGATGTGTGTTGGTGTTGGGTGTGTGTGTTTGTGGTGCAATAGGTGCTGGGTGTGTAGTTGGGCGGTGCGTGCCAACTGCGTGCGTGCTTAGGTCGTTGATGTGTATGTGTGTGTGTATGAAATGTGAACCTCAGTGCCGTCATTATAGTGAACGTGCGTGAGTGCAGTGTGTGTGACATGTGTGTTGGTGTGTGTAGCTGCGTGCTGTGTGTGTTGTTTGTGTGTGTGTGTGTGATGTGTGTGTGTATGCTGTGCTGTGTTGTGTGTGTAGTGGTGTGTCTGGTGTCGTGTGCGTGTGGGTCGTGTTGTGTGCGTGACGTGCGTGCATGTGCCGACGAGCGTAGTGTACTGTTACCTGCTGTGTGTGTGTGTGGGGTGGAGTGCGTGCCTGTGTCGTGTGTGTGTGTGTTTGTGTGTTGTGCTGTGTGTGTGCCTGTTGTGTGTGATGTGTGATGTGTGTGTCCTATTGTTGGTTATTGTGGCTATGACTCGTGTCTTGTGTGTGGCAGTTGTTGGTTACATCGCTGTGTATCTGTTGATGATTTGCTCAGTGTGTTGTTTCTTTTTAGTCTTATTAATCTTTGCGTTGTTCTTCCGTGGAGTACGTTGATATTGATAATTCATGATCGCTTCGCCTGGAAAATAATCAACGGCAGTGGGGGCGAAAGGGGACAAAAGAATTATGCAAAAAAAAAGACAAAAACATTTCCTCCCCCGGCCTGGGTGCGGTCGGCCGCCCGGCCGAAGGCAAAACCATTGTTTTTTCCCTCTTCTTCGCGTTTAATTAAAGTATACAATGTCCAAATCCATACAAGTGGTTTTAACTGGGGTCAGCCTCACAGAGAGGAGGGGGGGGGGGGGGAGAGGTGGTTGGGGGTGGGGGAGGTGGGAGGGCGGTGGGGGAGGGGGGGGGGAAGGGATAGAGTCGGGGCGAGTGGGGGGGGGGGGTGGGGAGGCGCGGGGGGGGGGGGGGGCGGGGGAGGGGGTGGGGGAGGGGGGGCGGCGGTGGACGGGGGTCGAGTGAGCCGGCAGGGGGCAGGGGGTAGATACGGGCCCACTGGGGTTTTAGCGCGACCCGTGAACATTGAGATGAGCCGAGAGCGGGTAGGGGTGGCCGCCAATAGGCGGAGTAATTGAAGGAGAAGGGAGAAGGATTGATAGGCAAGGTGGAAGAGACCATAGTATTGGGTCCGAAAAAAAAATAATGTATATGTCAGTGCTTTTGTTCTGGTCTATACTTCCTTTCGAGCTAGGACAGAGAACGGAGCAGAGACGACTTGTTGCCTTTTTTGTGGAGAAGGTGAGAGAGAGAGTCGGGGTGATCGGGGATTGCCGTTAGACTGAGAGTTGAGAGATGAGAGGCAGAGAGAGAGAGAGTGCCCTGTGAGCAGACTGGAGAGAGAGACTTCAGAGCCTTCTTGTCGGGAGCCGCCGAGACGATCGAGTGAGCGGAGAGGATTTCGGGGTTGGCAGGAAGCAGAGAGCGAGGAGGGGAGAGGATGGAGTGGCAGAGTTGAGAGGACGGGAGAAAGTACGATCGCGCACGGAGAGACGGTTCGAAGGAGACGTCGAGGAGTTACTTGCATACAGAGCTGGGGAGAGAGCTCGGTCGGCCTTTTCGCAGGGATGCGACGTGAGATTGTTAGAGATGCAGACAGATGATTTGGAGGATGAGGACTCGGTGGCACTGAGATGATGTGAGGATCCTAGAGGAAAACAAGAGTTTAGACTGGAGAGGAGAGAAGCAGGACGCGATGGGAGAGAGAGAACCTGAGGGAATTGAACGAGGATGAGATGCAGACAGAGGTCAGCAGAGAGAAGCAGATGAGAAAAGTGAGTGGAACTTGATGACAGTGTCTAGAAGCAGGGGATCGTGAGAGGAGAAAAAAGACACGTCGTAGCCAGTGAGGGAATAACGAGCAAAAAGGGAGGAAGATTAAGGATGAGTCTGAGCTTGCAGAGAGATTGCAAGGTGAGGGATTGCAGAAGACCGCCGCAGATGACGATGATGAGACTGTGTAGTTCGAAGACGAGACAGAGAGGATGGAGTGGTTGAGGCGTTGAGAGGAGACGAGAAGTATGCAGGTGTGTGCGTCTTCTGCTATGTACTCGATATGTCTGAGTACGTCTGTCCTGTCTGCTCTCTGTCGGTTATTTGTCTGATCTTCTGTCTGTTCTCTCATCTTACACCCCAATCTATTCTCTTCTTCCTTTTTTTTCTCTCTCTCCAAGACGGTACACAAAACACATCAGTATCATTTAACATTCATAATCCCGTTTTATCCCTCCCTCCTGTCACCACACATCTAACACACACACCACACACACACACCACAAACACACACAAACACACACACACAACACACAAACACACATTCACACACAGACACAGGACATACACACACACACACCAGCAATGCATGGCAGGTTTTCTGTAGGCCGAGCTGGAGGAGTGAGGGGATCTGGAGGTGAGGTAGAGCAGAGAGCTGGGGGACGAGTGAACGAGCAGCATTGAGGTGCCGAGAGGAGTGGGAGTGGAGGAGATCGAGGTAGACGTGACCCGAGAGATAGAACCTGAGAGTGAAGATGACAGAGAATGAAACTGGATTTGTTAAGTGAATGCAGCGATTAGTCCCCACATAATGCGCGTCATCCATTAGACCCGACTCTTTCATGTCCTATTCAACTCCGAAACTTTCTCCTCTTACTTCCCAGACTGGCTTTACAATGTTCCGCGCTTTTAATTCTTTGGATTGTCTTTGTAACATTTTTATTCCAGGAATTTGCCAGCTTGGCAAACAGTGTATGGAGAAAAACGCCGAATCGAAACTGAAACAGCAAAGGGTATGAACGAACCAGTCAACAAAGAAATGAATGAAGTTGTAGCGCAACTCTGACTCTGTCCCATCATGCGATTCTTGATCGCCAGTTCACTCACCTCTGACAGAAACTGATCATTCATATGCTCTTAATTTTACTTCGACTTATCGAAGGTGAGACTGACGGGGAAAAGAGCACCTGCTCTTATATGAAACGAAGCCGTGGTTTAGATGATGACAATGGATTCTCTCTGGAATAAGACAGTTATCAGAAACTCAGCTCGTCGAATGACCCTACGTCTGGTTCACAGTTTAGTTTCCAGCAAAGTTATAGGAATGAGAAGACGAAAACATGGGAGATCTCATCCAAAACCTAAATGTTCACCAGAACAAACAAAATAACTATGTTCATGGCCCTGCCCGCAGAACTGAATATCAAACATGCATATCAACATTTCCGCCCACTGAAGACCAAATTCTGCGTCCAGATCGAAGAGATATGCGACTGTGTTATTATTAGTGCTTCGTTTTCATAGTTTTGAATGATACTTGTGGCTGAAAAAAGAGACAGTAGGTCGAAACGCGTAGTGTGTGTGAGTGTGTGTGTGTGTGTGTGTGTGTGTGTGTGTGTGTGTGTGTGTGTGTGTGTGTGTGTGTGTGTGTGTGTGTGTTCGTTCCTTCGCTTCGCGGCGCAGAGATACTGATTTGCTCTTGTCTAATATGTTGCAAAGTCATTTTGGCCTGCCTATTGTCCTTCACGTCTCGTCTGCCTAAAAGTTTTTGTTGCAATCCTTACGGCATGTCGACTCCTCATGAAATGGTCTTCTTTTATTTCATGTCTATCTCTACTACTTCGTTTCCATATGTTCTGTCCCAGTGATGACCTGTTGGACTCACTGATCTTGCTTGTGTTTATATGCTTCTAGCTGCTCTTAGAATGCGTCAGTCCCATTCTTCTTCTGCCGTCTCAAGCACGTCTTCCTTTTCTGTTGCCTCTCCGCTGCGTAATGTTTTCACAGCGGCTTCAGTGAATGCTCGCTCCATTTCCGTGCTTTGTAGAACACATGATGTTATGCCAGCGTCGGTGTCATCTAAAATGCAACTTAGAACGAATCCTGCTCTGCCGTAATGTGAAAGCTAATGTTCGGCGGGGTAAACCATAAAGGTGAATCCTGAAGATCACACACACACACACACCACACACACACACACACACACACACACACACACACACACACCGTGATAAAAAAATAGATTAAAAACGGCAGGTATGTAATCAATAAGCCAGAAATGAAGCACCACAACCTTGGAACGCGGACAAAACTTCCGGGTTGCGTAAGCCTACTATTTTGAAACATCCAAGAACGGAATCGTTGAGGGGGGGAAGGGGGGTGGGGGGAGACGGTGGGGGAGGGGGCGCGGGGCGGGGTGGGGGAATTAGCTCGCTTCCATTTTTCTCGACACAAACAGTAAAGTTTATCATGATATCACAGTAAGGAACGGATAACTTTGTTTCCTCCTCGCCCAAAAGGGACACAATCTGTTTTCATCCCAAATTACCGTCGCCAAAATATCAAACAATAAAAACGTAGTTAAAAAAAAAAAAAAACGGAGGCTTTCGAACATATTTTTCCTCAACAAGGATGTTTTTTTGCCTAAGACACAATGGATAAATTGACATTTTTTTTTAATGATTACTATCAGCTAAGGGGAGCTTGAGTGGTTTAGAACACTGCCTCTTTTATGATTGATGTCCCCCCCCCCCCCCCCAAAAAAAAAAAAAAAAAAAAAAAGAAGGAAAAGAAAATGGGGTTGAGGAGATTAACTAGAAATAGCTCAGTTGAGTATAATCACAAGAACTAAATACGTGCATGATTTTGTTCCCAACTATATTGCATAATTACAAAGCCTATTTTTCATTTTACGGTAAAGCATAATTGACATACATATTATCTGATTCATCTCCCATTTAGACACATAGTACACGGACAAAATCAAACACCAAGCAAACACGTACACACGAACGCACGCACGCACGCACGCACGCACGC
>JADBJO010001974.1:160356-165356 GCA_016801955.1 Conus betulinus | reverse complement strand
CTCAAACCGACTAACCCCCTCTAAAGGGAAAGATGTCCAACATTATCACACAGAACAGCCCACACGAGGCTGACATATTATCAGAACTGAATCAAGACGACGACGACCATGGCTTTTGTTGTAGATGAGATCTGCGACATGTGGAACTTGTAAAACCTCACTGTCTGCTGTCTGGTGGCAGGCGTTATTTTGAAGGAGCCCCTCGGCTCTCTTTTTACGTGAAGATGTTATTTTTATTCATTGATTGTTTACTGTTAGATGTATGCATATCCCATTCCTTGCTACATGACTACAGGTTCAGTCTGGTAAAAAGAAAAAAGAGAATGATGTGCGTGTGGGGAGAGAGAGAGAGAGAGAGAGAGAGAGAGAGAGAGAGAGAGAGAGAGAGAGAGAGAGAGGAGAGGAGAGAGAGAGAGAGAGACGAGAGAGAAGAGAGAGAGAGACGGAGAGAATGAAATGGGATTTATTTCAGCAGGGTCGCAGCCCCTGCCCCTTCCGAAGGGGGATTATTTTCAATACCTTGCATGGTGATTACAAACACAGCAACAAAATAATACATAAAACATAAATGAGTAAAGGATATCTGCTGTGCAATGGCACGAAGTACAATCCACTAACTCAGATACTAAGTTCGACTAGGATGGCAATTTTATTTAACATTGACGCGTTAATACATTTATTAGCTGAGCACAACAGATCGCCGCTCTTAAAGGCTCTATACAAATATATGCACAAATTCCTCACAGTAACTTGATTTTCTGTGCGTCATTAGTAGACTCATACGGAACTGGCATGGGTTTACACAGTAGTATTTAAATGGAATATATTCCTGCCGTAGATCACTGAGCGCAGGGCAGAACTAAAGCGTAGTCGTCATCGTTCACCTTTTTACATAGTGGGCATATGTAACTGCCGTTCTGAACTTCATTATACCTTTAACGATGCACTGCTATGTCTGAAACACCAAACCTGAACTTTGTCAACTAAGAGAGGAGAGAGAGAGAGAGAGAGAGAGAGGAGAGAGAGAGAGAGAGAGAGAGAGAGAGAGAGAGTTCTGTCATGTGTAGAAAACGAATTATCTCTCTTCCTTGTTCTCAGCATAAACATCATCAATGCAGCTGACCAACCAAGCAAACCAATCACCCAGGGCAGAAAACAGAAAAAATTGGCTGTCAGTTAAGTTGTCAGGCAGGCAGGTAAACAGGCAGTATGCAATCAGTTAATCACGCTAGTTTTGAGGCCAGCCGACTGCCATGGGCATACCTGCTCACACAAAACTTATCAGCGACATTGTTACTCATTGGGTTTTCAAAAGACTGCTGGGAACGATATGAAAATCTGTTGCAAGTCGATCGTGGTAGTCCTGTCAGTACTTTAATCAAACTTTGATATAGGCCTACTTGTTTGAACAGCTTTCCCTCTATTTCATAGCATGTGTCTTCATCGTCATTCTCCTGGACAAACGGTATTTTTCAACTCTGCCTGCATGCAGGTACCAAAAGAGAAGGGAGACGAATAAAGGTAAAAAAACAAAAAAATGACAGTCTCTGAAGAGCAAACTTAATGCATTTCAGGTCATTTGTAAGGTTGTAAGTAAAAGAAACAAAAAACAAAACAAAACAAAACAAAACAACGGAAGAGAGAATTTCATCATCAGATGGGCTAACGCTGAAGTGAAATAATGGTGCTGAATGAGAGAGACGCGGATATTTGAAGTGCTAATTCTAATGATACATCATATTCGTGAAGAAAGAAATGATGATTATAAATGATGCATGTTAAAAAGAAAATGAATCAGAAAAAATTACATGATTGTATGGACGAGGCGACGGAATGAGAAAGAGAAGAGTGGGTTGAGGGAGAGGAACAGATGTATCGATACCAACAGACAGGCAGAGTGAGACAGAAGAACAGTCTCTGACACATCCCTGTCCCTGTTGTTAACAGCAAGACAAGTGTGTGTGTGTGTGTGTGTGTGTGTGTGTGTGTGTGTGTGTGTGTGTGTGTGTGTGTGTGTGTGTGTGTGTGTGTGTGTGTGTGTGTGTTTTAGCTGTTTTTATGCTGGTCGATGAGAATGAGTATGATGAAGATGATGCTACGGATTTCCATTTCGGTCTGAGACTGCATGGCAGGGCTGTACTCTATGCTTCCTTTCATAACATGTCCCGGCGTCAACCAGGCCCGAGAGATACAGACACCCTGCAGTGTTGGTCAGGAAATTTTGAGCAACACTCTCAGATATGCATCTATTAGGTGGATGAAACTCGACTGTGTGGTCCTAGTCTTCCCATCGGAGCCCGTATCAAACTCAACTCTGGGCAGGAGCCGGTCGGGGCAGGAAAATCCAACATGACTCTGATGGGAATTGAACCCCCGACCCTCCAGCCGGGAGTCCGTGATGCTAACCACTTCGCCACGGCGGCTGGTTTGGACAAGTGTTTTTAGCTGTGACCTTTTATTAGCCTGTCTCAGACACTGGACTGTCTCCCCGAGGGGCAAGTAAAATGAGATGGACTTGACCAGACGTCTGAGGGGCTTATTTCTGTCTTTTCCAGCGAACACGAAGAAACCTTGCAAATTGACAGCTGCCTGGCTTGTTAAATGTCCATTCCGACACAGACGACTAACTTCTGCACAAAAAATTTAGAAAGTTGTGTTTACTCTCTCTCTCTCTCTCTCCTCTCTCTCTCCATCTTCTCTCTCTCTCTCTCTCTCCCCCTCTCTCTCCCCCCCCCCCCCCCCCCCCCCCCCCCCCCCCCGCCATACCGACGAGAGCTTCTCATTAAAAAACAAATGAACAGTTCCCCCCCTCCTCCCCATCCCTCCCCTACTCTCGTCTCTCCCCCTCTCCTCTCCCTCTCTGTCTCTTCTCCTGTCTCCCCCCCCCCTCTCGCTCTCTCTCCTCTCTCTCCTCTCTCCTCTCTCTTCTCTCCTTCCCCATTCTAACACTGGAGACCATTTTTTTTTACTTTTTTTTTAGTATAGAAAGTTGTGTTTGTTGTAATTTCTCTCCCTCCTCCTTTCGTCCCTCTCTGTCCCTCCCCTCCTCCCTCCCCTCTCTCTCCGCCCTCCTCCTCCTCTCTCCTCCCCTACCTCTCCTCCCTCCTCTCCTCTCTCTCTCTCTCTCCTCGTCCCCGTCTCCAGTCCTCTGGCTCCCCCCAGCCCTGACCCCCTCCTCTCTCCCTCCTCTCTCCTCTCTCCCCTCTCTCTCTCTCTCTCTCTCTCTCCTCCACATTCTAACTCCCTGGAGACCATTTTTTCCTCTTCTCTCTCTCTTTCTTTCTGTATTTTTACTAAAGTTGGAGACCATTTTTTTTTTTATTTAAACTTTTTTTTTTTTGTGTCCGTTGTGTTTTGTTTGTCTGCTGTCTCTCTCTCTCTCTCTCTCTCTCTCTCTCTCTCTCTCTCTCCCCTCTCCAGATCTCTCTCCGTCTCTCTCTCCTCTCTTCCTCTCTCTCTCTCTCCTCCTCCCTCTGCCTCTCTCTGTTTGACTGCATGTCCTGTCTGTCTCTGTCTGTCTGTCTGTCCTGTCTGTCTCTCTCTCTCTCTCTAGATCTCTCTCTCTCTCTCTCTCTCTCTCTCTCTCTCTTTCTCTCTCCCCATTCCAACACAGATGGCTGACTTAAAAAAAAAAAACTCGAAAAAGTTGAAAGGTACGTTATGCGTCTGTCTCTCTATCTATCTCCCTCCCTCCCTGTCTCCCTTCCCTCTCCCTCTCTTCCCACCTTCTCTCTCTCTCTCTCTCTCTCTCTCTCTCTCTCTCTCTCTCTCTCTCTCTCTCTCTCTCCAAAACCGAAATTTCTGCTTTCCACTCAGTCCCTCACTAAGCCAGACACTCCATCAAAGCTGAGAAGGAATAAACCGAAGAAAAAAAAAAAAAAAAAAAAAAACTATCTCTAAAGATCCCCCACTTTCTTTCCAACAACATCTACCCTTCACACTCCCTCACGGTCCCCCTCCTTTGCAGTTCCGATCGGTTCGATCGCCTCTCGAAACTCACCTCCTCCTACTGTTGTAGCATCGACTGTTACGTACGTCTACTCTGTTATCAAAAGAAAAGATCTTTCCTGCTCCTCCCTTACCTATATTATCCACCGAAATGAAAGTCTCAGTGGCCTGTTTTCAGGCTTAAAGAGTGATTGTGTTGCCAGGTACCAACAGCAAACAATGCAGCATGCTATATGTTTCATATGGGGAATCGATGACATCGGACACCCATTAATACCAGTAGAGGGTGGCAGGGCATGGACAGCTGGACTCAAGTCCCTTCTCAATATAAACAGACTGTTATTCCTTAAAGCAGCACTGCAACGGTCTGTGATCATCACACCAGGAAGGGGGCCACTATTCACTCAATGTTGTGATGCGTGACAACAACAACAACAACAAACAACAACAACAACAACAACAACAACAAAAAAAACAACAAACAACAACAACCTATGGCTGGCGTGTAAAAAGCATAAGGGTCGAGTTCACAGATCAGTCAACTGTCTCCACCACGGCTCGTGGAGTACCCAGGATGGTTTCACACTACCAGGCCATTCATCTCTCCATGGCTTGTACAGACCGCATGATGGCGGCGTGAAAAGGCACGGGATGGTCTGCTGAAGGTGGCATTGAGAATTAGAAAAGTACCAGGGAATCTCTCACCGCTACCCCACGGGAGAAACCCCGTTCTTCCCAGTAGCCCACTTTCCCTCCCACTCCCCGTGTCATGAGGGCACCATTCCACTCATCATCCCTTCCCTGATAACCATTCCTCTTCTGTTCCGGTCAGTCCTCCGTCTGCAGATTATCCCGACTCCCTCTATTCCACTATTCACCATACAGATATAAATGGATAGTCACTGAGTTTTTTTTAAGTGCATATAATGATGACGAAAAATTTCTTTCAGCCTTATTACATCAACCGTTGATGTAAATCAATACCCAGACAGGTATATTGTCCATTTCGGTCGAAGCAGTTCTTGATTACCCCTGGCAGGACAGTATACCTA
>JADBJO010001974.1:152856-155356 GCA_016801955.1 Conus betulinus | reverse complement strand
AAGTGCGCCTCTGTCTGTTTGAATACGGACGTAGATTCGTCTGGTTGAACCAAGGAGATTTACTTCTTCTTTTTTTTTTTCACAGGGATTAGTAGATTGCAGAGGGCAAAGAGGGTCTGATCATATTCATAACAGTGACAGGTTTTTGTTTGTTATTGGAATTTGCTCATATTCTCATGACCTGAAGACTTACTTGAGCATAGATACGGACAGGCATTTAAAACATGTAAACAGCAAGATTTAGATTAGGAATATCCGTCTTAGGTTGCCATTATTTCAGATATCGAACGTGTAATACTTGTGATTTGGTTTGTCCTGTATGTAGAGAATCACACTCTGTTCTTTCTGCCCAGCTCTCAGGAGCATCGGACAAAAGTTCCTCACGGCAAAGTAATCTAGACTGCCACCTTTGTGTAAGTTAAACTCTATCTGCTTCTATCATCCACTTCCGCTGGAATTGTCAAACCTTTTTCTTTGTTTCTGAACAAAGCCTTTAAACTCAGAGAAATTGTTTCTTCTTGAATATGTGACAACGATTTCCTTTTAAATCATGTAACTGTAATTACTGTGCTTTACATGTTCACACACCCCTTATTATGGGCTAAGGCCTATATGAATGAATCATCTGAAATCTGACACCTCTCTCTCTCTCTCTCTCTCTCTCTCTCTCTCTCTCTCTCTCTCTCTCATCATCATCATCATCATCATCATGGTGAATGTTTGATGTTCATGTAAAGCCCACTACGCTTATTACTCTAATAACATAAGCTCTGTCTCTCTCTGTCTCTCTCTGTCTCTCTCTCTGTCTCTGTCTCTCTCTCTCTCTCTCTCTCTCTCTCTCTCTCTCTCTCTCTCTCTCTCTCTCTCTTTGTGCCTTTCTCCCTTCCCTCAATACCTTCCATTGCCCTTTCCCTCTCTCTCTGTCTAGCTTGGCTCGTCTCTGTCCGAATGTCTTACGATGAAAGAGTAGTGATACGTGAAATGTCGTTTGATCTCCTTGTCAAAGTCACTGGGCGTGTCATTCGGATTTCCCTAACGCTGTGCGAAAGGGCCTCATCAGATGAAGACATGTTACCTGGATTTGATATAATAAGTTTCCGGTCTTCTGAACAGCGTACATCTGAGAGCACAAGACAGTCATCCTCAGGTAATTACTTGCTCACTACATTTTGACACTTCTTGACGTGTGAACTGAAGTAAGCCATATAGGGTTCATGTAGCTGCCTACAAAAAAGGCGTGCGTGTGTGTGTGGGGGGGGGGGGTGGGGGGGTGGGGGGGGGGGGGGATTGGCTGGAGGTGCATAGTTTCAGGGTGAGTAAGAGTAGGATTATACCAGTTATAGTTGTTTTTGATTTTATTCTATTTTCATCCTAAATCTGCAGGCAAGGGGTTGCAGACAATCTTATCTACATAAAATCCATACGAGTGTGCGTGCGTGCGTGCGTGCGTGCGTGCGTGGTGCGTGCGTGCGTGCGTGCGTGCGTGTGTGCGTGTGTGTGTGTGTGTGATATTTTTTTTGGACCATGAGTATACATACATTCGCTATATGAATTGGATGATTTTTTTAGAAACGACATGTTGTTTTCATCATCGCCTCCGAATGTGTCAGACGTTTGGGTGTTGTTTAAAAGAAATATTTACGTAAATTGTGTCCTTGCAGCATTTCAAGAGAGATTACCATTTCTTACCATCACAACGACCGCCACCGCCACCACCACCACCACCACCATCATCATCATCATGATCTGGAGAAATCTGAACGGTATTACAGTGTTCGACTATGTTGAACTTACCTTCATTAATGTACTGCATTACTGTACCACGGAGTCAAAGACAGTTTGATAAGGATGAAGAGGACAAAGGTGCTGTACGATGCATTTTCTGTTGGCTTTTCATTCACATCAAATTCCATTGTGTTCACGAAATATTGACATGAAAATAGTCACTGATCGGAATTCTAATACAAACTTTAAAAAAAAAAAAAAAAAGAACAAGGGGGGAAAAAACGGGCGATGCACCACCAAGGAAACACATAAAAACGTATTAAAACAAGGTAACAGGAAAGGACTGGTATAACAAATTTAGGCTGAGTTATAAACTATGGAACACAATGAGTGAGCAAAACGGAGCATATTGATTTCCTTCCAGATGAATAAATGAGGCATCCTGATTTTCATTTTCAAAAAAAAAAAAAAAAAAGCACAAAAAAATCATGTTTTTGTTCTTATTCTTGTTGTCGTCGTTGTTTTGCTGCTCTTGTTGCTTTGATTGCAGAAAGAATCGTAAACACATATCTATGATCTGAAAGTAAGCATCCTCACGAAACTTTACACATGTAACACTATGCATACCTTGCAGTTGATGTCTTTATCTGGTTTCAAAGGGGAAATGAACCAACGAAAACTTATGTCTCTGTGTAAGCCCTAAAAGGCCTTGTATGGCATCCATTTGCTGGAAATCGTTATGCTGAAAAGAAACCGTTCGAGCCATGCATCATTC
>JADBJO010001974.1:132856-142856 GCA_016801955.1 Conus betulinus | reverse complement strand
AGTAACAAACACATGTTACTATGAGACTCGTGGCGACTGTGGATAAATCTGTCGGTTGCCACATTAACAGTCAAATTGCTGTTGAAATTTAGACAATGTCTTCCTTGATTACGTGTCGACGTCGCGATGTTGTTTCTCGGATTTGTTTTATCTGTCCTTATTCTTTGACAGCAATTTTGCCCAACCCCCCACCATGTCCTACCATGACAAATAGCTTTGTAAGCTTACCTTAATGAAATACGCATTCATTCGTTCGTTCATTCATTCATTCATTCATCCATTCATTCATTTTTTTATTCTTGCATTTATGCATTCATTCATTCATGCCATAATTTATTCATTCATCCATTGATTGATTGGTTCGTTCATTCTCTCGCCCTCTCTTCCTCTCTCTCTCTTCCTCTCTCTCTCTCTCTCTCTCTCTCTCTCTCTCTCTCTCTGTTCATTGCACTTCTATTTTCACTGCCTTTTGTTTGGTTTGCTGTGTCTTTATAAAAAAAACAAACAAACAACAAACAAATGTCATATGTTCTTTGATCATCTGATACCTTTTATGACTTTGATGTCCAAGACAGCAAGGATTCATCCACGTCATTCCGTGTCAGAAGATAACCAGTTATGAAGACGGTATGACCTGTTGAGCACACCAGTTTGGCACAGAATAGAGCAAAACTTACTTTCATCAAATAAAAGTGCCACTATCTCACCCCTTTGTATTTTCTTTGTAATTTGTTTTTCTCTCCCTTCCCGCCCCCCTCCACCCCATGTCTCTCACTTTCCTTTCAGGTCATAACTATATACTTTTCACCTCTGTCCTTTGTCGTTGATTTCACATCCTACCATTTATCTATTATTCACGTGCTGCTTCCGTCGCAAGATGGCGTGTTTTCACGCTGAATAAAAAGGTAAACAATCCCCCTAAATGTGGAATCAACGGATTTTTTTCTCGTTTGCTTTACTTTTTGTTTTTGTTTCTTTTTTACCGTGGTGTAAACCAAAATGGAAAGAATTGTATTCAGAAAGAGACATTCATTATTCAGAAGAATTTCGAAGACAGTCCACAACGTTCATCTTTGTTGAGAAAGTCATTTGTACAAAGACAGACAGCCTCTTCCCATCCTGTGTGTGTGTGTGTGTGCTTGCTTACTTGCGTGCTAAGAATCATGTCCAATTAGATTCCCCCATCGTTTCGAACAGTCTCCTCCTATCATGAGCTTGACTTTAGATGTATGGAGAGAATTTTGATAGAGTACCATTTGATAGAGTACCAAACGACAATGGATAGCGTTTCCCTGTCCAACCTTGTCTTCTATAGCATGTGATTTCTCTCCGACTAATCTGTGCATTTGTCAAATCGGATTTTAGGGATGCGAGATCCGCGTTTATATGTCTGTTTTACGAAAAGGTCTACATTTTTGAAAGGTTGTTTCCTGATCAACACTGCAAGTGCGTGTATCCATAATATCACTAACTACTCGTCATCTATCTGTAATGTATATAATGCTAAACAATTGAGTAGTGGTGAAAAACAAGTGCATAGTAACAATTTTTCAGTCATTATAATAATGACTTTGCAAAGATTAAAAACTTTCAGAAAAAAAAATGAATATGATGGAAAAACATGTTTTTAAACATGAAAAACTCCTTCTCTAACCGCTTCAGGAACCATCATAATTATCAGAATCCATCTCGTAAACCAAATACTGTTTGTATTGACTGCTCCTAGGTCTTTTATCTCCCTGATCGGATTTATCAAGAAAACACGGTTTATTATGTCAGTGCTCTTGGCGTCAAATAAAGACACACCACAGTCCATAATTATGTGGTGTTCTCACCACCAAGGGTTCAAAAAAGAATCCAACAGCACCCCCAAAGCAGCCAGCGAGGGGTAGTAAATGGAACAAAACGAAAGTGTGGAGAGGAACACAAAGTTGCTGAAAAAATAAAAACATTATGCAAACAGTATAAAATATAAGGGACAATCTTTGAGCCTATGCTTGAGGATCCATTCAAGGATGCAAGGGAGATCAAAAGGTATGGAACAGTCTGAGTGGTCAGCTTTGCCGTTCAATGACCAAAGCATTGTCAGTGGCTAAGAATTGTGCAGAACAACCTTTACTTGGATCTCATAAGAGATGCAACCTCCCCCACTGATTGACCAAACAGTATAATGCTGAACAATAAAGTAGTGGTGGAAAAACAGATGCAGGCTAACAATTCTTCAGTCATTATAGTAATGACTTGGCAAAGATTAGAACTTTCAGGGGGAAAAAATTGAAGATGAAGAAAATGAGGGGAATATACTATAAATATGAGAAACCCTTCACTAGCTGCCTGAGGGCACCATCATAATCCCTCTCGAAAGCAAATCTATTTGTATTGCCTGCTCCTAGGCCTTTCGTCCGCTGGATCGGACTCATCCGGGAGACATGTACACCAGGCGCATATATATATATATATATATATATATATATATATATATATATATATATATATATGTATATGTATATGTATATCCAATATATATATATATATATATATATATATATATATATATATATATATATATGTGTGTGTGTGTGTGTGTGTGTGTGTGTGTGTGTGTGTGTGTGTGTGTGTGTGTGATGGATGTCCGTCGTGGTCTTCGAAGACGTCAGTGACTCCGCATGTGTGAGCGCAAGCCAAAGCTGGACACACAGATACGTCCACACTCTGGGCATGCGACAGCTGTCATTGGGTCAGGTCTCCTCTCTTTGCGCGGCTTGGCGCTTCTGGTTTAATTCCTGCTATCTATCTATCTATCTATCTATCTATCTATCTATCTATCTGTGTGTGTGTGCGTGCGTACGTACGTGCGTACGTACCTGCATGCGTGCGTGCATACGTGCGCATGTGTGTGAGCGCGCGCGCACGTGTGTGTGTGTGTGTGTGTGTGTGTGTGTGTGTGTGTGTGTGTGTGTGTGTGTGTGTGTGTGTCTGTCTGTCTGTCTGTCTGTCTGTCTGTCTGTCTATCTGTCTCTCTGTGTCTGTGTGTGAGTGAAAAAAAAATGTCTTCTTTATCGTTCGGTGATGTCTTGTGTGAACCCCCGAAAAATATCCATTTTTCTTTCTGTATTGTGAAACTACTGTTTGCCATTCCCTAGTCGATAATAAAAACGTGTCAGTTTGGAGAAATAGAGTGTAGTCCTTGAAAGCTGTTGTATGGGTGGAGGAATCCCGGGTAGGGCGTGAGATTCGC
The DNA here is from genome assembly GCA_016801955.1 of Conus betulinus. Classification (NCBI taxonomy): domain Eukaryota; kingdom Metazoa; phylum Mollusca; class Gastropoda; order Neogastropoda; family Conidae; genus Conus; species Conus betulinus. Next base: position 139,618 of record JADBJO010001974.1, on the reverse strand, counting down.
TGGGCTTGTTGAACACGGAGGTGGTGAAGGATTCAGAGGCTAGAGAAATGGAAGGCTTGAAGTCAGGCACGAAATAGGAGACTGGGAAACTTTATAGACGCGAAGTACCGAGACAGGTGGAAATGACTAAATGGAAAAGTTGGAATGTTATGTGTTTCGCTCGCAGCTTTCAGCCTAACCCCACCTGTTCTTCCCTTTGCGTGTGGTGATGGGCTAACTAACCTATGAGACACATGGGAATGGTTATCCTCGTAGGCACCAAGCTTAGTATGGGATGAGGAGGAGGAGGAGGGGAGGAAGAGGAGGAGGAGGAGGAGGAGATGAGATGAGATGATAATGCTGATGATGGTGATAATGATATGATGATGATGATGATGATGATGATGATGATGATGATGATGATGCTGATGATGCTGGTGATGATGATGATGATGACCGTTTCTCTTACTGCTATTACTGCACTACTACTGCTACTACTACTACTACTACTACTACTACTACTACTACTACTACTACTACTACTACTGCTATCATTATTATTATCATCATTTTATATCATTATAACAATAATGATAATAATTATCATTATTGCCGTTGTTGATCTTGTATTTGCTGTTGTCGTTGTTTTTTGTTTTTTGTTTTTCATTAGTGTTGGTGGTGGTGGTGGTGTTGCTGTTCACGTTATTGTCATTTTGTTGTTCTTGTTACTAAAGAGACTCTTCATTGATCGTGTGTGTCTGCCAAGTTTCCACACCAACAAATACCTAGACGAAGAATGAAACAAGCCTAAAGGAAAAAAAAAAATAAGGCGTTGATATGACAAAAGAGGAGAGAGAAAAAAAGACAGAAAACAATGAAAGGATGACAGAAAGAAGAAGGCAGGACGAAAGAAACAGAGAGAAAAAGAAAGAAAGGAAGACATCGGGGCAGGCACAAAGCAGTTGGTCTGCAAAAATCAACTGATGATGATGACCGACCTTTGAAAGTCGATTTTAATGATACCAAAAATTAAAGTCATACCTTGAAACGCTCTCTCTCTCTCTCTCTCTCTCTCTCTCTCTCTCTCTCTCTCTCTCTCTCTCGCCCCCTCTCTCTCTCTCTCTCTCTCTCTCTCTCTCTCTCTCTCTCTCTCTCTCTCTCTCTCTCTCTCTCTCTCTCTTTTTTTTTTTTTAATTTTTTTTTTTTTACCGCATTGCTGTTCTAGTCACTTTTGCATGCTTCTTTTGTTGCCTTATCTTATGTTGACCCTATTCAGGGCGAGGACTGGATGTAAAAAAAAGCACATCAGTGCTTATCTATTATCCTCGTAAATAAAGAATTTTGTTGTCTTGTCTTGTCTCTCTCTCTCTCTCTCTCTCTCTCTCTCTCTCTCTCTCTCTCTCTCTCTCTCTCTCTCTCTCTCTCTCTCTCTCTCTCTCTCTCATACACACACATACTTTCTCTCTCCCTCTCTCTCTCTCTCCTCCCTCTCTCTCCTCCTCCTCTCTCTCTCTCTCTCTCTCTCTCTCTCTCTCTCTCTCTCTCTCTCTCTCTCTCTCACTCGATGTTTACGTTTGACATCAATCGTTTTCATCAGTATAATATGAAAAGACATAACTTAGTTTGAACAGGAGGGAAAAGGTCAAACTGACCTGAAGGTGGGAGCTGGTCCTAAAGGTGAAATTTGATTTCCCGACGTTTCGGGCCCTAGGCCCTTCTTCATAGGAGAAAAAAAGTAAGGAATGGAGGAGAGAAGAGAGCAAAACCGAGACAGAAGTAAAACTAAAAACAGCGAGAAATAATCAAGAGGAAAAGGCAAAGAAGAAAAATGTGAGCATTATTTACAGTGGCCTTGGGCCACCTTCTCTCTTCTCCTCTCTCTTTTCACTGCTTGTGTCCCCTCCGAAGCCCACTTCACGCACACAAACACACGCTCTCTCTCTCTCTCTCTCGCTCTCTCTCTCTCTCTCTCTCTCTCTCTCTCTCTCTCTCTCTCTCTCTCTCTCTCTCTCGCCCTTCCCCAACTCCCTCTCTCTCCCCTCCCCTCTTTTTCTCTCTCTTCCTCCCTATCTCTCTCCCTCCCTCTCTCTCTCCCTCCCTCTTTCTTTCTCTCCTCCTATATCACACACACACCACACACACACATGACACACACACACACACACACACACACACACACACACACACACACACACACACACACCAGTACACACACTTTTACACCATTTCATCTTTATCTCCCCTCTCTTCTACCACCACCACCCCCCCCTCCCCCCCCCCCCCCCCCCCCCCCCCCCCCACACACACACACACACACACTTTTTTTTTTTACTTTCTTTTACAGCAACTGTTCGGCCGTCCCTTTCTCCTTTAAATAATGCTCACCTTCTTCTTCTTTGCGTTTTCCTCTTGATTACTCCTCACTGTTTTTAGTTTTACTTCTGTCTCGGTTTTGCTCTCTTCTCTTCTTCATTCCTTACTTTTCTCCCCACGAAGAAGGGGCCTAGGGCCCGAAACGTCGGGAAATCCAACCTCACCTTTAGGACCAGCTACCACATTCAGGTCATTTTGACCCTTTTCCCGCCTTTGTCAAGTCCTGCAGTCAAGATTTTCTCTTCATCTTAGTTTGAATAATTTCATCAGCAGATGGAGATTTATCGCTGAAGCATATGAACGAAGGAAGAAGGAAATTCTTTCCTCTTGAATCAGCTTCTATATTACGAACAAGAGCCTGTGCACAATTCTAAGTATTACAAATGATTATTATTTCAATATGTCTGACGATTTCGAGATTACCATCAAGTGGTCCTAGAATACCTTTTACTGTCATTTGGTACTGACATATGTTTCGTCGGTAATGCATTAAGATAGATTATTTTGACTGCTGATAGAATGCTGTAGTGCCATTTTCCATTTTGACTGCTTTCTTTCTTTCGTATGTATGTATGTATGTATGTGTGTGTGTTCCATTTCGTATGCCTTTGCAAGAGCACTGTTAATTTCACCCCTTGGCACGAAGGCCAGTTAGGCTATTGTCAATAAATCTCTCTCTCTCTCTCTCTCTCTCTCTCTCTCTCTCTCTCTCTCTCCTGCTTCCCTGATCAGAAAAAACAAGTTCCAGGTAACAAAGAATAAGAGCATGAACAAGGTGGAGGATACTCAGAAAAAGACTAACAAAAGCACACATTTTAACAATATGAAAAATAAAACCGTGCCAATTTCCAGAATATCTCGCTTCAAAAGCATTCTTCATACCGACACAAATGTGCGTCACAGATGACAGAAAAAAAAATTACAAAAGCGAGGGGCGGGAAGTGGGGGAGCGAGGGGGCGAGAAATGTGTTCTTCAGGAAGTACCATCCTTATATCACACATTAACCAGAAAACCAAACAAACAAACAAGAAACGGAAGAAAGGAAACAAAAAATGTCTGTCAGAGAAAAAGAAGAATGCATTAGTGGGGGGGGAAAAAAAAAAAACACTGCTCAGATATATTGTTCATGCAACATTGATTGTATTTCTAGCCAGTCATGTATACAGCGAACAGAATTAGACATTGTGCGGAGTTATTTTTTGTGTCTCCTTCAGCCGGCTCTGTACAGGTTTTTAAGGGGGTGACTTTGTCAGATCAGTAAGAGGTGACTTTGTCAGATCATTTGGGGTGAATTCCTCAAATCATTAGGGGTGACTTTGTCAGATCATTAGAGGATGACTTTGTCAGATCATCAGGGGGCGACTTTGTCAGAGCACTAAGTGGTGAGTTTGTCAGATCACCGGGAGGTGACTTTGTCAGATAATTAAGGGGTGACTTTGTCAGATCGTTGGAGGTGACTTTGTCAGATCATTAAGGGGTGACTTTGTCAGATCGTTGGGAGGTGACTTTGTCAGATCATTAAGGGTGACCTTGTCAGATCATTAGGGAGTAACTTTGTCAGATCACTAGGCGGTGACTTTGTCAGATCATTATGGGGGTAATTTCGTCATATCATTAGGGGGTGACTTCGTCAGATTATTATTGGGTGACGTTGCTCGATCATTAGGAAGTGACATTTCAGATCGTTAGGGGGTGACTTTGTCAGATCATTAGGGGTGACTTTGTCAGATCATTTGGGGGTGACTTTGTCAGATTATTATGGGGTGACTTTGTCGGATCATTAGGAAATGACATTTCAGATCTTTAGGGGGTGTCTTTGTCAGATCGTTATGGGTGATCTTGTCAGACTTCAGCTCACACAAGGTCGACACTCAAGCAGTCAGACAAACAAAAGCGAGGTCTTCCTTATAATCAAGATCTAAAAGTTTACATCATCTTCGTTAAGATACTATCGGGTATTATTTCGCATAATCAAACATATAGGTTTCAATTCAGAACATTCATCAGGTTTCACGGATTCATAAATAGCTTTTACTCTTTTCAAAGGTTTTCTTATAAAACAATGGCATGAAAATATTTGCCTTAGCTTACAAAATTCCATGATCTTCACAGACTTCAACGATTTTTTTTTCCCTGGTTGTGGCCCGAGGAAGCCACAGAATCATTTCAATCTCCATGACCCCCACGCAAACTGAAACTCTGCCTATGCTCCTCTCAAAAACACAAACACACAGTCAAACATACAAACAAACAAAACCTGCATATTCAGTCTGTTAAGTGGGGTGGGGGGTGGGGGGGGGGGGAGAAAAGTTCCTGAAGGTTTGCTAAGACTATCATAGGCCAGTCGTGGCCTTTATTTCATATTGCATCTACTACTGACACTTGCTGTGTCATTTAAACAAAGCAAGGCATGTGCCCTCCCCAAACGCCTCAACGTACAAAACCGTCGACCAGTCTGTCCTCTCATTCAGGCGACCCTCCTGCAGGTGATGAACCAATCATCGTGTGTTGTTTGTTCACCACATTAACCGTGCAAGCAATCTGCATGACTAAGTGGTCCAAGGCGTAAGAAAGTAAACAAGACTTTAAAAACCCTTCAGTTTTTCCAATGCTTGCATATATTTTCCGTCAACATTCACTCGTCACAAATACACACACATCAAAGGACTAGGGACTTCGGCACAGTTGGTGACCGAGGACCACGCAATGCGGTGGCATGATCGTAAGTTCAGCTGAAGTTCATCCTACATCTACATTTCCATGTGCTGCTGTTTATGACATATTGCGTGTTAGAGACATCTGAATGAGACTGCTGTGTTTAGATATACTGCATGCATGTTTCTGATATGGTTGGCATCAGTCTGTCTCGAGAGCAATGGTTGTTGTGTCGTGGTACAGTCAGTTGGGGATTTGCAGCGCCTACTGTGGCTGAAGAGCTCGATCCTTGAGCGGCAGACTCTATTGCAGTTGCTGCAGGTGAAGTCCCCGTCATGAGTGTCTGCTGGTGCCAACGCCATTCTCTGCCGTCTGCGGCGCGTCTGTTCTTCCCACTGGGCCTCTCTTCCTCTGCTCTGCAAGCTTGTTTGATGCCGGCCTTGATGGTGGACCGCCAGCTGACCGGATCTGTTTCTGATATATTCATCACTGTCTATGATAAAGTATACCATTTCATGAACATCCCTACAACGGAAACAGACTAGATTAGAATGTATTTAGGATATATTCATCACTGTCTATGATAAAGTATACCATTTCATGAACACCCCTACAACGGAAACAGACTAGATTAGAATGTATTTAGGATATATTCATCACTGTCTATGATAAAGTACACCATTTCATGAACACCCCTACAACGGAAACAGACTGTTGATTAGATTGTATTTAGGTGGAGGAGAAAAGGATACGTGGGTGTTAGAGGGAGAGAAGGGAAAGGGAAGAAAAGTAATACGAGGAAGGAGAGAGTACTGTTAAGATGTCAATTTGGAAAACAAAAGATAAAAATAAGATCAAATCAAAGTGTGTTGAATAAAATAATTTTGCAGTAATGTTCATCGGCAGGGTTTTTATTACACGTGAAATCGTCAGAACAAGATTAACCACACAACCACTCAAACAAACCGACGCAAATGAAAACCATTTACTAAACCAAACAAACCAGAATACAAGTCAACAAAAAATTAGAAAAAAAATGTTGTTTTAAAAGCAAACCGCAATACAGATTGATGGGACTAATCTGCTGAATATGGTGTGTTGGCGAACCAAAGCATACTGGTTTCCTTCAAAATGGAACAAAAAAGGTATCCTGGGGTTCAGTCCAATACGTCTGGTTTTTCTTTCCTTTCCTAATAAAAGTACGATTTGACCAGTTTCAGCCTCTAGCCTGAAAATAATAATTCAGAGACGAACAACCACTGTTAGCGCTGCTACACATGACTTAGAGAGTGGGGGTAGGGTGGGGGGGGGGGGGGGTGAGGGGTGCATGCGCGTGTGTGCGCGAAGACACGTGCGCGCGCGTGTGTGTTTTTGTGTTTGTGTGTGTGTGTGGTGTTGTGTGTGTGTGTGTGTGTGTGTGTGTGTGTGTGTGTGTGTGTGTGTGTGTGTGTGCTATTCAAAGGAGTCTGGAACTGGTTGGAGCCGTTCAGCAGTTGAGTGCATACAAAGAGTATTCACTGATTTTTCCTGATCTGAATGCCAGCTTTTGTAAATCTATAGTCCAGCTTACTCTCTCTCTCTCTCTCTCCTTCCTCTCCTCTCTCTCTCTCTCTCTCTCCGCTCTCTCTCTCTCTCTCTCTCTCTCTCATACACACACACACACACCACACACACACACACACACACACACACACACACACACACACACACACACACACACACACACCATTTTTGTAAATCCATAGTCCAGCTTT
>JADBJO010001974.1:125000-127500 GCA_016801955.1 Conus betulinus | reverse complement strand
ACACATATATATATATATATGTGTGTGTGTGTGTGTGTGTGTGTGTGTGTGTGTGTGTTTGTGTGTGTGTGTGTGTGTGTGTGTGTGTGTGTATGATCCCTACGATGTCTTTTTTTGTTTTTTTTTTTTTTTTAATGAAATTCCTGGTTCCATATTTTCACTGCAATATACATAATATCTACATGCACACGCGTATCATTTAGCACGCCCTTCTTCATTATTAACATGGAAAACCTCGACAAAAACGGTCGCGCGTTTAGACACTGTTAGCCTCGGAGAAGCTCTGTATCACTGCTCACCGTATACAGTGGAAGGGAACTGCGCTCCTGAAGCAGTTCCAGGAAAAACAGCAGAGATCTAGAATTAAAATCTGCAATATAAGCCTTTCCGCCATGAAACCAAATGGCAAAAAAAAAAAAAAAAAAAAAAAAAAAAAAAAACACACAAACAATACGATGCGCGCGCACACACAAAAAGTAAGCTATCGAACGTATTTCCGGAGAGCCGAGAATGCAAAAGAAGAAGAAGACGGAATAGGGCTGCGCAGGCTCAGTCCCTGTCTAGAAGATGTACTGCAGGAGGGTGGCGTAGGAGGTTTCATCGGCGCCTGTGCAGGCGTTGAGGCTGATTGTGGGCATGCAGCTTCCAGACTTGGTGGCCTGCTGCTGGTAGTGGCTGAGGTTCACGTCGCCCTCCCACCTGCCGCCCCTCTTCTCCAGGTGAGTCCACTCGTCCCCGACCTTCACCGCCACCTTCTTCGCGTCTGGCACCGTCACCTGTCCACGATCTCGCATCGTCATTATCATCATCATCATCATCATATCATAATAGTAATAATGATGATGATAATGATAATAATGATCGTAGTAATGATGATAATAATGACAGCAGTATTGATTAACAATTCTGAAAATGAAGAGAATGCCCGTTCACGGCATCTGCTCTTGCTGTTTTTATCCCCCCAAAACCTTCTTCAAAGTGTTTAGTAGTAGTAGTAATAATAGCAATAACAACAATAGTAGATAATAGTAATAATAATGATGATGATAATAATAATAACAATGATGATGATGAAAAATAAAAAAACATAACAACAATGGTTTTTTTTTTCTGCCCCGACCGGCTCCTACCCAGAGTTGAGTTTGCTGCGGACTCAGTTGGGAAGACTGGGACCACACAGTCGAGTTTCATCCACTTAATGGATGCGTTTCTGGGAGTGTTGCTCAAATTTCATGACCAACACTGCAGGTGCCTGTATCTCTCGGGCCTGGTTGACGCCGGGATATATTATGAAAGGAAGCGTAGAGTACAGCCCTGTCATGTAGTCTCAGACCGAAATGGAAATCCGTAGCACCATCTTAATCATCCTCATTCTCATCGATCAGCATAATACAAAAAATGTCTCAAATTCTGTAGCCCTTCATGCCCTGCTCTCATGGTGACTTCAATTTCGATGTCCTCTCCAAGTTTGTGGTCTTGGTTTGGTTCCGTCGGGGTCACCGGTATCGGCGAGTCCATGGGGGCTGTCGTTGGACGGACGTGGTGGCGCCCTCCGGAGGGAGAGCTCACTCATGCCGGCTCCGCGACTAAGCAATTATTGTCGTCAGTAGGGGGCTTAGTAGGTGGTGTCCTATGTATGTTAGATCAGAACAGACGCCACTGAACACCACCGAAGTGACTCGGCTGCAGTGCAGTGTCTCCTCCGGTGGGTTGCCTCTTGACGACTTGACATTGACTGCTCCTTTGTGGATTGCCGGTGCCGGGCTGCAGCGGGGCTGACCGGGCTGTGGCTGTGGACAGCGTGTCGGAATGAGCGGCGTGGTTGCACTGCCTCTGAGGTGGCGCAGAAGTTGGGACAACAAAAAAAAAAAAAATATAATAAAATAAATAAACAATAACAATAATTATGACAATAACGAAAACTTACAGACTGCGGTTGTTCACGATATTTGCTCTTGCTATCTTACTTCACACACACACACACACACACACACACACACACACACACACACACACACACACACACTCTCTCTCTCTCTCTCTCTCTCTCTCTCTCTCTCTCACATACACACACACACACACACACACACACACACACTCTCTCTCTCTCTCTCACACACACACACACACACACACACACACACACACACACACACACACACTCTCTCTCTCTCTCTCTCTCTCTCTCTCTCACACACACACACACACACACACACACACACACACACACACACACACACACACACACACACACACACACTGATTAATTGACTGACCTCGAACTTGACTTTCCCGAGGTCTCCATGGACGTCAATGAACTTGGGGCGATGGATCTCATAGCCCTTCTTCCAGTCAGCGAACTGCTTGGGGTACGGGATGGCTTTCTTCTCGATCTAAATCGTCATAATGGTCAATGATGATGATACTTATGATAATACATAATGACCAAATCAGTGTTCCATCGTAATATAGACTTATATCTTCCACTGTAAGAGCAAAA
>JADBJO010001974.1:117500-120000 GCA_016801955.1 Conus betulinus | reverse complement strand
TGGTAAACATCGGCCATCATCTGTGACGTACAATGAACATCCTTACAAATTTCCAGAAAGATCGGCTGAGTACTTACTGGGATTTTCCACAAAGAAGAAAACCATTATGGGCCATTAGTAACCGCCATAACGGTAAACTAAAACATTGGGGCATCATCCCTGACCCATAATGAACATACCTACAAATTTCACCAAGATCGGCCAAGTACTTTCTGAGATACTCCATAATGAATAAAAAACCGTTATGGGCAGTTATAGCCGTTAGTAACGGCTATAACGGTAAACTAAAACATCAGGCATCATCCGTGACCCATAATGAACAATACCTACAAATTTTCAGAAAGATCGGCCCAGTAGTTTTGTCTGGAGCGAGTGGAACACATTTTGACCACACACACACACACACACACACACACACACACACAGCATTTCTTCGTTTCCATTCTAAAATGCTCCCTGTTCTATAAGAACTGGGTGTACACAAAAAGGAAATCCTACTTCTCTCCTCACACATCTACTTGCACTCCATGTAGCAAAAATAAAATACAATAAAATAAACACGGTCGACAAAAGTAACTACCACCACTGATACGTCAAGTCAGTAGACATAACTTGAAGAAATCTATGTTTCAGGGAAAGGGGATGATGTAGGCTAACTTGCTGGGCACTCAAAGAATGGGGAAATGAACCAATCAAACAGGTTCCACACAGCGCTTCTGCGCCGACTAAGCACGATGTGTGCACGTTGCCGACACTTTTTTTTTTTTTTCAAATCACTCTTTGAGGACACAACACACTGTGGTGCTTCCCTTCTGAGACGGTTTTGAGGATGGTGAAGGTGTGAAAAGATGAAGAGAGGAGGAGGAGGAGGCGATCGTTCCGCACTGATGCTGACTGTCCTATTCCCCTTTCATTGACTCGGGTCAAAAATCGGGTTGCTTTAACGACACCATTTGGACTTGCTCGCCAGGAGGTTGAATTGTCTAAGACGGTGGGGAATTTCAAACCCTGTAAAATACGTCTCAAAACCGATCCTCGTTCTCGCCATTTTCCATCAGTTCATAATCATAAATCTGCAGTTGAGAACGATCACGAACTATGAGAGAACACGTAGCCTACCTTGATTTGTGTATCCACATATTATTCAATAATAGGCCATTGCCCCTATTGAAGGGGGTGCAACAAAAAATCGTTCCAAAAGAAATATAATACAATATAACTGATCAAAATTGATACACAAAGAAACATACACAGAACGTATCTTAAAACGCTTTATATAGATAAATTGACAGATTTTTAGTTGTTCTTTCGTTATTTGATGCTAGGAGTAATCCAAGACGAAACAGATTCGTATATTTGTAGTACTTTAGATGTAGATACCTTACTCTTAAATCCTTTAGTATGGGACAGCACAAAACAAAATGCACCTCATCTTCTGTCGCTTGTTTGCACAATGGACAAATTAAATCGACAGGTGAGTGTTGTTTTGTATAACGAAACTTATGGACAGCGATTTCCGAAACGCCAAGTCTAAATTTTGTCATAATGATTTTTTCAGGTGCCTGTCTAAGTTCAATTTCAAATGCGTCTTATCAGCAGCTATTGTGCAAAAAGTATTATAGAAACTAAATCTTTCACTGTTCTTAATATGAAAGTCCCATTCTTGCCATCTACAAAGAACCAATCTTTCCTTAAAAGCAGTAAGGAACTGATTTATTCCCTCAGCACCTTGGTTTAGCCATACATACCAAAACCAAATGAATACAATTTTTACAACGAATATCGGATACCCAGTTGGTTTTGTCACGACAATCCAATCGAACAACGTACAGTATGCTTTTCGTGGTAATCTTGTCTCATCCATTCTTGTCAACTTTAGCCAGTACCGTATACACCTGACTGCAGAATTTATGTAAATGGGGTATCTATTTGTTTCTTCCATATATCAAATCATTTGGTGTTTGCATTTGAACACCTAGGAACTTTTTAAGAGCAAACAGGTGTACCTTTTCACAATGTCGAGCTGCACTACTTAATCCCCACAATGCAGCCCCATACTGAACAATTGGTTGTACTTGTGTGTCAAATAATTTAAGGTATACAACAAGGGAACTACAGTTTAATTTAAATAATTTTTGCAGTATACTTAACATTGCATGTTTCGCTCTGCTGGCAAGATTTTGACACGACACAGTAAAACTCAATCTTGTTGAAAAATGAATTCCTAAATACTTATAAACATTAACAACGGGTATAGGGATTCCATTGTAAGACCAATGTTCTCTCCAGAGTAAACAGTGGAAATCTGCGAGTATTCGACAAACAGGAATAATTGGAGCTAACTTAAATATGTACAGTGGATAAAAACTACGGCAGTCTTTGGCATGAGTGTTTGGATCGGTGGAGAGAGAGGAAGGGAGTGGGGGGTTGGGGGAGGGGGGGGGGGGGGGGTCCGTGTGCATATGATGTGGCGAGGCAGTGGACGAGGGTAGGTGTAGGA
>JADBJO010001974.1:112500-115000 GCA_016801955.1 Conus betulinus | reverse complement strand
AGAGGGGCACAAGGAGTGGGATGGAGCGGGAGGGGGGAGTGGAAGGTAAGGGTGTGAGAGAGGAAATGGGGAGGGGTAAGGCTGGGTGAATGGACAGGCACAAACCCTCTACGTAATGACACCATCCCCACCCCCACACGCCCACACCCCCCAAAAAGCACTATAACCCCACCAATTTTCCCACTCAGACCTTTTCTTTCAAATCACTGTACAAACTCGTTTTCACCAATCTACCGTCTACACGAAGATCTCGACATGTTTGTCTATTTCCCCCATATGTACTGACCTTGATACTTGAGCTATAGGCCATAACACTCAGACCGTCATCTATGTCCCAAAGTTTTGTTTCTCTGCCTCCAGATCCCGAAACTTTCCTTTTCCACATGCAGGACTCAATGTTTTTTGTTTGTTTTTGTTTGTTTTTATCTGCACACCCTACACAACCTGAAATCACTCACTCTCTCTCTCTCTCTCTCTCTCTCTCTCTCTCTCTCTCTCTCTGCCACAATCAAATTTTCGGCAATAAGACCTTTGTTGCTGAGAAGAGTTTTACAAATATTCTTTTGGCGTAATTTTCTAGTATTCTCCTTTTTCACACACACACACACACGCACACAGAAATTCTCTCTCTCTCTCTCTCTCTCTCTCTCTCTCTCTCTCTCTCTCTCTCTCTCTCTCTCTCTCTTACACACACACACGCGCGCACACACGCACACACAATATCCGCGCACGGACATGCGCGTGCGCGTGCTCGCTTACATTCTCTCTCTCTCTCTCTCTCTCTCTCTCTCTCTCTCTCACACACACACACACACACACACACACCACACACACACACACACACACACACACACACTCACTCACTCACAGAGAGAGAGAGAGAGAGAGGGGGGGGGGTTCATGGCCCTTAAAAGGTAAAATAATAATCTTCTGTTCAGATGACGGAGGGCAGGGGGTAGGGGTGGGAATGTGTTGTGGGGAGGGGGGGGGGGGGGGGTATATTAGGCTGTTCTAAACGACTGAACTGTGCAGTTGACAAAGCACTTAATACGTGACAGTGTGTGTGGTCTACACCCTTCCGTTTCCCTGACCGACCGACTTTCCCCCGTGTGTGTGTGTGTGTGTGTGTGTGTGTGTGTGTGTGTGTGAGTGAGTGAGTGAGTGTGTGTGGTGTGTGTGTGTGTGTGTGTGTGTGTGTGTGTGTGTGTGTGTGTGTGTGACATTTCTCTGTATGACCTCTCTGTGTGAGCTGTCTGTGATCTCAATGTTTAGTTGGTACTTGATGTACAGACTTTACAGACATGTAAGTATACAGACACGTGCATGCGCGCGCGCGTGTTTGTGTGTGTTGTGTGTGTGTGTGTGTGTGTGTGTGTGTGTGTGTGTGTGTGTGGTGTGTGTGCGTGTGTGTGTGTGTGTGTGTGTGTGTGTGTGTGTGTGTGTGTGTGTGTGTGTGTGTGTGTGTGTGTGTGTGTGAGTGTGTGTGTGTGAGAGAGAGAGAGACTGTGTGTATGTGTGTGTGTGTGTGTGTGTGTGTGTGTGTGTGTGTGTGTGTGTGAGAGAGAGAGAGAGAGAGAGAAAGAAAGAGAGAGAGAGAGAGAGAGAGAGAGTGTGTGTGTAAAAGTTCTGGAACTTTTTTTTTTTTTTTTTTTACTAAAAGTATATTCCCTGATTGGTGACCTAAAACAATATCATGATGTTTACACACGTAAAGGAAATGGACAATATCATAATGTTACACACGTAAAGGAAATGGACAATATCATAATGTTACACACGTAAAGGAAATGGACAGTATCATAAAGTTACACACGTAAAGGAAATGGACAAAAGGAAATGGACAAAAATCAATCTTTTCCCCCTTATCTCATAACAATGGTGCAAACAAATGTTTGATATTCTGGACAGACGTAGAAAATACACATGACTGTTTGAGTAGTGGTAGGTTTTGAACATGTTTCAGTGTTGGAGTCATGAATAGGCTTTTCAACCAAATGTTTTTGAGGTGCTGGAAAACAGTATAAAAATGTTTCTTTACGTTTCGTGTTCTTCTTTTTTTTTTCTCTTCCACATTATTCTTCTGTTGTTTTTTTTTTTTTTTCATTTTGTACACAAGGAGAAACTGCAAACATCAAAGGATTCAATACTCCCAGTAGATTTGTTTCCGTTTTGATTTCCCATTTTACAGTTGAATGCATGGATATATTATTTTGCATTGCAAAAGTTAGATCGGAGACGTTGATTGTTCATCGGATAATGTCGAGCGGCAAAAATGGTCTGGGTTTCCATTGTTGTTTTTGATGAGATTGGTACGATTTAACTGTAACTAGGTGTCTTCGGCTTTTTACCGGTCTATTACCACAGTTGCAAATTAGACACCAAGCGCAGTAGAGAGAGAGAGAGAGAGAGAGAGAGGGGGGGGGGTAAGGAGAGCGGAGGAGAAGAGGGGGAAGACGGGAGAAGCGGGAGAGAGAGAGAGAGAGAGAGAGAAGAGAGAGAG
>JADBJO010001974.1:105000-107500 GCA_016801955.1 Conus betulinus | reverse complement strand
AAACGTGTCTCGCTTCAGAAACGTCTGGGAAACAACATTTTGACGTTTGTCGGCGTGTTGGGAAAATGCATGCGCGGTGTTGAAGAGCGCATGCGCACTCGCTTGTGAACCACCATGCATCGGGCGCGTCACAGCACGCCCCCCCCCCCCCCCCTCCCCCCTCCAACTCACCCCCACCCCCCCTCCCACCCCCTCCCTCCCACTCCAACTTGCCTGAACGGCAGAAGAGTTCCACTTCTGTCGTTTCCGTTTCTGCTTCGGTAACTCACTCTCGCTTCGGGGCCTCTCTTCATCTTTGGCGAATGAAAAAAAAAAAAAAAAAAAAAAAAAACAACCTAGGCTATGCATCACAAGCAAACCATACCGACTTGTCAGATACTCTGTTCATCTATTCTTTAGAGTAGTCTGCTTTTTTTTTTTTTTTTTTTGTGGTGGGGGGGGGGGGGGGGAGGAGGGGGGGGGGGGGTGTTAGTATCCCCTACACTCTCTTTGCCCCAGTGAAGCCGACAACAGTGACAATCGTGTCGAGACGTTTAGTGCCGTAACACGATCGTGTGGAAAAGCGATAAAGTGACAACGGGTCCATGGCAGCGATGGTGAGCTGGTATAGCATTTCAGCAGCTGTCACCCGCTGGAGACATACCACGTCCGTGTTCTTTTGTGTACTGTTTTGCCTGCTTCTGTGTCGAACGACGCCACTTTTTTTTTTCTTTCCACGCAGAAAACTTTACTAATAACATTTAGCGCAGGCACACAACACTGTGCATTAAAATGCACCCAAGGACTGGGCTTTTTGTGCGGTTTTATTTCTTTACTTTATTTAGGATTTACAAACTGAATATAATTTGAAAGCTTCGTTTGCTTGTTTGTGTGTCTTCGTTTCACAGATTACACGCATATAGTCTCATGCGTGCAATCAAGTTACAACCACTCGAACCGTTTTAGAAAACCAAAGGAAACTATTTTAATTTAACATTTTTCCTCGAAAATCCGCAACTCGCCGCCCTCCAGTTCTCTATCAACCTCTCCCCTTTCCCTGCCCCTTCCCACCACGCCCTCCTCGTCTCTCCCTCCCCACTCACTGAGAAAAAACAGGACAACACAAGCGAGAGAGAAAAATCTAAACACATACGTTATTCAAAAAAAACGAAAAACAAACAAAAAAAAAAAAAAAAACGAAAGAAAGCACCCCCTTCTTTTTATTCCATAGGACTGCCACAGATCCCCCACTCCCAAATCTTCCAGATTCGCCACTTGCGTTAGAAGACCCTAAACTGGCTAGAACAAGACAGGAACACGATGGTTTGAGTGCTCGTTAAGCAGCACCTGCTTCTTGGCACTACCAATGTTTCCGTGTCAAAGTCTGGCCCAGTGGTTTACCATGGGAGAGCACAGTATTAATCCCTCTACCCCCTTCCGCCTTGTCCATGGAGTTCAGTTGACTTCATTATTTTTTTTTTCTCTCAATCACGTATTTAAATTTGAGTTTAACAATGCATTCAAATGAATTTAGCTAGATATAGTTTCTATTTTGCCTTTTTCACCTCGGATTGTGTGTGTGTGTGTGTGTGTGTGTGTGTGTGTGTGTGTGTGTGTGTGTGCGTGCGTGCGTGTGTCTGTGTGCGTGTGTGTGTGTTTTTTTTTTAAAGAAAAGAAAGGATTTGCCTCTCCGTGTGTACTCAGTGGCGAAAACACCGCGCACTTTTTGTTCGTTTGTTTTGTCTTTGTGGTGGGGTGGGGTGGGAGACGGGGGTCCTGTGTCATGATTTGTTTGTCTGCCAAGCCTGTCTGTCTGTCTGTCTATCTGACTGTCAGTCTGCCAGCTACCTCTTCAAACTGTCTGACGAATCTTTATCAAAGTTGTTCCCATGGCAATTATCTCTCCACGACCGTTTGAATCTTAACCTCTCTACTTTTTTTTTTTTTTTTTTTTTAAAATTGCAAAATACTTCAGGAATAACCGTTCGGGGTGCGAGCAAATCCTGTGTCTGGATGAGAGACGCAGTTTTTGTCGAATACAGATAAGTGGACCGCCAAGAATTCCTGTGTGGCTCCCAGTGTTTTTTTTCCCATTTCCACCGCTGTCCGTGTCACCGTGCTCCGTGTGAATACCGCCGGGGGGGGGGGGGGGGGGGGGGGGGGGGGGGGGGGGGGGGGGGGGGGGGGACTTGACGGCACGTTTCGTTTCGCGGTGACAATGCGATGTTCGGAATTCAATTTGAAGTTGCTAACTTCATACGTACTCAGACCGACGTTTTCAGTTAGTCCGACTGGAGTGTGTGTGTGTGTGTGTGTGTGTGTTAGAGGCAGCGAAGGCGTGCGCCTAATGCCTAAATTCAAATGAATTTAGCTAGATATAGTTTCTATTTTGCCTTTTTCACCTCGGATTGTGTGTGTGTGTGTGTGTGTGTGTGTGTGTGTGTGTGTGTGTGTGTGTGTGTGCGTGCGTGCGTGTGTCTGTGTGCGTGTGTGTGTGTGTGTGCGCGCGCGCGCGCGTGTG
>JADBJO010001974.1:87500-92500 GCA_016801955.1 Conus betulinus | reverse complement strand
GAGAGAGAGAGAGAGAGAGAGAGAGAGAGAGAGAGAGAGAGAGAGAGAGACAGAGAGAGAGACAGACAGACAGACAGACAGACAGACAGACAGAGACACAGAGAGAGGGATAGAGGAGAGAGGGAGGAAGAGAAAAGAGGAAATTGGAAAAGAGAGACGGACAGACAGACGGAGACAGACACGTACAGACAGACAGACAGACAGACAGACAGACAGACAGACAGACAGACAGACAGACAGAGAGACCAACAGACACACGGACGGACTGGCAGACAGACAGACAATCAAACAAACAGACCGACGGACGGCAGAGATCTCTTCATTGGAAGGCGTCGCACTGGCTCGTCAGCTCCCTAAATGTCGCCTGCCTCGGCGTGGATGTTTAGCCTGCTATTCCATTATACATAAAGATGTACTGCATGCAACAGACAGAGAGTGCTTAGACACTTGCTATTTCACTGTCATTACAAAAACGGAGAGACAGACAGACAGACAGACAGACATACAGATAAAGAGAGAGGGGGAGAGGGAGGGAGGGAGGGGGGAGAAAGGGGGAAGAAGGAAGGAGAGGGGGGGGGGGGGGGGGGAGGATGGAAGGAAAGAGACAGACAGATAGACAGAGTGACTAAGAGACCGACCGACAGATAGACAGACAAGGTAAGAAACAGAGACACCGGCTACCCAACAGAAATTGATAGAGATTCAAAGCACACTAGGAACAAAACTTTCTTTCTTTGTTTTGTTTTGTTTTGCCGAGAACAAACGTTTCTCGGTTCCCCTCCCTCCCTCCCCCCATCCCTTTTCCCAGTCATCCTGCATTAAACCGCAGCCCGGCACCAGCAATCCACAGGGAGAAGTCAAACGTCAAGTCTTCAAGAGGCAACCCACCGGAGGAGACACTGCACTGCTGCAGAGTCACTTCGGTGGTGTTCAGTGGCATCTGTTCTGATCTAACATACGCAGGACACCACCTACTAAGCCCCCTACTGACGACAATAATTGCTTAGTCGCGGAGCCGACATGAGTGAGCTCTCCCTCCGGAGGGCGCCACCACGTTCGTCCAACGACAGCCCCATGGACTCGCCGATACCGGTGACCCCGACGGAACCAAACCAAGGCCACAGACGTGGAGAGGACATCGAAACTGAGGTCACCATGAGAGCAGGGCATGAAGGGCCACAGATATGAGACATTTTTTTTTATGCTGATCAATGAGAATGAGGATGATTAAGATGATGCTACGGATTTCCATTTTGGTCTGAGACTACATGACAGGGCTGTACTCTACGCTTCCTTTCATAATATATCCCGGCGTCAACCAGGCCCGAGAGAGATACAGGCACCTGCAGTGTTGGTCAGGAAATTTTGAGCAACACTCTCAGAAACGCATCCATTAAGTAGATGAAACTCGACTGTGTGGTCCCAGTCTTCCCAGCTGAGTCCGCAGCAAACTCAACTCTGGGTAGGAGCCGGTCGGGGCAGAAAAAACCCACATGACTCTGATGGGATCAGCCGGGAGTCCACGACGCTAACCACTTCGCCACGACGGCTGGTGCGTCTCATTGTTTCCCCTGAAGGGTGTCAACAATTCGTCAGATTAGCCAATGTACTCATCAGGATTGTCTAGTGCCAAGAAATGGCCAACCTATGCCCTGTCAATGCCGACGTCATGCGAGGAGCTCATAAAGCGATGCCTCCTCGCCCCCCACCCCCCTCCACCCTCCCCTTGCTCCACCCTCTTCCGTTACTCCATATCTCTCCTCATTCCCTTTGTTTTCTACACCCCACCCCCATCCCTCGCTTTTCTTCCCCCGCCTTTTCACCGACTCGGTGAGAATAAGCTGCACTCAAAACACATGACATCTAATTACGCCTGTGCCTTCTTCTTTATTTCCGACTGAAGGTTAACAATAGAACAAACCCGCCCTTGAGTATAAATGAGAGCAGGTGCTTTGTATGAAGATTCTTGGGACAGTTTCTACATCAATATACTATCTTCAGGGACTTCTGTCCCAAATGGTGGATTTGTTTTATGAGAGAGAGAGAGAGAGAGAGAGAGAGAGAGAGAGAGAGAGAGAGAGAGAGAGAGAGAGAGAGAGAGAGAGAGAGAGCTTTGCCCAGTGGATGATTCTGTGAGAACTAAATAACTGACGTAATTTATCGACTTTTCCCCCTACACTTTTGTGGAGATTAGGAGGCTCCCTCAATATGGAACGTCTATAAAGGAATCTTCGTTTCGTCCTACAGGAGTTGGTACACGTCTCTAAACATATCAACTGATCTTAATTTCAAGAGAAAGAACATAGGTGTTAATTCTACGTGAGAGCCAACGATACTGATCCTGAAATTTGTCTTACTAGAAGAGAAAACCATGTTCTGATTTTGTCATCTGAACAGAGTTATTTTTGTTTTTGTTTTTGTTTTTTCTCCCAGATTTATTTCCGGGTGTTTATCGCCCAGCAATTGGCCGATTCCATCTCTTAGCTTACTTTGTTAGGAATTGAACCGTGTCACTGGTTATTCTAGTCAAATGAGAGGGTATGGTAGCGGAAGTATGTCAGGTTCACAACAACAAAAAGGTCATTCAAAGAAAGAAGAGAGATCAGAGGATTTCCACATTAATCCTAGTATGTATGTCAAGCAGGTTAAAAAAAGAAAAAAAAACTGAGCAAAATTGGTGCGCGAGTACACTTTTCTCACCCTGCACCGGTCCCTGACAAGTCGACATGATATTCACTCACAGGAGTGGTATTGTTTCTGTTGTGTGTGTTTGTGTGTGTGTGGTGTGTGTGTGGGAGAGGGGGGGGGGGGGGTTGATTTTTCTTTTTTTTTCTTCAGTAATAACAATTTTCGAAATGCAAGGAGAATTGTTCTCAAAAATCGACTGATGATAATTTGCGGTCAATAGGGGTAGGCCATGAGAATCACCGTGTATGTGTATGTGTGCTTCCGAGTGCACGCATGTGTTTGTTTCTATATAGCTTACGCGCTTTACGCTCACTCTGTTTTTCCATCTTTAACAACAGATGGGTGAGGCCAGTATTGTGGCCCTCCAAGAGAAGTTTACAAAAACTGGACGAATTATGGACTACAACGTACAAATGAAATAGGTTTTCCCTTTTTTTTTAATTCAAAACCTAAAAGACCTGGCTTGAGCAATCTAAAGGCTAATTCGGATTGATTTCCGTTTAAAGTCCCTAAAAAAATAGAAAGAAAGAAAAGATAAGGTTGCTTTAATGGGCAAAAGGTCCAAAAGAAAATCTTTCCGAACTCTGTACAGCAGTTCTTTTTGTTCTCGCGTAACAAAAACAGTAACTTCATCTCATTGGTTACACAGATATTACAACGTTCATGAATGCAAGACATGTATGTGTTCAGTGTTCGTTCATTGAAAGACCATTCCAAACGGCGTTAACTGTTATTGTTTTCATTGTGTTTAAAGGCTGGAAATCCCTTTGTTTTCTTCTCTTTTTTTTATGTCATTCTTAATGTAACTTTTCATTACCTATCATTACACCGCAATATCAGTCTATCTTTAGCCAAATAATGACTGGACGACTGGAAACGTGAGTGTTCATACTCGGGGCAGATTCACTCTTGATCCTAGCTGAAACGATACTTGCGATTTTGAAGTTGAAGGCGCAATTGTTATCTATGAGTCAGACAAGATCATACAAAACAGCGTAGTAGAACTTCTTGATAAACACCTCTAGAAACAATAGGGAGGGGGGGGGGGGGGGGGGGGGGGGGGGATACGTCTTCATATGAAGGGGACTCTTGAAATTCAGTTTTTTTTTTTTTTTTTTTTTTTTTAGGGGGTGGGGGATTCGGGCAGAAAAAAGGTCTTAACTGGAGGAAATCAAAACTATTCAGCATCTTATCAATAGATCTCGTTGGACTGATTGGTGGGGTTCTCCTTCTTGCATGGCGCAAGCTACTGAGATCAAGGGCAAAGCTTGATCTAGATGCAAAGAAAAAAAAAAAAAAGTCTAGAGTGTATTTTACTTATTTCTGTACAGGCATATGACTATTGCCATTCTTGCGAATGTGCAGTTTTAAGATGACCGAAGAGTCATATTTCCAGATTATTTTCAATATGACCATTTATTTTTAATAAGACCTTTGATGAAAAACAAAAAATATATCAGGTCATGCAGTGAAAGAAGAAATACGTTGATCGTGTGAAGTCTGGTCAAAAATAAGAGAAGGCAAATTATAACAACACAACGCACAGATGTTAGAAAGATAGACAGGCTGGTACTTCAGTGCCACAAGAACTCACATGAAAGAGGTTGAAAATGCTCCTGAGATCGTTGTCACACTTGAGGACGATTTTAAAGACGTTGCTGTCTGCATCGAACTCCGCTCCCTGATGGCTCTTTAATTCCAGCTTGAGATCCTTGAACTGGGACTTCTCGCCAATGCCTTCCTTCACTTGGGGACGACCGGCCATTTTGCTATCCTGCAAGAGCAGACGACTTAGGCGCGCTCGCGCACAGACACACTGAAGAAATGAAAGTAGAAGCAGACGACACGCCCGTCCAACAGGAAGACGACAGAGCTTCGACTGACAACCCGACGCCTGTGAAGCACGTCTTTATGATCCGGGGCCTCACGGCCCAGCCCCACGCTGTGGTGAGATCGAGGCCACCATGGCTTGGGAAGAGGGAAAGATAACCGAGGGAAGAGAAGGGACGTTGTCACAGTCACTTGTATGGTCACCTACGACTTTCGGAAGCAGAATTTTCCTCATTTTCCTGCACTTCCTCAGATTTCAAGAACACCCTTAATCTCACATTCAAACGGATGGAACAAGGCATTGTAGTTAGCGCCAAAGATTGACGACTGGAAGGTCATAGGTTCGAATCTGGTTGGAAGGATTGATACAGTGGAAAGAATCAAATCGAAGGAATGGGACCATACAGATTAACACATGGTAGGACCGAGTTAAAAAAACCCCCATAACATCGTCATGACCTGCATTCATTCAATTCAATGAA
>JADBJO010001974.1:80000-82500 GCA_016801955.1 Conus betulinus | reverse complement strand
GCATCCTAGCAAACCTCTGAGCTATGTCAGTCAGTAACCTTGTGCAAGGAGACAGACACTCAATGACCAAGACTCACGAAACAGCCGCTTGTTCATGACGCATCCGAGCAAACCTCTCCATCCAGAGGTAGGCCTACTGAGTTAATGGTGTCATCACTTCTGATGCTTTGTGCAAGCTGGACGTTTTTATAGAACACGTTTTGTGGCCATCTCAGTTTATGTGCAGCCATGTCACCAATGAAGCCCGCAAAAAAAAAAAGGCCATTCCCAGCTAACGGAGACGTACGTACGACGGAACCAGATCAGATTATAATATTCAAGGTTCTCATAGGGTTTCAGTAGGCTACACAGTGCGCACAACTCCAGACATATATGAGATAAGCTGCGACACACATATGACCAATGAGAGCACGTAAGGGGGAGGAAGGGGGGGGGGGGGGGGGGCAGACATAACTTGCAAACTGGACTCGTGTCGTGTCGATTTTGGGCGGGCACATATGGGACAAAATCCAGACATAACTGGATGTTGTGAGACACACGTCAGTCAGATCAGGACACATATGGAGAGATTTCAGTCATACCTAAGATATAGGGAACACAGGCGTGTCAAGTCCAGACATTCATGGGGCAGATCTGGACATGTCCGGGATATGACGGGATACATATGCATCGAGTCACAGCATGTATGGGGCAAATCCGGGCATAGCCGGGATATGTGAGGACAGAAGTGTGTTAAGTCAGAGCTCAAATGGGACAAATGTGGACAAAGTGTGGATATCTTGGGACACATGACTGTCAAGTCACAGCATAAATGGGGCAAATCTGGACATAGTGTTAGTATCTCGGGGCACATGTCTGTCAAGTCACAGCATAAATGGGGCAAATCTGGACATAGTGTAGTAGTATCTCGGGGCACATGTCTGTCAAGTCAAAGCATAAATGGGGCAAATCTGGACATAGTGTTAGTATCTCGGGGCACATGTCTGTCAAGTCAAAGCATAAATGGGACAAATCTGGACATAGTGTTAGTATCTCGGGGCACATGTCTGTCAAGTCAAGAGCATAAATGGGGCAAATCAGGATGTGGGTGGGATATGTGGGAATGCAATGTATTTCAAGACACAGCATATGCGAACGGCTGGGAAAGTTTTAATGAATATCACTAACCCTTCGGGTAGTGCATAAAAAGATTTCCCCTAGCCCGCCGAAGTTTTCGCAAGCGTTAGATTTGAAAGACGTCACGACACATTTTTGTTCTAACGGAGATCAAGCATTCAAATCAACAAACTGAATTCAACAGATTATTTGCAGCAAATCCTGAAAGAAAGGTAGCTTTGTTTTCACACAGTGCAATGCTTTGTTAGTAGGAATACGGAATTTCATTCAATGCGGACAACTCCCAGAGCAGATGGCTGAGTTTAAGGGGTGTGTGTAGGGATGGTGTGTATTGCAGCAGGCTGCAGTACCTAGAATCAGTTGTCCGGCGGACGTGGAAGCTGACAGGCTTGGGTGAGGTCTGTACCTGCGTTGGGTAGGACGCATTCAGGGTGGTCGTTTCCCTCAGTCAGAAGCCAGGGTCAAGTTGCTCATTCGTCTGTAGTCGGTGTTTTCTTCATACGTTGTCCGTTGTTCCAGACGGATGTGTGGGTGATGATGGCGTCTTGACACTGTTGCCTTCCCTCCAATGCCGTCTTCAGGACTACCGGGCGGCCGTCTTCATGCTGAGTGGTGACGGTCTGTGCCGGACGAGGCTGACTCAGAAAAGAGACAAGGCAGCAGCCGCCAAGACGCTGCAAAGATCCCCGTCCACTCTCCGCCGGTGAGGGACGTTCCCACCGATCCCTTTCCCATGGAAAGGGCCCTGCTGATCGTGTGGGTCACGGTGAAGTCGCAGAATGACAACGCCTCGTCTCCGAAGTGTCATACAGCCTTATGAGCCGGCTCCCACAGATACAGGCTACACCTGTCGTCACTGCTGACGCGACGAAGGTAACCTGCGCCGGCCGACGCCCTCCTGTCACCTAGGCGCCTTCTGCTGGTGATGCCACCTCCCAGCAAGGTCCGTTTCTCCTTTTATTATTATAATGAATACTTATATAGCGCCTATTCTTCGCTAGAGACCAAGCTCTAAGCGCTTTACAATCCACACTCGTTTACACAACGGGCTGCCTACCTGGGTAGTAGTGCCGACTGAAGAGCTGCCAGCTGGCGCTTCATTCAGTCGTTTCCCGTGTCATCCAGTCAATATCATTCAATATCGTTCACTCAGTTTCCTTACTTCCTTTATTCTTTCCATTTCTTACGCAGGGTACATGCTATGTGTAACGTGTCATCCATACCAACGGCCAAACTGGCCTTCTCTTCCGAAAGTTGGTGATGGGATTTTACGTGTGTGCAAGATGTCATGCGTGCGTTCACACACGGAACCTCGATCCATAGTCTCATTCGAAGGACTATTGAGGAATGGAGTCAGAACCAATTTTAACTCCGACGGAAAAAT
>JADBJO010001974.1:70000-75000 GCA_016801955.1 Conus betulinus | reverse complement strand
TGAATAAAAACACTGGATTTTTTTTTAACGGCAGAATAAACAGACCAAACAAAAAGGAAAACAGTGATGGGATCACAAAAGCGAAAGGTAGTGTAACACTGATATCATGATTCGTTTCTTCTGTTGTTTCTTGTTCTGTGCACAACGCATTACTATCAAAGGAACAAATGAACACAATCGATAAACTATTACATGAATTAATTCTATGAATGGAAGCTTTTCGAAAGCAAGCACCACCACTGTTGGTGAATGTCATTTGGTAAGGAGACAAAAGATGGAATGATGAGAAATGGGGGGGGAGGGGGGGTGGGAAGGGATGGGGGTCAAGGAATGGACAGAAGAGGAAAGGCAGGGGAAGAGGGAGAGGGGTGGGGATATTTGCGGATGCTGGCGGCTATTGATTGTTTGATCGGTCAGTGGCCCAGTTATCAAGGTCAGAATGGACAAGGCAACGCCAGCTTGGGCGTAGCGCCGACATCGTGATGGTGGTGCAGGTGGTGGTGTGTGTGATGATTGCTGTGCAAAGAATGCTGCTGCTGTTCTTGTTGCCGTTTTATGTTGTTGTTGCTGGTTGTGATGGTGGTTGTGTGTGAGAGAGAGCGAGAGAGAGAGAGAGAGAGAGAGAGACAGCATACGTGCGTGCGTGCGCGCGCGCGCGCGCGCGTGTGTGTGTGTGTGTGTGTGTGTGTGTGTGTGTGTGTGTGTGTGTGTGTAATATATCTGTGCGCAGTTGCTGCTGTAATAGCTAATATCCGACATAGAAACTGGTCTGGAAGCTATCATCCTTCCAGTGTCTAAAAAAATTTTTTTTTTAAGTGCTAAGCATTCCTGCGGAGGCGTTTTGACCGGGCAGCTCGTTCCACAAGGTAATAACTCCACATGTCTGTATCTTGTTTTTAAAGTAAAAAAAAAGGTTTACGATATTTTCACCATAACGACCATGCCCGAATCTTGTAGGCCTCCACCATTGAGCATCATCCTTTAATCTCCGATACCCAGGGGTCAAATGACCTATTCACATAATTTACATAGTGAATCTTCTCTGCACATTTTTCCTTTAAGCCAAAGAGGGTGTAAATTCTTTGCATAAGCTTTGTAAGGCTTTTTTTTTTTTTTTTTTCTTTACGTCATTTGACATAGTTCATCCAAAATCACGGCTGTCTCGTGCGTGAATGCGACGACGATCTGAAGCAACAAAACAACAAGTTCAATGTTGCAACAGGTGAACACAATCTTAAAAACTGATTTTTTTTTTTTTGCCAAGCAGGTTGTGCAAAGGGATCCAACGAAAATTGGCTGAACAGCGATGAGTGAAAATCGAGGTTTAAGAAAAAGGAGAGAGGTGTGGGATGGGGGAGGACTCTTAACTAACTTTGTCGAACTCTGGGTTCTCTACTTTCTTCTTCTTCTTCTTCTTTCGTTGACTGAACACCCTTCATCAAGCTGAAGATTCTGACACTACAATATACTCTGATATACGGATTCTAACACTTACTTTCTTTTTCAAGCAGGACATAGTTTTGACATACGGACCTTGTTCACAAGACTCTTGCAACACAAAGGCCGTAGAGAAGGACACACTGGCCTGGTCAGATTGTAGATCCACAGGGTGTGAGAAAGGGACTGAGGGCCATGTTTATGACGTTCGTCGATGACGTAAAATCGAATGTAAGTTTTCTTTTTCACGATTGCACAGCACGAAATGACTGCGTGACAATACCCTAGATTTGATGATCTAGCCAAATTTTACATCACAATCAGTGGGCGCCAACTTGACTAAAAAAAAAAAGCTTATGATATTGTTACAGATCCAGACCCACTGAGGGACCGAAGATCCGGTCACATGAACTTCCCACGGAACAGTTGTTTGAGGCCTCGTCAGAGGCCTGTTCACTGTTTTGCACCGTAGCACTAAAACGTACACATGCGTGGGTTTATATATCTATGTGTGTACACACACACACGCACACGCACGCACACGCACTCATACGCACACACGCACTCACGTACGCACGCACACCACACGTACACACACACACACACACACACACACACACACACACACATACATATCAATATATCTATCTATCTATCGATCGCCTTTCGGTCAAACACGGGGTCAGCTCGATATTCCCCTGTATTGAAGGATCCCCTGCTGATATACTTCTCTTGCTTGTCGAAGGGGTGTGTGTGTGTGGTGTGTGTGTGTGTGTGTGTGTGTGTGTGTCGTGGTATGTGCGTGTGCCTGCGGTCTTAAGGTCTTTATTAGTTGTAGGGGAAATATGCCTTTTTATACCCTCTTCATCAATACAACAGCGTCTTTACTAAATGGGCGGGGGAGTAACAAGGCAGGGGGACAGGGGGAATATCGGACAGGAGAAATATCGGACAGAAGAAGTATTGAGCAGGGGAATATTGAGAAGAAGTATCAGATGTGGGGGGGGGGGTGAGGGGGGGGGGGGGTGGTGGTAGAGGGAGGGACTGAACAGGGAGAGCATCGAACATGGGGACTATCGAGCAGGGGGAACATGGAGAAGGGGAGATATTGGGAAAAGGAATGTGGAGCACGGGGGCCATATGGTGGGGGAGTATCTAGCAGGGGAGTACAAGCTCAGGTAGCATCAGGCAACGTGAAAGGGAAGCAGTGAAGTATTGGTGGGGGGGGGGGGGGGGGGGGGGGGGGGAGAGTATACATGCAGGTGTGCTTACACTAGTGCCTATGGAGTTGATGGAGCTGAAAGAGTTGATAGTTGGTGTAGTAATCCACCAGACCTGGGAGGCCGGTCCAGGAGCTGATGAGCCGTTCTGTAAAGAAGTTGCATGGAACTTGCAGCCTGCTGTGTCGGTCAGAGAGCTTCAAGCTCTTACCTCTAATGTCTCTGCCCTCTGACGTGCGGAACTGTGGGTCCTTTGCCAGGTAGACACATACATACACGTATTGGCACTGGTCTCTCGTGTGACCTCGGACCTTTTTTTTATTTGTAAGGGTCGTGTTCTGTTAGATCAGAAAATGCACCACTGAACACCTCCGAAGTGACTCGTCAGCAGTGCAGTGTCTCCTCTTGCGGGTTGTCTTTTGACCACAAGACACTGCCTGCTCCCTTCTGATGGCCTATGACGACGGGGC
Source organism: Conus betulinus (assembly GCA_016801955.1). Taxonomy (NCBI): domain Eukaryota; kingdom Metazoa; phylum Mollusca; class Gastropoda; order Neogastropoda; family Conidae; genus Conus; species Conus betulinus. The sequence continues at coordinate 71,873 of JADBJO010001974.1, read as the reverse complement.
TGTGGTGTTACAAACCAGGGCGCGGCTGTATACAAGGAACTGAAATGAGCGGCATAGGTTTAATACCCGTGAGATGGCACAGAAGATGGAACAGCAGGAAAAAAAAAAAAAATTAAAATAAAAACATTACCCATGAACGAAGTCATTACAGTTGGGGTTTGAATTCATGGTAATGATCCAGATCGAAGGGCGGATCTAGATGATTCATTCAAGGTCGCCGAGGGTCTGATCAAGCACCCTAGCTCTCTCCTGCTTGAATGATTGACTACTGAAACTAAAAATTCTTTTACTTCATTACAATGGCCATTATGATTGCCAGGTAGTACCACCTTGTTTAAAACGTTTTCAAACGACTTCACCGATATCTGACACGTGTTATTAACATTAACCCTTTTCCAACATTATATTCTTTGTGAAATATTTACCAGTTGCATGTCCAATTGTACGAATCGAATGTAAATCACTCAAAATTATAGGTTAGACACAGACCCGTACGGACACACACACACACACACACACACACACACACACACACACACACATACACACACACACACGCACGCGCGCGCGCGCGCGCACACACACACACACACACACACACACGCGCGCGCGCGCACACACACACACACACGCGCGCACGCATGCACGCACGCACATCACATCATCACATTCGCTGTACAGATTGTGTCCCCTTCTGTGTATTTGGTTCTGTTTTAAGTTCATGACATTCTCGTAATTCTTTTTTTCAAACGTCTGCAACTTCTTAATTTCTTTTTTCCTTTCAGAAGTCCAGCCCAATTCGATCCAGTACATGGCGTGGTCATTCAGGTCAGTCTTTGTGTCCAGTGTTTGGTCAGCTGTCGTGTCTCCTCTCTCCTGGGCTGTCCCGTTGGTCACAGTGAGAGAGATGCCAACTGTTCCAATCAATTTCATTCATTCACACACACACACACACACACACACACACACACACACACACAGAGCCCCCCCCCCCCCCCCACACACACACACACACACACACACACACACACACACACATCCTTCAAACAAGTCTCCGCTCAAGTTGAGGCAGGCCCGGCCCTGCGGAAAAGGAAAGGAAAGGGGCGGAGGGGAGGGGAGGGGGGGAGGGGGGGGGATGAGGAGTAGGGGATGGAAGGCCAGTGGGTGTGTGTGTGGGTGGGTGATTGGGGGAAGTGTGTGCGGAAAATCTCCCTGCGACTTCCTAGTGTAATTATCCTGTGTCGAGCTCTATCCCTTCTCTGCTCGGCTTGTTCTTAAAAGGTTCATTTTATCTCTGCTCGGTTTGTTCTTAAAAGGTTCATTTTTATCTCCGTGCGTTTGTGTTTGCAACGCAGGAAAACAAACCGTTCAAGTTTCAAAAAACAGAGTGACTGAGGGCGGAAAAATGAAGCAAAATTTCGAGAGGGGGGTTAGTTACCGCCAAGGACACAAACATAGCACAGGACTATGAGGAGCTGAGTTATTTCACGTTCTTCGTTCACTGTCCTAAATGTTGTTTGTTTTTCCGCCTGAAGAAGACCTAAGAGGTCGAAATGCATTGTGTCTTGTCCTGTGCTATGTTTGTCTGTGTCCTTGGCGGTAACTAACCCCCTCTCTTTCGAAAACCGTTCAAGAACAAAGCAAAGGGTTGGAATTCAACTGAGAGAACCCCCCCCCCCCCCTCCCTCTCCTTCCCACCCCGTCCTCCCCATCATCTTCCGTCCAGTCACCGACCCTCTTTTCCTCTCTCTGAGAAAGCACCGGCCGTGACAGCACGCAGAGTGGAGGATTGTCCATATGGGTTAACAAAACACACGTTTCAACAGATGAAAAGATGATTAACATGTTCATCAGATTCTCTTTGGATCACAGA
>JADBJO010001974.1:55000-57500 GCA_016801955.1 Conus betulinus | reverse complement strand
GCTTCCCTTCACAACCACTACTACCCCCCCCCCCCCCCCCCCCCCTTCCACCCCCACCCTACCTTGCTCCCCGCCCCCCTAGTTTATCACCTGGCTCCAACGGAAATCTAGCGGAATGCTGTCTCTAGCACGGCGTGTTCAATACATGGAACTGTCAGCAGCATGCAAGAACTGTGCTCGGTCAGCCCGGAAGTGATGGATTAACTCCCTTATAGTAGTTGTTTGTGAAATACATGTAGATAGGAAGAGGATTTTACTATGGAATGCGCACATGTGGTGAAGTGGGAGACAGAGAGAGAGAGAGAGACAGAGCAGCTAAGAGGTTTTCTCCTTTGAGATTAGTCCAGAAATGTGTGAATGGTGGAACCAAGGCAATTCTACTCAGTTTTCTTTTCTTGCACACTCTTAAAGATGATGGGAAGAAGGTTATGGTGAACAAAGGCATTGTTTCACATCTTCTGTCCCCTCTCTTACTCCTCTATGTCCTGGTGAACAAAGGCATCGTTTCACATCTTCTGTCCCTCTCTTACTCCTCAATGTCCTGGTGAACAAAGGCATTGTTTCACATCTTCTGTCCCTCTCTTACTCCTCAATGTCCTGGTGGACAAATGCATTGTTTTACAACTTATTTCCCTCTCTTACACTTCAATCAATCACACTCGAAGAGAACACAAACAGAACTTGCCATGACTGAATTACGAATGCTGATCTTTCGATGCTTTGGGGATACAATAGTTACTTTCGACATTCTTTCTCCTTTGGGAGGGCAAGTGGAAATTTGAGGGAACGAGTCTATCTTTTTTTTTCACCAACTTGTCTCCAGGATAATTTAAAATTACCTGCGTAATTGCTATCCCTGCCATGCCATCCCTCTAGAACCCCCCCCCCCCCCCCCCCCCCCCCCCCCCCCCCCCCCCCCCCCCCCTCGCCCCCTCCCATCCCCCACGACCCTGCTCACCTTAAAACCAACGTTGTGCAGCTTGGAGGACGCATTCATGATGAGCGGACTGTGCAGGTAGCAGCCATTCCTCCAGGGGCCGTACTGCTTGGGGTAGGAGTACACGGCCTTCAGAGCCCGCTTGACGTCGATCAGGTAGTTGAAGACGTTGGGCAGACTCTTGCTGGCGTCAGAGGTGGGCAGGGCGAACACCTGGAACTTGTACCAGCCGCATTCTGGGAAGCTGATGACGAAGCTGACGTAGTCGCCCATCGTCTGCGTGAAGACGTACTGCGGGTAGTCCTGGTCCGTGCGGGCCTGGGACATAAGTCGTCACACACAGCCGTGAGTTCGTTCTCCAATCTCTCAGCATAGGCTACTGCAGACTAAAGGATTGTTTGGAGTTGAATGGACGATGTTTGTTAAGGGGATCGATAGGTCTTGAGGCTATGGGATTGAGCGATGGTGAGGTTCAGGATATTTCTTGTGCTAGCTCCCCCCCCCCACCCCCCCCCCACCCCCACCCCCCCCACCCCTCCTACTTTTTCTTTTCTTTTTAGCTTCACCTTCTCTTCTCCTTTCTCGTCTTCTTCCTTTTCTTTTTTCTCTTATCTTTACTTACTACTACTACTGCTGATGCTGTTATTTCTGTTGCTGTTGCTGTTATTGCTGCTGCTGCTGCTGCTGCTGTGCTGCTGCTGCTGCTGCTACTACTACTACTACTACTATTACTACTACTACTACTACTAGTAGTAGTAGTAGTAGTAGTAGTAGTAGTTCGACAACGACGACAACGACGACGACTACTACTACTACTACTACTACTACTACTACTACTACCAGCAGCAGCAGTACCACTACTACCCCCACTTCTTCTACTACCAGCACTACCACTACCACTGCTACTGCTACTTCTACTACCACTACTACCGCTGCTGCTGCTGCTACTACTACTACTACCACCACCACTACTACTACAACTACTACCAGCACCAGCACCACCACCGCCGCCATCGCCACCACCACCACCCCCACCATCACTACTACAACTACTAGTGCTATTACTACTGCTACTGCTGCTTCTGCTGCTGCTGCTATCACAGCTACGACTAATACTACTAGTAGCACTGCTGCAGCTGCGGCTGTTACCACAAGTAGTATTGATAATCCTTCTGCTTTTGCTACGACTGCTGCTGCTGTTATCACCGACACAATTGATGCCGCTGCTCCTACCACAGGCTGCTTCTGCTGCTGCTGTCTCTGTGACTGCTATTAGTATCGATCCCATCAAAATGACACAAACAGCGATGTCAAAATGCTCAACAGCAGCTGCAGCAAAACAATACAAGCAGCAGTATCGTCATTCTCAGTAGCAGCGGCGGCAGTAGTACCAGTACAAGCAGCAGTATTGTCTTGCTCAGTTGCAGCAGCAGCAGCAGCAGCAGTAATAACACTGCAAGCAGCAGTTTTCGTCATTCTCAATAGCAGCAGCAGCAGCGATAGTAGAAGCAGCAGTATTGTCATTCTCAGAAGCAGCAGCAGCAGCAATAGTAGAAGCAGCAG
>JADBJO010001974.1:37500-45000 GCA_016801955.1 Conus betulinus | reverse complement strand
GGGGGGGGGGGGGGGGCGTGTACAGTTAAGCGGGCTGGAGTACAGAACATCTGAAACAGCTGACTGCTGATTCAAATACCGCGAACCAAACATAAAAACTGGCATTTCTGTCGTCCACCTTAACGTGTTGTCATTCTGCTTGCATCAATGTAGTGTGAAACAAGGCCCCCAACTCCTCCCGAAAACTGAAGGATGGTTATCCCCCGTCCGTCTTATCACCTGATTATCACCCGTCTGTCTCATCACCTGATGTAAGCGTGATCATTTAAATCTGTTTAAAAATTATAATGATAATAATAATAGTAATAATTAGTGTTTGTTGTTGTTGTTTTTTCTTCACTGAGATGACCCACTTAAACATCGATTTGTCTACTTTTGATTGTACTGATTGCAGACAACAGAACGCCTGATCTGAATATCGTGGGAAACGGGAAGGGAGTGAAGAGAGGTGAGAGGGGACACAGGGAGAAGGAGAATGTTACTGATGATGATGACAACAATGACGGTAATTCATGAAGAAGAAACTATCGATGACCACAACAAAATTTGCAGAAGACTGAGTGCATTGACAACGACAACGACATTGACGAAAAACAAAAAACAACATCAAAGACAAACGAAAGCAATTAACACTTCAGAACACACAAAATAGTCAGTGTTGTTTTTCGATGCACTACATATCAACTTGGGTTAACGAAAACAGTAGATTAACTACAGTAGAGTAAAGTAACAGACAATGATAGATATCTAAAGGATGATGGCACATTCTCTGTTCTGCCCCAGACGCGTTATAAAATCTGATGAACAAATTCAGTTCAGACGAATATCGAAGCAAGATAGCTTTGCACTATAGGTTAGCATATAGGCTTGTGTCCTTCTGTCAAGCTTCTTTGTGTGTGTGTGTTCTAATATCAATAAACTCTACACACTGTATTACAGTTCTGACTGTTTAAATAGTCCAGACAGAGGAGACTCGCAGCGTATGTTCTGGCATGCCAATACAGGGGGCAAAATCTGGCAACTGTAAACCCCCTTCACTGCCGCCCCTCCCTATCCCCTGTCCTTTATTTAACCTTGTCAGCCCCCCCCCCCCCCACACCCCCCACTCCTATTTTCGAAACTAAAATGTAATACAATGAGAATATCACACATCTGAATTCCGAATTCTTCGCTTCCAATACTTCTGATTAGCGCAATTTTTTTTTCTTGTGGTTTCTGCTTGATTTATCTCCCTGTTAAGACTCTTTTCCATTTCAATCCCAACTGTTCAAAAAATGTCATGGAGGCTGTAATGGACAAACAGGTTTCAATGTATCACCAAGAATGACCGAGTTAAATAAATGAAGAAAAAAAAAACCAACCATTTCAGAACAAAATATCACCTCCCATCTTTCTGACTAAACGACCGAAAATTGCACCCACTTTCCTCTTTCCACCATTTTCCGTCCACCTCTTTTCCCACCATCCTACCCTCCCATCCTCAAAGCACTAACCACCAGAAGCTGTCGTTCTACAACACCCCTCCACCCCCTCACCTGGATGAGGGTTGCAGGTGGTCTTGACTGGGGTGGGCACCCTGAACTTGATTTCCACCTCGTTGTCCTGCATGAGGGTGAACTCGGGCTGCTTGTGGGACACGCACTCATCATCATCTTGGAGAACGGGGGCTGCTCGCCCAGGTAGCCCTCAGGAATGTCGGTGGGACGCTCTTCGCCGGACATGATGGTAGAGAGTTCCGAGGGTTGGGGATGCTGGAGTTTCCACCTGGGCACAGGCAGAGAAGAGTCACAGAGGTGTTTCTGGGGATGGAAAAGAGAAGGGGTTAAGTTCGAGACGTTCGTGCAGAGGAAGGAGACGAGCGAAGGGTGGCCAAAGCGGATGAGAAGGACTCAGGGGCGGTAAGTAGCAAGAAGCCTTTGCAAGGCGCTGTTACCCAACCCTCATCACCTTGGCTCAGCTGAGGTTTACGACGAGACTCCGTGGGCAATCAGCGTTGTAACCAACACAGGTAGAAGATTTTTCATGCGCTGGCTTCAGCAGCGCAAACACGTGCAGCGCGTGCGGGAAAGAACCAATGAGAGACTAGGACAGTTAAAGAGCGGAACAGCCGCGCGCCAGTGCAAGGCCTGATCATCAGATTTTTGGGGTTCCACTTATCCCCCACCCCCCACCCCCCCCCCCCCCCTTATCCACCACCTTCTGCTCTAAGATACTATACTCCCCACCACTTCGCTTCCTCCGCTTGCCCCCCCCCCCCCCCACCCCTCCTCCCTCCCTCCCCCCTCCCCCTCCCCCCCCCCCACCCCCCCCTCCTCCCAACTCTCCCAGCCTCCCAATGTTTTGCCCAGGGGAGTGTAGAAAGTACCAGCTTGAAGCTCAGTCAGTAAATTCCAGCAGCATCGCTCTTTCTTGTCAGCCTAAGGGTTTATTTTTTTTGTCTGCTTTTCTCTCTCTCTCTCTTTCTCTCTCTCGAACCCATCTCTCTCTCTCTCTCTCTCTATTTTTTCAGCGAACCCATTTTTATTCTAATCAGCTGTAAAATGGTCAAGCCCTATTGTTTTTTCGCCCAGTGGATGTGTGTTTGTTCATTTTTTGTTAAAAGAAAAAATTGGCCACACTTTTTCAAAGTTATGGTTCCTTTTGCTGTGAAGGTTATCTTTCCATTTAAAACAATTCGCATCAACTGCTACCAATGTAATGAATTGGAGAACATTTTCTTTGAACCCACATAAAAAAACCGATAACTTTCTTTTCTACTTATTTTCTGTGTATAAGTTCGTGGATGCATTCTAATTTATTTTACTCCCTTTTTGCAAAGCTGGTGGGAAACAAATGCTCACCACCCCCACCCCCACCCACCGTTTTTTTTTTCCGTCAGTTTATCCACAAGGTGAACATCCACCCGAGGAGAGTTTTGTTTGTGGATTGTTCTTATTATCGACGCGGAATGTCCATAGTCATGGCCATCCAGTTCCATCAATTCTGGCACTGACAGTCCAGAACCAGTCACATGGCTATCATCAACCTGAACACAAGAAAGGACAAGAAGGATGACAAAAGCTGTGGCCGATGCTGAGTTTAACATGCTGTGCCCAGTCACGGTTAGTTATTCAAAAGAATTTGTCCAGACACTTTGCAAACAGATCTGGTTCCTTTAAATTGGCAGAAAGTGCAGTGCAAGCTAGACAGATGCCTCCCATATTTTCTTGCATTCAGAAAACGACTGTCAAACCGATGAATACACCACGTCACGTAAAGTAAGTACTGCCTATAGTGGCTGGCCGAAAAGGAGTCTATGTACATATCTGTTACTATCACTGATTAAAACGAAAGCCAATGCATAAGTGGATATATTTTAGATTTATTTCACGCGCGCCCTTGAGAGAGAGAGAGAGAGAGAGAGAGAGAGAGAGAGAGAGAGAGAGCGTGCTTGCGTTTGTGTATTTGTGTGTGTGTGTGTGTGTGTGTGTGTGTGTGTGTGTGTGTGTGTGTGTGTGTGTGTGTGTGTGGGTGTTCTTCTGACATGAATGCAAATAGAAAACGAAGAGTTACAATGAATTTGTCTAAAAGATGTGTGACGAGAAAAAACAAATCACACACGGTATTTATCAGCAAGAATGGTCTTCGTACACATAATCAGAGAAAACCATCTGCATATAACTTTAACGATTTATGTTTCCTTGAGACTGAAACGTAGCCCGAACGCCCCCTCCCCCCCCCCCCCCCTCTCTCTCTCTCTCTCTCTCTCTCTCTCTCTCTCTCTCTCTCTCTCTCCTCCTCTCTCTTTAGTTTGTTCAATGTGTAAAACTGTTACTGTGTTCGTATCCTTAGTTCCTGAAATGACAAGAGCCAGTTAAAAATAAACATATTCTTGCTTATCTGTTATCCTTCAGTGTAATGGCTCTCTCTCTCTCTCTCTCTCTCTCTCTCTCTCTCTCTCTCTCTCCTCTCTCTCTCTCTCTCTCTCTCTCTCTCTCTCTCTCTCTCTCTCTCTCTCTCTCGATGACAACAAGGCTTATGTCACTGCTCCATATGACAAGATAGGACATAAGATTACAAAAGTGAAAAAAAAAGCTACGAAACAACAACAACAACAACAACAACAACACACTAAGAACACAATGAACAAGCATTACAACAACAGCAACGAACAACTTAAAGAAAACAGCGACAAGAACAATAACCTCTGTGACAAAAAATGATAATGATAACAACAAGGACAATAACAACACAGTGATGGCACACATCAAGACTGAAAACAGCATGCGGCTCCCTATGCCTCGGTTCTTCTCATCTCTGTCTCGTCACCAAATCCCCCCGATCTCAAGGATTCCGCCGAAAAGAAAGTTGCTGGGCGTAATCTGGAATCCCCGCCGCCCGTGAAGACGAAAACTCGGAAGCAGGAAGACAGAATGCTTAGGTCTCAAGGTGGTAAGTGGGTATGCAACAGAGAGGAGGCCCAGTGAGGCAGACATGGGAGACAAGTGGGTGGGGGCTTTGAGTTTGCTTTGGCGTCATAATCTGGCAGTTTGCCCCAATGTAGAGAGAGAGAGAAGAGAGAGAGAGAGAGATTACAGAGAGAGAAGAAGACAGAAAGACAGCGACAAAGACAAGACAGAGACAGTGATAATGACAACAACAGGACAGTAACAAACAAAGGCAGATGACATCAAGACAGAGACAGCATGCGAGCGTCCCCAGCTTATCTCAATGGTGTCGTCACCAAAAATCCCCCCGATGCAAGGATTCCGGAAAAGAAAGTTGCTGGGCTTTCTGGAAAGTTTGTTAGACGACGAAAGCTCGATAAAGCTGTGGTAACGTTCCTAACAAGACAAGTGGGTAATTTGTTAGAGTCATAAGCTGGCAGTTTGCCCCATGAAAGAGAGAGAGATACAGACAGATAGACAGACAGACAGACAGACAGACAGACAGACAGACAGATGGCAGACAGACAGACAGACAGACAGACAGACAGAAAGACAAAGGCAGAGACATAGACAGAGAGAGCTGCGAGGAGCGCCAACATTTAACGTCCAATGGTGCGAACTGTAGGGAAAATGGCTTGCTTTCACAAAGTTTTTCTGCCTTGAAAAAAAAAAAAAAATCTAAACAAGCACCGCAATGAATAATTGCCATACATCTTTTGATAGTTATCTACTGTCTTTGCTTTTAGTCAAATACCAATATGGCGACACCTCAGTTCAATATCAAAAAAGAAATTTACAACTAAGAGCGACCCGCATGCGCATGACGTCACTGGTTTAAAGCAGGGTAAGCTGTGCGCTTGCAATTGCGGTTAAAAAAAAAAAAAAAAAAAAAAAAAAAATCTGTGGTCTTTGAATGAAAGACAAAGAATTAGATACAGGCTTTAACTTTCATGAAGGCGATCTCATGGTAGCAAATGAAATCAAATGGTTGGTTTCTTTGACACATCTTCTTCGTCGTCGTCGTCGTTCGCTCAGACAGGAACCCCCGATGCACAGACGAAGGCTGCTGCCGTCCGGCGGAGGCCCTCCAGAGATCCGTGAAGTTTCTCCCTCATCGGTTGGTCAGCAGGCCAGGTCTCTGCTCTCAGGTTATGGTGTGTTGGACAGTCCTGTAGGAAGTGTTCCACTGTCATTGGGGCTGTACCGCAGGGACACACTGCAGACTCGCCAATGCAGAATCTTGCGAACATGGCTGTTCTAGGCTGCAGAGTTTCTTCTTCAGTCAGTTTTTGCAGTCACTTTTTTTTTAGGGTCATTGTAATTTCATCATTTCTTGCTGCATCTTTTATTTAAAACAAAGAGTGAACTTTGATTTAAGTTCCAAAGTGGCTTTTCTCTTTTCCCCAACACAAAGCGTTCGTAAGCCTTGCAGTAATACTCCATCCTTGAAGAAGGGTAATAAAACCATCACTGAAGAAGGGATTAAACAAATCATTGTGCCGTCACACGAAAGAACAAACTGCAAATCAAGCACTGCGCGTTTTGACCTCTTTGGTCTTCTTCAGGCAAGACAAACGACACTGAAGACAATGAAAAAAGAAGGATCAACAGACAGTCACTTACCTCCTCAAAGTGGGCCCAAATAGATGTAGAATAGAACCATTGTGCGCCCAACTTGAGGGGAAAGATGACTGTTTGTTCTTCAAAATAGATCTTAAATAAATGTTTAGCGAACCGCCAAAAAAGAACGTGGACAAACGAATCACAAGACAAAACACAGCGCGTTTCGACCTCTTATATCTTTTTCAGGCAAGATACAAAACACTCAGGACAACGAAAATGAACGAGCAATCACTTATCTTCAATCACTTCAGCGCAAGATAGGCGTTGAATCTTCAATCACTTCAGCACAAGATAGGTGCTTGTTCGTTTTTTCATTGTTTTGAATGTCGCTGGTCGTGCCTGGAGAAGACCCACAGAGTCGAAACGCGTGATGTCTGTAATTTGTTCTTTTGTTTGGCAGCACAGTGTTTTTTCATCCCCATCTTCAAGGTGGAGTATCACTGCAAGATTTAAAAAAAAAAAAAAAAACTTTTGTTTTAATTTCCGCCAGCACTCACCTCGATTCGACATGACCCCCCCCCCTCCCCCCCCTCCCCTCCCCCTGTCTGACTTCAGGAATTCGAATTTCGCACTGATGTTCACTGCAGTTGTACTACTGCATTTCAAACTGAAAGGGTTAATAGACTGGTGTTATCAAACATAGTTGCTGTTGACAGACAACTGCGACCGTAATATGTCCTTTTACTCCTTAGTGGGTTATAGTGTCTTCAGATGATTTACAGTTTTCGCAAATAAATCATAATCTACGGCTAGGATTCGTGCTGAGTCGAGTCGATAGCGACCCTAGTGGTCTTAGAGCTTTGCATGTGTCATGAGCGAACCCAGAACTTGATGTAGCTGTGCATGAGTACTGTGAGGACAAAGACAACACGAACTCGTCTTCTCTGATACTTCAGTGACCTGGACACTAAGTGAAGAGAGGTGGTCAAGAGCTTTGGTTCTGATCTCTCGCTGCGTCGACCCAGACACGGAGCAGGTCGACTCTGATAGCTAACTTTTCAATTACAGTAGAAAATTAACGAATCAGTACTCAGTGACCATCACATCGGTCCTAGAATTAGAATGTATGCTTCGCTTCCACACTCCCTCCCTCCCACTCTCTCCTCTCTCTCACCTCTCTCTCCTCTCTCTCTCTCTCTCTCTCCTCCTCTCTCTCTCTCTCTCTCTCTCTCTCTCTCTCTCTCTCTCTCTCTTTCTCTCTCTCTCCCTCCTCTCTCCCTCTCCTCCCCTCTCTCTCCTCTCTCTCTCTCTCCCTCTCTCTCTCTCTCTCTCTCTCTCTCTCTCTCTCTCTCTCTCTCATATAATTGCTCTTACATTCTCTCAATTATTTATTGACCATTTAATTATCAAACGGAAAGAACAAGAAACACAGAATGAGACAACCAAAATAGGGGTTTAGTCGTCAACCTTCCAGCAGGTTGCACCGGACTTTTAGTTGGTTTTGTTTTTT
>JADBJO010001974.1:30000-32500 GCA_016801955.1 Conus betulinus | reverse complement strand
AGAGAGAGAGAGAGAGAGAGAGAGAGAGAGAGAGAGAGACAGAGAGAGGAGAGAAAGAGAGACAGACAGACAGAGACAGACACAGAGAGAGAGAGACACACACACACACAGAGACAGAGAGCGAGAAAGAGAGAGAGAGAGAGAAAGAGAGACAAACACAGAGAGAGAGAGAGAGAGAGACACACACACCACACACACACACACACACACACACACACACACACCACACACACACACAGAGAGAGAGAGAGAGAGAGAGAGTTGGACAGGAGGGGGAGAAGGAAGAGGTAAAAGTGAGGATGAAAGGCGGTAGTTAAGAATGGAGAGGTGTGGAGGGAGGGAGGGATGGAGGGAGGGAAAGAGAGGAAGAGAGTCCGAACAATGAAAAAAGAGAGTGGCTGGATGATATAGACATTGAAAGTTGTGTGGTGAAAGAGGTACAGAAACGATTTTGAAACAGAAAGAAGGAGCAACGAAAAAGAGAAAGAATAGAGGGAAAAGAGAAAGAGAGAGGGGACAGGAGAGTGGAAGTAGAAAATAAGAGAGAGACAGACAGACAGACAGACAGACAGACAGAGAAATGAAAATACACAGCAAACGGCTGACCCACTGGCCTGTACACAAGAGGTACACTTTACAGGGAGAAATGATAAATAGGTCAGGAAAGACGCAGGAAAAACTCGTACATTGACTCCTTCCCCATCCCCATGTCCCATGACTGAAAACAAGCCAGCCCAGCAAATAAACAAAAATAACATTTTTTATTTTAAAAAAAATAACTAAAACACACACATGTAAAACCTTACCCTGGAAGCAAACAACCACAACATCTTAATTGGATCTTAAACGGATTTGACGAAAAAAGAACACATAAACAAATGAGTCCTCTCTCTCTCTCTCTCTCTCTCTCTCTCTCTCCCTCTCTCGCTCTCTCTCTCTCTCTCTCTCTCTCTCTCTCTCTCTCGCTCTCTCTCTCTCTCCCTCTCTCTCTCATCCCCTGGCCCAACTCTCTCTCTCTCCCAACCTCTCTTTCTCTCACCCATCCTCTCTCTGAATCTTCTCCCTCTATCACTCCTTCTAGTCATCTCTCTCTCTCTCTCTCTCTCTCTCTCTCTCTCTCTCTCCTCTCTCTCTCTCTCTCTCCAAACTTCGCAGTATTGATATGGATGTTATTAAAGGTATGGCAAGCTATCGGCAAAATTGCCAGACATGATTCAGATGCTGATTTCTCCTGCACACATCACCATCCCTCCTCCAGCCCTCCCTCTTCCTCGCCCTCACTGTCTGACCCTCGCCTCTAACTCGTGCATCCTCCTCCCCTGATTACAACCCTAAGACTGACGTATAAACATACGACAATGCCCAGTACCACGCTTCCCCCTAGCTCTCCCCTCCATCTCACCACTGTACAATTTTTTCTTTGCTTACTTTGCCGATGTTTTTATCAAAGATGAAATGGATTCTAATCGGAAAAAGGTGAATCAGAGGACGGTCTACTTTAGAGGTTTCTCTATAATTGGTCAGCTTATGCAGAAATATGAAATGTTTGATAAATTGGTAAAATAAATATCCGATTCACTCCCAATCACACGCAATCGATCCGCGAAAAGTGGGTATTTTCACCTGTAATCAAGAAAACGGGAAGTAATCAACTAAATCTTGGCATGGCTTAACTGCTCTTGGATATGACGTCACATGAGTGTCAGCGACGGTGACAGAAAGCGATTCCGATGGTTCTTGCACATCTCGCTCGGAATTTAATTTATCATGTAACAATGACTATGATTGCGACAGCCAATGTGACTCCGGGGATGTTTCTGCAAGGCCTTTACCTTATCAGTTTGAACGCTAAGTTCTTTTTATCACGTCAGTGCCCGCTGGAAACGAGCTATTCCGTTCCAGCTGGACGCCCGAACACAGCATTCCGAAGGCGTACGGGCTTTACCGAAGTCTCGAGGGAGGCTACCGACTGACTTTCTTGATGCGATCACGTGTGGACGGCGAGCGGAGATTTCTCCTGCCCACACCACCATCCCTCCTCCAGCTTCCCCCTCCTGTCTTTCCCTGACCACCCCTGTCCTCTGAACCGTGCGTCCCACACCCCCCCCCTCCCCCCCTCCCCTCCCCTCCCCTCCCCCCCCCTGATTATAACCCTGTAAGACTGTGACGAATAAACGTACGACAATACCTCGCTTCACCTTAGCTCTCCCCTCAACCTCACCACTGTACACATTTGTGGGAAACTGGTTCTGACATTCCCAGACAATATCATAGTAACCACCTCAGAGGCAGTGCACCCACGCCGCTCATTCCGACACCCCGTCCACACCCCGCCCCCAGTCCACAGCCCGGTCGGCCCCAGCCCCGTCACCGCAATCCACAGGGAGCAGTCAATGTCAAGTCGTCAAGAGGCAACCCACCGAGGAGACACTGCACTGCTGCCGAGTCACTTCGATGGTGTTCAGTGGCGCCTGTTCTGATCTAACATACGCAGGACACC
>JADBJO010001974.1:0-10000 GCA_016801955.1 Conus betulinus | reverse complement strand
CAAAAGTTATTAGTTTCTCTTTTTCTGCCAGGGATTAGTTGTTTCCAGATGGACGGGGCAGCATGGCGAGAAGATCGTCACTAATGTCTTTTGGCTATTGACAGGGCCGCTCTTGTGTAACGAGGTTGGCGTCAACAGATATATGAAATGAAGCAAATTTGTATGCTATGCATGGGTTGTATTGATGATGTTTCAAGCCAGCTTTGGTCCAAATGCCTCCTTCTTGGTTTGTGACTTTGTCTGCCAACGAAAATTCGAAGATGCTCCATAATCAGGCGCAGCGATTTGCGTGGTTGGAGCTGTTTCTACCTGCTCAGTATGATTTCAATACAGTGTCCACGGTTCACATCAATATACAGCATTAGTGTGAAGAGACACGGAAAGAAATAGAAATGACTACAGTCTTGTAGAGCTCTTGAGCTTTGTCAGACAGTCTTCATTATGCATTCCTGCTGGAGGACCATTCCACGCTTATCTGCTTTCTTGGATCCTGGACATGATCTCTTTGTCCAGTGAGAGCATCTGCAGGAGATAACGAGGCCCAGATAATTGGAAGCTATCCAAGCCAAATCAGTTGGACATCAGATTCAACGGCTGATGGGCGTGCCGGGGTTTTTTGGCCTCTGTGGGTCAGCTTGGGACCAGGACCTCCGTTTTCCAAGAGGCTGATTGTCAGTCCGAACCGTTGGATGCGTTTGCAAAGTAGCGGCTACAATGACTGCAGGAGTATCTTTTGTGTGCCATGAGGAGAACACACAACACACACACACACACACCCCCCCACCCAAAAAACACACACACAGCACGCAAGCACGAACGCAAGCACCGCACGCACGCACGCACGCACCGACGCCACGCACGCAACGCACACACAAGCCACCCCACACACACACAGCCATGCATTGCGGGGAAAGTGAGCAAAAAAGTCAAACAAGCTTATTAAAAATTCATGTTAACACAAAATTCGAAATTTAGAGGAGGAGAGAGAGAGGAGGAGATCGACGAGATGAGGAGAGAGACAGGGGAGGGAGAGATAGAGGGAGAGGGAGCCAGACAGACAGACAGACCCAGACAGCAGGACAGACAGCGGCGGACATACAGACGGAAGCAGACAGACCAGACAGACTGTTGAAGATCAAGTCGAGGTTGAATTGATTGTAAGAGGTCACGTCATTTAACGTGCCACAGGTTCTTTGCTAGTTTTTACCGCAGTTTTCGTCTTCTTCTCTTCTCTCTTCTCAGACTTTCCTCCTCCTTGCCCCTCCTCCTCCTTCCCCGCGCCTTCTTATTCTTCTTCTTTGTGTCTTCTTATTTTCTCTTATCTTCAATTAACTAGTACATAATTCTAGGTAATTTTCACACTACGTTTTACTTCTTCTTCTTCTTCTTCTCTATCTTCTTTTTCGTCTATTCTATTCTGCGTTCCTGCTGCTCTAGTTACTGCTGCTGTGAGCCTGCTGTGCTGATGCTGCGGCTACCTCAAACTGTTTATAATTCTATTTTAGTTTTAACAACACGAGATTTTAATTTCAAAACTCGAATATAGTAGAAAATACAAGGGAAAAGGAAACTTAGCAGAGAAGACGAAAAGAAAAGGAGGGAAGGGGAGGGGAAAGGGAATTGGGGTTTTTTAGGAGGGAAAAAGGAGGAGGGTGAAGAAGGGGAAAAGGATGAGGGTATGGGGGAGGAGGAAGAAGGGGATGGAAGGGGAGAAGGAGGTGAAGCAAGCGGAGAGGGAAAAGAGGGGGAGAGAGAGGAGGACGGTTAGAGAAGGAAGGGGAGGCGGAGAGGAGGAGGGCGAGAAAAACGACCCAACAAAAACAACAACAAACAACAACAAGCAACCACAACAAACAACGGGAGATTCTAAAAGAGCAGGGTTTGAGTGGAGGTGAATACACAAAAGAACAATAACAGAAACTACAGTAGACAAGGAAGAGAAAAGAAAGAAAAATGTTTTTATTATATGTACGCTCGGGTCGTACCAGATCTGCTCTAGCGAAGCTCCGTGTAAGAAGACTTACAAAAAACTGCTACAGTGTTTCTGTCGATACTCCAGAAGGAACATGATCGTCATAACCAAAAGTTGGAGCAGTCGTGCAAAAAGACATGCTGTGAGCGGTTGGTGTTTGGAAACAAGTCTGCAGGGGTGGACATGCCGCCGAATGAAGGTTTGGAGGGTTTTGGAGGTTTTTCTTTAGGCTGTGGCTTTGAGCCATGCAACGCTTTATCAGCCGTTTGTTAATCTATGGTGTCTGTTATTTTTGTTCCTTGGCTCATCCCTTTCTGTTTGTGTCTATCAACTTGTTCTTTCTTAGGTTTTTTTTAGTTTTTATCTTCTTCTCCTCCTACTCCTCTTCCTCCTCCTCCTCCTTCTTCTTCTTATATTCGTCTTCCACAACGTACAGACAAACACAACCGACACACCAACACCCACCCAACCCACCCCACACCACCCATTCCACACACACCACACACCACCACCCACACACACCTACACACACAACACACTCTCTCTCTTCTCTCTCTCTCTCTCTCTCTCACCACACAACACACACACACACACACACACACACTAAAAAACAGCACAACCACACAACACACAACACACACAAGGAGAGAAGAAGACAGACCAGGAAAGAAGAAAGAGGCAAACAAGAAAGCGATGGAGAGATATGAGGAATGGGAGGAGCGAGAAAGGAAGAGAAAAAGAGAAGAGAGACAGAAAAAAAAAAAGAGAAGGAAAAGAAATAAGGAAAGAAAAGAAATGAGGGGATTGACAGACAGGTGTTTGGAGCGGACAGACCAGGGGAATAAAAAAAGAGAAAGAAAAAAAAGAAATGAGAAAAAAACAAAAAAACAAAAAAAACAAGAATTAATTAACAAAAAAAGAAAGAAGGAGAAGAAGGAAGAGAGAAGAAGAAGAAGAAGGGAAGAAGAGAAAGAGAAGAAGAACGAAGAAGAAGAAGAAGAAGAGAAGAAGAAGAGAGGAGAAGAAGAAGAAGAAGAAGAAGAGAGATAAGAGAGAAGAAAGAAGGAAGAGAAAGGAAGAAGAGAAGGAAGAGAGAAGAGAGAAAGGAGAGAGGAGAGAGGAAGCGAAGTAGAAGAGAAGAGAGATAGAAGATGGAATGGAAGGGAGAGGGAGAGAGTGGAGGAGAAGGTGGAGAAGAAGGGGGTAGGGAATGAGAAAGAGAGACGGAGAGAGAGTGGAGGGAGTTCGAGAGAGGAGTGGAGACACAGTACAGGACAGGGAACAGACAACAGAGAAAGACAAAAAGCACAGCGGAGAAAGAGAGATCAGCAGAGACCAGAGAGGAGAACCAGCCACCGAGGGGACAAAAGGACAGAGGACGGTACGGTAAGGAAAGGAAGAGATCAAAGAACAAAAAAAAAGGTCGAGACTGAGAGAAAGAAAAAAAAGGAAGAAAAAAAAAAAAAAAAAAAAAAGAAAAAAGGAGCGAAAAAGGAGGCAGAGGAGAGAAAGATAGTTGCGAAGAAGAGAGGTGAAAGAACACCCCAGAACATGAAAAGGTAAAGGAACCCGACCAACGAGGAGAGGAGAAGAGGAGCGAGGAAGAAGAGATCAGAGGGGGAAGAGGGAAGGGTATGAGAGGAGAAAAACCCAGAGGGAGAGCAGTGGACCAAAAACGCTGAAAGATAATAAATTAGACCCACCACCATCCCCCTCCATTGCAACTCCCCCATCCACACCTCCACTCTCCCCCCCCCCTTCCCAAACCAACCTCGAGAGGCGGGTGTTCCAACTCCCTCGTTTCTCAAAAAAATTGAATGAAGCCACACAAGTACGTTTCCCTGATGTATTTTTGGACACCTGAGCAACTAAAAAAAAAAAAAAAAAAGAAAAAAGCACGTCTGATCAACCTAAGGAAAAAAAAAAAAGCAAGGTCAAGTAAGATTCCCCACTAACCTACCCCTCCCATGCCCCCCCTCCCCCCTGCCACCTCAAGCTCGCTCCATCCTCATCCCCACGCCCCCAATCCCCTCTCCGCGGCTAGCCTCTCTCCCCTCTTTTCCAAAAACTAAAAGCAACAAGTAACGTTCTATAATCTCTTTCTGTCATATGTGGGGCTGCTAATCATAACGCCGCTTTAAAACAAAACCAAAAAAAAAAGACACTGACAACAACCACCGGTTTGTGTTCTGTCACAAAAATCCAGGGCAACCACTGTGGGGTGACGACGTTGGGCAAGAGGTTCGTGCATGAATACTGTGCTGTGAGGTTGTTCTGGAGAGTGTGGACAGGACAGAAGTCTGCACGGGTGACAATGCCCTGACATTGCTGACGTGGTTTGTGGTAGGCTGGCTGGTCTTTCTCATCACCTTTTGTGTGATCCTTGTCTCTTGGTTTCCTCATGTACATTTTCTGTCTGTGTTGTCGTCGTTGGTCTCTTTGTTTCCCTCATGTAGAATAGTTGTCTTTGTTGTCTCTTGGGGTTTCTTCTCTATCTACAATCTCTGCTGCCTGTGTATCGTGTTGTCTCTTGGTTTCCCTATCTACAATCTCTGCCTGTGTGTCCTTGTTGTCTCTTGGTTTCCCTATATACAATCTCTAACTCTGCCCTGTGTGGCGTCGTTGTCGTTCTCTTGGTTTCCCGATATCTAAAATCTCTGTCTGTATGTCGTTTGTTGGCATCTTGGTTTTGCCCTATGCTACAAATTCTGCCTGTGTGTCGTTATTGTCTCTTTGTTTCCCTATGTACAATCTCTTCTGCCTGTGTGTCGTTGTTTGTCTCTTGGTTTCCCTATCTACAATCTCTGTCTGTATGTCGTTGTTGTCTCTTGGTTTCCCTATGTACAATCTCTGTCTGTGTGTCGTTGTTGTCTCTTGTTCCTCTGTACAATCTCTGTCTGTGTGTCGTTGGTGTCTCTTGTTTTCCTCATTGTACAATCTCATGTCTGTCTGTGTTGTTGTCGTTTCCCTTGTCTCTTGTCTTTTCCTTGTTGTCATGATTTACTTCTCTCTGTCTGTGTTCGTTTTGTTTGTGTGTTTGTCTCTGGTTTCCTCCTCAATCATGTACAATCTCTGTCTGTCGTGTCGTTCTTGTCTCTTGTTTTTGTACACACTCATGTACACCTCGCTCTGTCTGTTGTCGTTGTCGGTTGTTGTCTCATGCATACACAAGCACACACACACGGCTCGTTGTTTGTCTCCATGGCACACAACACACACACTCTGTGTGTCGTTGTTGTCAGCATGGTTTCCTCAGAAATGTGTTTGAGTACAATCTCTGTTCTGAGGTCTGTGTTGTCGTCATGTTGATTTTAATGGTTTCGCCCATGTACATTCTCGTGGAAGTCGTTGTGTGATTTGAATGGTTTCCTCATGATGTACATTCTCTGTGTGTCGTTGAAGGTCACATGGTTTCCTCATGTACAATCTCTGTGTGTCGTTGTTGTGTCTTCTTTGGTCTTCCCCCATGTACAATCTCTGTCTGTGTGTCGGGGTGTGTCGGTGAGTCAATCATTCCTATCTGTCTTTGTTTCTTTCTTTGTTCCTTTTTTTTTCATTCTTCATGTTTTTTTTTTTCCCTTTATCCTTTGTGGTTAGCAATTCAGAGTTCCTGGTTCGGCAGGTCGTGGCGTTCGAATCCTTTCTTTCTGTCTTGTTTGTTTTCCCCCCTTCGCCTCCTACTCAGAGTTCATCTTCCCCTAGTTGAATAGATGTACCACAACAGTAGAGTGCTGCTCAAATTTCCTCTACCACGCACGCACTGCACGCACTCTCGCTTACTGACAACAAACATATACTGAAAGGAAGCACACAGTACACACCACCATACCACACAGTCGCAGACGAAATAAGGAAACCGCGTAGCGCGCTTAATTATCGTCTGATTGTCATTGCGAATCAGCTTATGTAGTCAAATTCTGTGGCCCTTCATGCCCTGCTCTCATGGATGACCGAAGATTTCGAGGATGAGATCCAGTAGGAGCCTTGATGACTTGGTTCTGGGTCGATGACCGGCCCCCCCCGAGTAACCCGAGATGCGGTGAATGGGAACCGGTGTCGTAAAGGAGGAACGTGGGTACGCGCCCTCCAGAGGGAGGCTCACTTGCGCCGGCTCCGTGTACTAAGGCAATTATTGTCAATGAGAAGTAGGGGGCTTAGAGAAGGTTGTGTTGGTCTTAGGTTAGATCAGAAAACAGGGGCCAACCAGACCAGAGTGCTTCAGCAGCAGTGAATGTATACCTCGGGTGGGCTGTCTCGTGACGATTGACATTGAAAGTTTTCCCTAGTGGATTGAAAGTGGGGGGCTGTGTGAGGCCGAAGAGGAAGTGGCTGTGGACGGGGGCGTCGGAATGAGCGGCTGTGGGTGTAAAAAAATAAACAGCAAAAAAAAAAAAAAAAATACAAAACAAAAAAAACCCTAGCTCCCATCCCTCTATGTTACTCCCTTTCCCCATTTCCCCGCCCACCCCCACCCCCAAATCCCACATCCCCTGTACCCCTTCTTCCCAAACTAAAAAGCCTCACGTATGTTCCATTACCTGTGTATGGCATATTGGCAACTCCCCGCGCCACCACCCAACCACCACCCCCAAAAAAAACATCTCCGCACTGTCAGAGAGATGCCACCCACACCACCCACTGTGTTCTGTCAAACTGTCCAGGGCCAACACAGTGGGGTGACTGACGACGTGATGTGTGGTCGTGCTGCCATGACGTGCTGTGAGTGTTGTCTGGGGTGTGGACAGAGTATGCAGGTGATATGCCCTGACTGCTGAAGTGGTTTGCGCTTGGCTGTCTGTCTTTCTCATCATCCGTTTGTCCGCTTGTTATCTCTGGCTTTTTTTTCCTTAGTTCCAGTGTCGTGGTCTGTGTGTTTTGTTCTCTCTCTCTCTCTTCTTAGTCTCTCTCTCTCTATTCTGTTTCTCTCTCTCTTCTCTCTCTCTCTTCTCTCTCTCTCTCTCTCTCTCTCTGCTTTCTACTCTTTTCCTTCTTACATTCTTTTATTCTCTCCTCCCTCCTCCTCCTCATTTCTTACTTCCCCCTTCTTCTCCTCCTCCTCATGGTTTCTTCTTCCTCATTGCTTCTTCTTTATTTCTTATTCTTCTTCTTTACTTCTATCCTTGGGCATGCAACACACACACCATTGTACACACACACACACCACACACACCACACACACAACACACACACCACACACACACACATAACACACACACACGCACCCCGTCTCTCTCTCTGTCTCTGTCTGTCTCTGTCTCTCTCTCTTTCTCTTTCTCTCCTCCTCTCTCTCTCTCCTCTCATCTCAACTCACACACACACTACACAACACACCAGCACACACACACACACACCACACACAAACACACACACATTCTGAAAGGCGACAGTGTTATATAGGGAAGGACAGAGAGTGTGGATAAGGGAAGGAGAGAGAGAGAGTTAGAGAGAGAGGAGAGGGAGAGAGAGAGAGAGAGCGAGAGAGGGAGAGCTTAAAACAGCGGGGGGGGACTAAGAGAGGTTAAAGAGAGAGAACATATAGGACACGAAGATCTTAAACAGAGGAGGTAAAGGAATTAGGAACATAAAGAAAGGGAACGAAGAGTAGAAGAAGGATAGGGGATGAGGACAGGTGATGGAAGCAGGAGAAGCAACAGGGGGAGGGGGGGCACCAGGGGGTGGTGTAGGTAACAAGGAACACTGCGAAAGGGAAAACCAAAGGAAGGTGAGTGTGGGTGGGAGGAGGAGGAGGGAGAAGGTGGAAGGGATTGGAGGAAGAGGAGAATGATGGTGCAGATAAAAAAAAAAGGAGACGAAAGAGGAAAGGAGGGGAGGAGGAGAGGAGAAGGAAAAAAAAGAAAGAAGGGAAGGTGAGTGGAGATGAAGAGAAGAAGGAGGATGAGATGAGGACACCGGTTAAGATTAGGGAATCAAGAAGGAGGAGGTGAACAAGAAGAAGAAAAAAGCAGGGGGAGGAGGATGAAAATGAGAAGGAGGAAATGAAAAGGTGGAGGAGGAGGGTTGACGATGAAAAAAATGGATGAGAGGAGGAATGAAGATGAGAAGAAGAAGAGGAAAAAAAGGAGGAAACTGAGGAGAAGAATAAAAACGAAAAGAAAGAGGAGGACGATGAGGAGGAAAGTGAAAGAAGAGAAGAGAGAAGAGAGAGATGGAAGGTATGGAGAAGGGTTGCAAATGAGAGGCAAAAGAACAAAGGGGGAGGTGGTGGAAGAGATGAGAAGAAAGATGCAAAATGAGAGGAAAAGAAGGAGGTGGATGGGAAGATGAGAAGAAGGGTGCAAAGGAGGGGAAAAGAAGGAGGTGGAAGATGAGAAGAAGGGTGCAAAGGAGGGGGAAAAAAGAAGGAGGTGGAAGATGAGGGGCAGGGTGCAAAGGAGGGGAAAAAAAGAAGGAGGTGGGAAGATGAGGGGCAGGGTGCAAAGGAGGGGGGAAAAAGAAGGAGGTGGAAGATGAGAAGAAGGGTGCAAAGGAGGGAAAAGAAGGAGGTGGAAGATGAGAAGAAGGGTGCAAAGGAGGGGAAAGAAGGAGGTGGGATGGAAGATGAGGGGCAGGGTGCAAAGGAGGGGAAAACAAGGAGGTGGAAGATGAGGGGCAGGGTGCAAAGGAGGGGAAAAAGGAGATGGAAGATGAGGGGCAGGGTGCAAAGGAGGGGAAAAGAAGGAGGTGGGAAGATGAGAAGAAGGGTGCAAAGGAGGGGGAAAGAAGAGAAAAGGGAGGTGGAAGATGAGGGGCAGGGTGCAAAGGAGGGGAAAAGAAGGAGGTGGAAGATGAGGAGCAGGGTTAAGATGAGATGAAGGGGACGGTGAAATGAGAAGGGTAGAGATCAGAAAAAAGAAGGAGGAAGATGAGGGAGAGGGTGAAGATGAGAAGGAGAAGGAGTGTAAGGAGGAGGGTGTAAGCGAGATGACAGAGGAGTGGGAAAATTCGGAGGAGGGTAAAGATGAGTGAAAGAAAGGGGTAGGGGAGGGGAGGAGGAGGAGAGGAGGAGGAGGAGGAGGAGGAGCCCAGAACGTGAAGATGAAAGAGAGAAGGAGGAGGAAGACGAAGACGAATGTGAAGATGAGAAGAAGGGCAGCGGAGTAAGATGAGCGTATTAGTGAATACAAGAAGAAGGAGAAGGGGATATGGGCAGGAGAATGAAGCTGAGAAAAAAAGGAGAAAGAAGACGTGAAAGAGGCTGAGGATGAGTAGATGAAGACAAAGATGAGGAGAAGTGTGAAGATGATGAGCAGAAGAAGAGGATAGAGGGAGGAAGAAGAGGAGGAGGAGGAAGATGAGAAGAATGCGGCAGAAATCGAGGAGGAGGAGGATGTGAAGAAGACTAAGAAATTGGTGGGAGATTAGAACAAAGGTGAAGATGAGAATTAAGAGGACAAAACAGGAAGAGGCTGAAGTTGAGGAGGGCGAAGATGAGAAGGAGAAGAGGGGGAGGGGGGGGGGGCCGAGGTAAGAAGGAGGAGGAGGGGGCGAAGATAAGAAGAAGAAGAAGGAAAATGAAGAAGAGGTCGAAGATGATAAGATGGAGGGAGAAGATAGAGTGAAGAGAAGAAATGAAAAGAAGGAGAAGAAAGGAGGCGCAGAAGAAGACGGGGAAGGAGAAATAAGAAGAATGATGAGAAGAGAGGGGGAAATCTGCAAAAAATCAAAAATGGGGAGAGAGAATGAGATGAAGATACAGAGTAAAGAGAAGACGATCAGGGAAGCAAAAATGAGGAGAAGAAGGGACTAGGAGGAGTAGGAATAGGGAAAAGACGAAGAAGAGGAGCAGTTAAACTCTGAACAAACAAGCATAACGAAGGAAAACAAATGTTTCACGCTGCATTGCCGGTACACAGCGGCTTCAAAAGTCCCCTGGTGAGCTGCCCCAACTGCCCCCGTCCTCTCCCATGTCCACGGCAGCACAGTGTTGTGAGGACAACGTGTACTGATGGTCCTGTGAGTTATCGGCCGTTTGTTTGGACAGAGACTGCCTGGGACCGCCGCGAGTGATGTGTTGTTATTGTGTGGAGA
>JADBJO010001973.1:352002-356610 GCA_016801955.1 Conus betulinus | reverse complement strand
TAGGAATCCGGTCGAGATAGAAAAACCCACTGACTCTGATGGGAATTGCGACTCCACTACCTCCCCGGCGGGGAGGTCCGTCGACGCTAACCACCTCGCCACGGCGGCTGGGGGAGGGTTTCTGTCTTTCTACTTCTTTGCTCATCTTGTTGTGACTCAGATTTCAAAGCTGGTGATGTGTTGAGTAATGTGACCGGTTTTTAATCCTACAGTTGAGGTTTCCGTTTTTCATAGACATTCCCTACACTTACACCTCCCCCGCCTTCCGAAAATCGCCCGCGCGCGCGCGCGCGCACGCGTATGTGTGTGTGTGTATGTGTGTGTGTGTGTGTGTGTGTGTGTGTGTGCGTGCGGCGTGCTTTGCGTGCGTGCGTGCGTGCGTGCGTGTGTGTGTGTGTGTGTGTTGTGTGTGTGGGTGTGTGTGTGGTTGGTGTGTGGTGTGTGTGTGGTTGTGTGGTGGTGTGTTGTGCGCGCGCGCGTGTGTGCGCGTTAAATATCCTCTCACAGCAGAGGTTACAATGTCCTCCCTTCACAGGACGGTCAATACTTCAAACGGATTTGAACAACAAAAAAGAAAACCATCTCTAGTCTGGCTTCTCAAGCCGGGATTGAATCTAGGAACCCTGGGTTACTTGAAAAATATTTCATCCACACTGCCAACTTGACTCCCTTACCCATAATGTAAGTCTGCCGAACCAGAAGTAGAAACGAAAATAGGATGGGCCGAGTTGGAGATTGGCGGGAGTGGGGGTGAGGGGTGAGGGGTGGGGGTGGGGGTGAGGGGGATAACGAGCCCACAACCCTGCATATATGTTAATGGCATCGCCCTACTGGAATCTCCTTCGAACCGTTTTTTCTTTCACACTTTGTGACTTTTGCTCTCTGCGATCTGAACATTGAACAGTGTGTTTCGAGATCACCCTGCATATTTGGAAACCTATACAGGAACACTCTCAACTGCGGGCTGAAAAGGGAGAGATCCATTAGATGGACCAAGCCATCAGCTCAACATATATTCGGACCCAGAAGAAGGCATTATCGACGCACCCTTCCTAAAATATTCTGTAAACGGATGGATATCTGTGTCCTGCTGTTGGACAGTACCAAGTCATGTTGTACGGCCGTGTCAGACATGATGAGATCTCTACATCTGATCTGGAGTCCTCTTCATGATGATCCTAATCTTTTCGGGTTTTTTTTTTTGTTTGTTTGTTTGTTTGTTTGTTTTGTTTGTTTTGTTTGGTTTCTTTGTTTCCCACGTTCGGGTGTAGCGTGGGAGGGGGGTGGGGGTGAAAAGTAGCAGCCCTGTTGTTTGAGCATAGACTTCGTCCTTCGCTTTACCATGTTCCATGGAGTCTAAAATGTGAGTGTCAAGAAACTGGTGTCTTGATCCCTGTTAGGGTTCGGGAGAAGTATAAAACAAACAGCAACCAACTTATTATCCTGTCTCCCGTGACCATACATAACACCCAGAAACTGAAAGGAAAGCACTCCTTCAGCTACCTTGGTCAGCAAGGGAACCGCCTTCATTACCCACGCAGGGGTAGCCGACTGATGCATTCATGCCGGTGTGTACCGACTGTCTAGGAGAGGTCCAAGCCAAAGAGATGTGTTCAGAGCACCTGCCGTCTTGATCTTATTTACCCCTCCATCACAGGTCGTACGGCACAGGATACACGCCGGATTTTAAGAAGACCACAGAAAAGGAAGAGTGTGGAAACATAGACGTGCATGTCTGCATGTGGGATGGGGGGGGGGGGGGGGGGGGTGAAGGAATGTGTACACAGGATAGGACAGTGCCTTTTCGTCTGACCTGCCCTGCAGGCGGGCACATAAACTTTCCACCTGCCCTCATGCAAAAGCACCTGCCCTCATGCAAAAAGCACCTGCCCTCATGCAAACAGCACCTTCCCTCATGCAAAAAGCACCTTCCCTCTTGCAAAAGCACCTTCCCTCTTGCAAAAGCACCTGCCCTCACGCAAAACCACCCTGCCCTCATGCAAAACCACTTGCCCGTAAAACGGAGATAACCTTTAAACTCTAGAAAAATGTATTGAATGACGATCGTCTACCATTCTGTCAGCAGGTTCGTCGAATCTAACAACAACCCATGCGCTTCGTTCTGACTGGTCAAGGTATTCTGACTCGGCCAAAGCCTTTGCAGGATCCATATTAACATGGGTGTCATCAACAGCACAGCGCCTCTCATAAATCCAAATATCCCCTCTGTCAAGAGGATTATTGAATCACGGCAAAATTACGCATACTTTTTTCTTTTGTTCATTCCTCTGCAGCAAAGAATGAAATACCGGTATCTGACCAGGAGTTATATGTTAGTGAGCTTCCTCCCCATTGGAGACTGTCTCCCGCTTTGGAGACTATGAGCTTGCAGAAGGTTCATTTTGAGAAGCATTTATTATTCCCCATTCACCCCACAAGCACATACTGTCAGTTAGGCAGAATTATCTACCACTGCAGATATGAAGACTTATCACCCCCTATTTCTACAATCTAAGACATAAGAGCAAGCTTTGTTTATTGTTCGATATATATATATATATATATATATATATATATATATATATATATATATATATATATATATATAGCTGTGCCTCCCTGACGAGTCTGATCCAGTGGATGGAAGGCTCCGGGATTTAAAATTTACCGTTAGTTTAAACTTTCTGTTAATCAAAACTGGACCAGTTGTAATTCAACAGTAGATTTTATTCGATCGTACAAAACTTGATTCATTCGTTGGTAGGATGACATGGTGCACATATGTCTGCAGCTCTCCTGTCCCAGAAGAAGGTCCATTTCGGGACCGAAATATTGGACTGGACTGTAATGAAAAAAAAAAGAGTAAAGGAGTCACCAAGCGGTTTGGGGATCCAGTTCCTTCTTTTTCTTTTAATATATATATATATATATATAATATATATATATATATATATATATATATATATATATATATCAATATATATATATATAGTTATCTCTCATGTGTGGTGGCGTTGTATGCATAGTATAATGTATATGTGTGTCTGTGTATATATGTGCGTGTGTGTGTGTGTGTGTGTGTGTGTGTGTGTGTGTGAGAGTGTGTGAGAGAGAGAGAGAGAGAGAGAGAGAGAGAGAGAGAGAGAGAGAGAGAGAGAGAGATGCTGAGGAGAGAGAGAGAGAGAGATCATCAACCGAACCCAATGGTTGCAAGAATCCGCACTTCCTCTTGCATGCCAGGACGGTCACTTCAGATAAACGGGAGACGCTTTCTATGGCTTGGCCATGTTGTTTTTTTTCTTTCCGCTTCAAGTCCCCTGTACACTGGAGCCGTGTTCCATTATCGTTAGAAGCTTTCTTCCTCCCAGATCAGGTCTGCACCACAGAATGGAACCGCAAGGAATCCAATAAAGGAAGTAGATTCATGGCATCATCTTGTTTTTCTTGCAGCTTTCCTGGGGGAAAAGGTGCATTCAGTGCTCTCCCTCCCTCCCTCTCTCTCTCTCTCCTCTCTCTCTCTCTCTCTCTCTCTCTCTCTGCGTGAAAGAGAGAGTACTTGTGTGTTGTGTGTGTGTGTGTGTGTGTGTGTGTGTGTGTGTGTGTGTGTGTGTGTGTGTGTGTGTGTGCGTGTGTGTGTGTGGTGTGTGTGTGTGTGGTGTGTGTGTGTGTGTGTGTGTGTGTGTGTGTGTGTGTGGTGTGTGTGTATCTTTCAACAGATCTATCGATGTATAAATCAATCCTTTTATTCTCTGTATTTCTCCTCTTCCTTTTCTCCCTCCCGTCCCCACATATTTTTAATTGTATCGCCATCATCAAACTCGCTTTCTTCATTCTGCTTGATGTTTTCTTCAATTGTCTCTGATGTTCCTCTTCCTTTCCCTGTTCTCTTCTTGCATCATGATATTGCACCTTTCCCCCTTTGGTCAGAAATGATTGCAATTTTGATGTCAATAATATCGTCTAGGAATACAAATCAACACGTGAAAAGAAAACAAAATATCAATAACGTCAAACGGTTTTCTTTCTTTTTGTTTGTTTCTCGTCTTGTTCCGTTTTTTCACGAGATAAATAACGAAACAAAACAAACAACAGTATCCATCCACCAGAAATGTCGTTTGGCAAAATCAAACGGGAAAAGATGGCAAAACAAACGCTAACAACAAAAAATACGCTACAGGATGTACGTGAACTGCTTCATAGATTTCCAAAGTCTCTAAAGAAATGTCGAGAGAAGAAAAGGAAGGGGAAGAAAACAATTTCCCCCGCTGTTTGTAATTCAAATACTCCGCCGTCCAGCTAATCACATTGCTGCAGGTTGACGTCACGCTATACAAGTCCCGAAGGGGGGACATCATAACTAAAGGTTCTTTTTTCAAACATTCTTTTTGAACAAACACAGCCACATTTTATTCAGCAGAACTCAAAATCCCAAAACGTGTGCTGTATGACCAAGGAGGGATATGGGAAGTTACAGAAAATGTATTCTTTTGCCCGCGCCCAAAACATAAAACTGTAGGCCCAAACCATAGCTAAACTATTCTCAGAATATTTGTTCAGCAAACACCCTAACCATACCGTCGATTCCGTGGGCACCCTCCGCAGGCATGA
>JADBJO010001973.1:334502-337002 GCA_016801955.1 Conus betulinus | reverse complement strand
CAAACATCCTTTAAACTAACACAGCCGCAGTTTATTCAGCAAAACTCAATTTGGAAGAAAAAGTGTGCTGTATGACAGAAGAAGACACGGTAATTTAAAGCAAATGTATTTCTCTGCCCACACCAGAAACATACACTGTAGGCCCAGACATCAGCTGAACCATTCTCAGAAAAAAAAAAAATGTCTATTCAGCAAAACATCCTTATACTGCTATGGAATCCGTGAGCATTATAACACATTCAGCAGACCTGTCAGATGAACATAAGTTTGTCCACGATCAGCACAGAACGTTCAAGCTGCATTCGGTGCGGTTACATACAAAATGTGGCAGTCTCACGATTTCTTACGATGCGCGAACCAAAACAGGGTGAACGACACAGTCGTTTTGCTCCCAGTTTGAATGAAAATAGCAGAAATGGGACAAATCTCATGTTTGGGCATGTATGAAAGATTAAAAAAAAAAAAAAAAAAAAAAAAAAAAAAAACAGTCTGGGGTCTAAGTCAGCCTCTCTCCGTTTAAAACCCGCTTCGTCTTTGATATGAACAGGTACATTGCTATCTTCAAGGACTTGAATGAATTCAAAGTGGAAATATTTTCCAAATCACTCTGTCCCCGGGTATCAAAAATACTACCTGTTCTGATTGGAGAAAAAATCAGTCGGCTCTTTAACAGACATGGTGAGTGCTCACAACAGTTGTAATTGCAACAAATTGATGGGCAGACAGGGAAAGGCATCTGGACAGAAAGATAGCAGAAGGCGATGGGCGCCTGCACGGTTTGTCACATATTGCATCGAATCGAGTTTAGACGATCCAGTTTGCTTCAAGACAGTTACTCTAAACTATTTTGACAGTGGGTCAACCTGTCAGAAGACCCTTTCAAAAACAAGTTTGCTCTGATTTAAGGGGAAATTTCTTTACCGTTTCTGTCCTTCTGGAACAGAACAAACGTTTGTTTTCATGTTTGGCTCCCAAGTGCTATAAACTGAACATGTGAATTTGCTCTGTGTGTGTGTGTGTGTGTGTGTGTGTGTGTGTGTGTGTGTGTGTGTGTGTGTGTGTGTGTGTGTTCGTTCGTTCTTTTCTTTATTTAATGTCTATCCACTTTACAGTGATCTTAGACCAAAAACAAGAGACAAACGAGCAGGCAAAGTCAAAAAAAAAAAAAAATGGAAAGGGGCCGGTTGTGTGTGTATATGTCGCGTGCGTGCGTGCGAGCGTGCGTGCGTGTGTGTGTGTGTGTGTGTGTGTGTGTGTGTGTGTGTGTGTGTGTGTGTGTGTGTGTGTGTGTGTGTGTGTGTGTGTGTGTGTGTGTGTGTGTGTGTGTGCGTGTTGGGTGTGTGTGTGTGTGTGTGTGTGTGTGTGTGTGTGTGTGTGTGTGTGTGTGTGTGTGTGTGTGTGTGTGTGTGTGTGTGTGTGTGTGTGCGTGTGTGTTTGTGGTGTGTGTGTGTGTGTGTGTGTGTGTGTGTGTGTGTGTGTGTGTGTGTGTGTGTGTGTGTGTGTGTGTGTGTGTGTGGGGGGTGGGTGTGCGGGTGGGGTGTGTGGGGGGGGGGGGGGGGGGGGGGGGGGGGGGGGGGGGGGGGGGGGGCATAAATGTGTGTGTTGTTTTCAAAATGTCATTAAAAGCGTATTGAGTGTGAAGATAGTGTAGTATACTAATCTTTGCATTCATAGTCTATTCAATTAATGAAATACCAATAAGTGACCATCACTTTAACCCTCATTCTAATCTACCAGCATAACGGTAAAGTACTGGAGTCTGGATTCATATCTGAACATTTTCAAAGAAACAAAACATTTTAAAGCATTGAAATAATAAGCGAATAAAAAAACAGCAAATATCCCGAGAATCAAAGGAAATGTCCAACTGGCCTCTTAACAATTGTCCTCACAACTTCTATATAGCCTTCGTTTCGTTCCCAAAAATGTCCCAAAAATTTGCGATTGATGGGTTCAAACTTAATAACCAAGTAGGTAAATATTTTTAGTATTTCTGCAAAGAAAGATGGCATGGAATGGTGTAATATTTTGGCCACAAATGCAAGTGACATTTTTACAATATATTTGTTTTGTATGCATCAAGTCTGAGTCTAAGATCAGACTCTTCGAAATCCGTTCCTGATGGAATTTGTGTCCCGTTTTATATTTAACAAGCTTCTTAAAGAATTTTCCCTTGTTGTCCTTTATTATGTTTAGAGCTTCTTAAAGAATTTTCTTATAAGCGGACGTATACGTCCATGGTAAGCTTGTAATTTGCAGTTATAGCCAATACTACAGAGGCCCCATCTCTCTCATCTTAGGGATTTCACACACAACAACAACAACAACAACAACAACAACACGCACGCACGCACGCACGCACGCACGCACAAGCGCATGCACAATAACAGAGAGAGAGAGAGAGAGAGAGAGAGACAGACAGACAGACAGACAGACAGACAGAGACAGAGAGACAGTGACAGAGACAGACAGACAGACAGACAGAGAGAGAGAGACGAGG
>JADBJO010001973.1:327002-329502 GCA_016801955.1 Conus betulinus | reverse complement strand
TACAAGGCTGCCAACATCCTTACGGCCAGTAAAAAGAAGAGAGCGCCAGGTATCTCCCTCCATTTCTAACTCTCAGATTTTGTTTGTAAGGGTCAAGAAAAAATGCTGAACTTCACTCTTGGCTTCTCTACGTAATGACATGCACGGCCACAAACTTTGCACAACGACAGTTATCAGCCTGGCCTTCCAAGGATTGCCCTGCATCGAGGTATCACAACATGCAGATGCTGTAAATCAGCTATTTACTTTATCAGTAATATTTTCATGAAACAAACTGAACCTCTACTCAAATTTTGAATATAAATGTTAGCGCGCCCCCCCCCCCCCCCCCCCCACAAAAAAAAAGGGGGGGGGGTGGGAACGAATCACAAGACAAAATCAGGACGCCTATCTTGCGCTGAAGTGGATAAAAATGAATGATTGCTGGTTCATTTTCATTATCCTGAGTGTTTTGTTTCTTGCCTGAAGGAGACCTATGAGGACAAAACGCGTCATGGTATGTCTCGTGACTTGTTTGTCCACTTTTTTTTTTTTTTTGAGGTGCGTTAACATCAATATCTAATATTTGTACAGATTTTCGCCTGAAATGGCCTCACTTTGCAACTAGCTCTAACTTTTCTCAAAATCTGTGACCACTTACCCCTTTACGTTTTCGTAAATTAGAAGTTAAATGATATTTTACCTCACTACTGCAACAAATGTTACCTCACGGTTAATCAAGATGCGTATTTAATACAGTTTCTTCCAGAGACACGTATAGATATCCATCTTACACACACAGACAACCACTGTCATATATATTGCTATATAGTGGCCTTTCACAAACCATTCTCAAATTCCGTGTTCATGTCTCCCACCCCTTGCCTTTGAAGCCCAGTGAATGGTGTATTCGCTTTGTCTAGCGTGTTGCGCAGCATCAGGGGCGGATTGTGCTCGGCATAGTAAGGACACGCTGGGCCTGCAAACACTGCACCATTTGTTAAGCTTTTCCCTTCCTATTCCCCGAACGTGTCAGGTGGGCAGAAGAAATACCCCCCCCCCCCACTTCTCTCTCTCTCTCTCTCTGTCTCTCTCTCTGTCTCTCTCTGTCTGCCCATCTGTCTCTTACTCACTTACTCTGTCTCTCTCTGTCTCTATCTGTCTGTCTGTCCTGTCTCTCTCTCTCTCTCTCTCTCTCTCTCTCTCTCTCTCTCTCTCTCTCTCTGCCCGTCTGTCTCTTACTCACTTACTCTGTCTATCTCTGTCTCTCTCTGTTTCTGTCTGTCTGTCTGTCTGTCTCTCTCTGTCTCTCTCTGTCTGTCTCTCTCTCTCTCTCTCTCTCTCTCTCTCTCTCTCTCTCTCTCTCTCCAGCATTCCAACTGCAATAAATCTGGGATAAGAAATCCACCCAGTTTCCGGGAGGGAGGAAATGAAAATGTAAAGTAAGGGAAAGTGAATACAAAGAAAGGATGGAGAACAGGAGAGAAAGATAATGTTGCTTATAGCCCAGGTGACTGCAAAAGGCCATATCAGGGCTGTCACCACAATTAACTTAACTCAAGTCGCATCAACACACAGACACACACACACACACACACACACACACACACACACACACACACGCACACACACACACGCACGCACGCGCGCGAACACACACACACACACACACACACACACACACACTCTCTCTCTCTCTCTCTCTCTCTCTCTCTCTCTCTCTCTCTCAAAACACTTTCTGAATACTCACCGGGGTAGTGCCGACTGAAGAGCTGCCAGCTGGCGCTTCATTCACTCGTTTCCCGTGTCATCCAGTCAATATCGTTCACAATCGTTAATTCAGTTTCCTTACTCCCTTCATTCCTTCCATTTCTCATGCAAGGCGCATGCTATGTGTAACGTGTCATCCATACCAACGGCCAAACCGGCCTTCTCTTCCGAACGTTGGTGGCAGGATTTTACGTGTGTGCAAGATGTTAAGCATGCGTTCACTCACGGAACCGCGGTTTATAGTCTCATTCAAAGGACTTACGGGAAATGGAGTCAGAACCAATGCTAACTCCGAGGGGAAATCCTCCCGTACCGAAACGGCCTGGGGGAGGTTCGAACCCGTAACCTCAGGATCACCAAATTTACGAGTCCGGCGCGCTCTACCATTGAGCTATTCCGGCCCCCGGAATAGACATTGAGCTATTCCAGCCCCTGGAATAGACATTTCCGTCCATTATATGTTCTTCCTTTCTTGACTCCGTCCTTCGTCCGTTAGCCTTCTCTCCCTTTCTTTAAGCTCCTACCTTCCATTACGTTTTCCTGATTGGTGTGACAATGTCTTCCTCCCATACAGTTCTACTTTCCTTACGTCCCCTTGGTTTATCCCATTCCCAGTCCTTTCTAGCATCTCCTCCCGTCAGTCGCTTTCTTACTGGGCATCACATTCCTTGTGTTCCACACTTTGTTCCTTGACATGTCCTTCCCTTTCCTTACCATCTCCTGCTTCTTCTATACGCCGTTGTGTATTTTC
>JADBJO010001973.1:314502-322002 GCA_016801955.1 Conus betulinus | reverse complement strand
CTGCTATAAGCAGCTTATCAAGGCTCTCAAGTCTTCTTCAACCTGGACTTCGTGAGCTGTTGATTTCACGGCTGGCTGTTGTAAGACTGACCTGAGTAGATTTCAATTCCGCAGCAAGAACACTTAACAGCCAATGAATGAAAAGGATTCATTCAGCCAATGACTAACCATCTTACAACCTAGAATTAACACCCAAACTTACCCAAATAGCATAACACACACACACCACACACACACACACGCGCACACACACACACACACACACACACACACACACACACAATCATACTTAAAGCAGCAGTGAGGACACAAGCACGTCCGTCACACCTCTTTCTTCATTTTTTTTTCTTTTTTTTTTTTTCCGTTTGCTTATAACACATCTATTTCTCTTTTGTTGATTTTCAGCAATAGCATTTTCAATCTTAACAAATGAAGAGGGAGAATAAGAAATTATGGTTACATCAGAATATTCTTTTCCATCAGAAACAGCTCAATCTGTTACTATCCACCAACCAAAATGGACAAAAAAAAAAAAAAAAAAAAAAAAGAAAAAAAAAGACGCATCAACAAACCTGCAAAATGTGAGTAAAATTACAATTGATTTTTGACGCTTTGATCTGAAATGAAGTATTACAAGAAAAGAACAGGAAAAAAAAAAACAATTCCCACACTGTTTATTATCCAAATACTTCTCTGTCCAGTTCATCACGTTGTTGCATGTTGATGTGACGCTAAGCAAAGTCCCGGAGGGGGAAATCATAATCGAAGTGCTACTGGAACATCCTCTGAACAAACACAGGCGCATTTGTCTTTAGCAAAACCCAAATCCCCAGAGCGGGTGTTCCACAAAGTGGAACACGACAAACTAAAGGAAACTACTCCTCTGCCCGCGCCAGAAATAAAACCAAATCGGCCCAAAGCGTAGCTAAACCATTCTGAGAGTATTTATTCCGTAAACACCCTAACCATAACATCGATGTTGTGAGCGTTTTTGGTCACACTCGGAAACCCTAGCTGATGAAAATACACGTGTCTTCGATCAACACACGTTCAGCCTGTTCCACGAGGTGTCGCTGACTCCAAATTTCTTACGCGTCAAGCATGTGTCATGTGTGTGTTGTGTGTGTGTGTGTGGGGGGGGGGGGGGGGGGGGGGGGGGGGGGGGGGGGGGGGGGGGGGTGTGTGTGTGTGTGTGTGTGTGTGTGTGTGTGTTTGTGTGTGTGTGTGTGTGGTGTGTGTGTGTGTGTGTGTGTGTGTGTGCGTGCGCTACATATGTATGTATATATATATATATATATATATAGAGAGAGAGAGAGAGAGAGAGAGAGAGAATTATAAACAAAGCTTGCTCTTATGTCTGAGATTGTAGAAATAGGGGGGTGATAAGCCTTCATATCTGCAGTGGTAGATGATTCTGCCTAACTGACAGTATGTGCTTGAGTGGGTGAATGGGGAAAATAAACGCTTCTCAAAATGAACCTTCAGCAAGCGTATAGTCTCCGAAGTGGGAGACCATCTCCAATGGGGAGGAAGCTCACTACATATAACTCCTGGTCAGATACCGGTATTTCAAAACCTGATTGTTTCTCCTCAGTGACCGCGGAAAGTGGTAATTTGACTCCTCTGCCTTTTCGGTTTTAAGAAGAATGCTATACTAGAAACACGCTGGTGTGCAATACCGTAGTATGTTTGTTGAGTTTTTTAAAAACTAACCAAAGGTGCCACCTAAGAAGCAAAAAGAAAATCATGAAAGAGCAAAACAAACTACATTTTCTTGTGAAAAGTAGAAAATATAAAAAGATAACCTCCTAAGACACAAGTGAGAGAATATATATATATATATATATATATATATATATAGATATATATATATATATATATATATATATATATATATATATATATAAAAAATACATACATAATATATTATATATATATATATATATATATATATATATATATATATATATATATATATATATATGTGTGTGGTGTGTGTGTGTGTGTGTGTGTGTGTGTGTGTGTGTGTGTGTGTGATCCAAACAGATCGCCATCTTGCTGTGACAGGCTTCGCGTCTCAGTTGCCTACATTGCAATGGCTACCAGCAGAATCCAAATCTTCTGTTAGGGCCACTCAAACACACACATCGAATGATAGGAACCAGTCCAAGACCGACCATTGATCATCAAGGCGTTGGGCGAGCGGCACTGCCCTCATGACCCAATCTGTTAAACCGTAATGACTTGGTGGAGAAAGAAAAAACATAATAGGAAGACTATGTTCGGCAGGAAATACAGAGGCAATAGGCAAGAAAGTCGGACACCGTAGAACTTCAAATAAACCAATTGCGTCTGACGCCGGGGCAAGACACAGCCTCACCAGTCAACTGGGCGCACGTATTGGAGAACATACGGTTTTCAGACGCCTGTATTCTGTTCGCTTTTTCTCCAGCTCTTGTGACCGGCCTCTGAACACGGTCAATCAAGAGTTTCCAAATATCTAGTTCATTGGTCCTATCGTCAGAGAGAGAGAGAGAGAGAGAGAGAGAGAGAGAGAGAGAAGAGAGAGAGAGAGAGAGAGAGGCATGGCACTGTAGAAAACGCACCTGCACTGGACAACAAGAAAAAAATGCCATTTGCAATTTGAATCTCGCCCAGATAAGGTTAACACTAGATCTCTCTCTCTCTCTCTCTCTCTCTCTCTCCTCTCTCTCTCTCTCTCTCTCTCTCTCCCTCTCTCTCTCTCTCTCTCTCACCACACACACACACACACACACACACACACGCACGCACGCACGCACGCGCGCAAGCACGCACGCGCAGGCACGCACGCACGCACGCGCGCACACACACACACCACACACACACACACACACACACACACACACACACACTTATGCACGCGTTAATGCACGCAAGCACACACGCTCGTACACACGACTCCATATTCTTGATTCTTGTTTTGTAAATGTTGTTGCATTTTTTTTTTGTAATGCCTGTGTTGGCTCTTCTTGCCCATTTAGTTTGGTTTCGGCTTGTAACACACGATCAGGCCAGAAACTCTCTAGAGGGAAATATCCACTTCCGTCCGAACCGAACGGTTTGATAAGCAGGTCTCCGAACTAGAGTGCCAAGTCCTGCACGGACTGGTGGATTGCACAGGCAGAATAATCTGTAGCAAGTGTTCATGCCAGCACTAATCAACTCCCATTTGACGCAAGGGCTTCAATATTCTTTGGCAGCCTTGGGAGGTGGTTTGCTAAGGTAAACATGATGGTGGTGGCAGCGGATGTAATGGTAGTGGTAATGTTGCTTATAGCCGAGCCGACCGCAAAGGGACATACCAGGGCTGTCACCTCGTTGACCTCAACTCGCAAGCTGGATTCTGTTGTCCTGTGTGTATGCCTATGTCCAGTTTATTTGTTTTTATTACAATTACATCACTGGCTGACTACTTACGGTCAGTTTCAATCATAGTATCGTCCTAGGACTTCCTGTCAGGAAATGAATTATCATAAATCAGCAGCATGGATATCAGCTGATATTTGGAAGAGGTTTCTCCATGCGAAACATCGTTAAAAAAATACATCACACCGTTCTATATCAATATTTTACCGGGCAACTTGCAGACAGGTAGACAGGGGAGAGACATGTTTTGACAGCCAAATTTTGACAGCCAAATCGTAGGCAAGAACGACCGAGTCATAAATGAGAAAATATTATTGTAAAAGGAAAAGACAAGTGTAAATAAAGAGGAAAAACAAAGAAAAACAAGACAGGACTTCGAATCACACAAACTGCAGCTGTGATCATATTACAGTAGTAGTAGTAGTAGTAGTAGTAGTAGTAGTAGTAGTAGTAGTAGTTGTTTGTTGTTGTTGTTGTTGTTGTTGGTATTGTTGTTGTCATTATTATTATATTATAATGATGATGATGATGATCATTGTTATTGTAGTTATGATTAATTATTGTTTTTGTTGTTGTTATCCTCCTCCTCCTCCTCCTCCTCCTCTTCCTCATCATCTTCTTCATCATCATTATCATCACCATTATCATCATCATTGTCATTAATGCTGTCATTAATGCTGTCTCACATTAAGTTACATTTCGGTATTATACCTCCAACCCCAGTCATCCCGTCTCCTCCATGCAAACCACACCCATCAACATCGTTCCAGACTGAAACAGACATTTGACGACTTTCCCACACGTAACTTGGCAAAGACTGTACGGCACTCAAGACGCCCCGTTCAGTGGGCACAGCGTTTAAAGAAGCAGTCTTCTACCCGCGCTGCAGAGGACCAAGCTCCAGAGAGGACTGCAAGCCAGACACTCCAGTCCCAAAGCAGAGAGCAGCCCTGTTCAGTCTTTGACGGCAAAAATATAGTCGCAGCTGTCAGGGCAGCGACAGCTCCTTCTCAGGTGGCCAGCATACCGTCAGAGGGATTATCCTCTTCCTCTTCGTATTTCTGCACACACACACACACACACACACACACACACACACACACACACACACACACACACACACCACACACACACACACAGAGAGAGAGACGAGAGGACGAGAGAGAGAGAGAGAGAGATTGGGAGACAGACAGACAGACAGACAGACAGACAGAAGACAGACAGGCGCACACACACACACAACACACCACACACACACACACACACACACACACACACTCACTCACTCACACACACACGCACACGCACACACACACGCACGCACGCACACACACACACGCACACACACACACACACACACACACCACACACACACACAACACACAGAGCAACAGACAGACAGACAGGCAGACAGGCAGGACAGTCAGACAGACAGACAGACGACAGACAGAGAGAGAGAGAGAGAGAGGGAGGAGAGAGAGAGAGAGAGAGAGAGGGAGAGGAGAGAGAGAGAGAGAGAGAGTCTGCATATTCATATATATGCTTCGTGCTGCCTTAACATGACAAACCACCAGATACTTTCACAGTTCTTTGGGAGCCATAAAAAGCCGTCGTTTCGGAAGGCAAAATAGGTGTACTTTGCCTACTAAATAAAAAGCTAAGGGTTAAGGACGAGAGGGAGGAGAGGAAAGTAACAACAACAGCAATGAAGGAGGAGAAAAAAAAAACAGGGGGGGGGGTGGGGGGGGGGGGGGGGGAGGGGGGGGGGGGGGGGGGGGAGGTGGGGGGTGGATGGGGGGGGGGGGGGGGGGGGGGGGAGGTGGGGGGGGGAGGCTGGTCGTGGAGGGTGAAGCGGTTCAGGGTTTGAGGGGGCGATGGTGAGGGGACAGGCGAACCAGGGGAAAGAAATGAAAGAGACAGGAAAGAAGAAAAAGGAAGGAAGAAGGGATGGGGAAAGAAAGAGGGGAAAAGAGGAAAGAAAGAGAAGGACAGAGAATGAGAGAAAGAGGAAGAGGAAGAACGAAAGAAAGAAAGAAAAAAGAAAAGAAAAGAAAAGAAGGATCGAAAGAAAGAAGACTGAAAAAATGATCAATAATATCGTTATAATCGTCACCTCTCCTACGCCTTTTTCTTCCTCTTTCTAGCCGTTTTCTTGAATCGCCTTCTTTTCTCATTCTTACACGTATTTGTTTTGTCCATGTTCACAGACAGACCCTTGTAATGTCATCACTAAACATTGTCGCCATAGTCATGATTATGGACGTCGTCATCATTGTTAACGTCGCCATAGTCATCATCACAATTTTCTTCTTCTCTGTCTCTTTAATATTTTTTTCTTAATTTGCCTTTGTCTTTTTTTTTTTTTAATTTTCGTCATTTTTTTTTTTCTTACTTTTTCTATTTCTTCAGGATCTCTTGCTGTGTACATTGTTACCGTCAACATTAGCATCAGCATCATCGTCATCGCCATCGTCATCATTGTCTGCTCCTCTTAATCTTTCAGCAATCAACCTGGTGTGCCCCCTCCCTCCCTCTCCGCCCCCTCTATCTCTCCTCCTTTTTGTTTTTTGTTTTTCTTTTTTCATTTTAAATCTATATCTAATTCACTTTCTTTTTTTTTTTGTCACTGTCACCCACGTCTCTCTCTATTTTGTTTTCTTTCTTTCTTTTTTCTCTTTCTTTCTTTTTTTTCTTTTTTTTCGTTTCTCTTTTACATGTTCAATTGTTTGGTTACAAATCAAAACCTATTTTCAATTGTTTGGTTACAATTCAAAATCTATTTTCAATTGTTTGTGTTACAAATAAAAAACCTATTTTCAATTGTTTGGTTACAAATCAAAACTATTTTCAATTGTTTGGTTACAAATCAAAACCTATTTTCAATTGTCTGGTTACAAATCAAAACCTATTTTTCAATTGTTTGGTTACAAATCAAAACCTATTTTCAATTGTTGGTTACAAATCAAAACCTATTTTCAATTGTCTGGTTACAAATCAAAACCTATTTTTCAATTGTCTGGTTACAAAGCAAAACCTATTTTCAATTGTCTGGTTACAAAGCAAAAACTATTTTCAATTGTTTGGTTACAAAGCAAAACCTATTTTCAATTGTTTGGTTACAAAGCAAACCTGGTTTGCAGTTATGATCTTAATGTAATCGTCAAGAACAGCAAATGAACAAGAGAAAACAGAAATGGTAATAATAACAGATCTCTTTATTTTTATTTATTTATTTATTTATTGGACAAGAGGTAGATAAAAATCAGTATCTGTCCACTAACACATCTGGCTTGCAACAAAACAAAATCAAGAGAAACCAACAAAAACAAGACAAAACAAGTACATTCCACAATACACATCAATGTATTACTGAATTTAAAGTTCTGATCTCAAAGGAACTATACAACAAAGAAGAAAAGGGATGGGAAAAAAATTTTCCCAAAACTTTGTATTGTCCACTTCATCACATTGCTGCATGTTGACGTCACGCAATGCAAGTCCTGCAGGGGAACATCATCACTAAAGTGTTATTCCATATCCCCTGAACAAACACAGGCACCATTTTCTTCAGCAAAATGCAGACCTACAAAGCGAGTGCTTCACGATATAGGAGGACCCCGCAAACTCAGGACAATGTATTCCTCTGTCCACTTCAACAGTTTGAACTTTTTTTCATTGCTGAAGAGGACAGAGAAATATATTTGAATTCAAACTAACCGAACCGTTTTCACAATTTTTCTTTAAGAAGCAGCCCAGGCATACGACCAATTTTGCAAACATTCTGACACAGTAGACCTGACAGATGAAAACAAATGGGCCATCAGATCAACACAGAATATGCAGTTTGACTTCAAACAAACCTCAGGAATGTTCATCATCATCATCATGGATGTCCGTCGTGGTCGGCGAGGACGTCAGTGACTCCGTATGTGTGAGCGCAAGCCAAAGCTGGACACACACATACGTCCACACCCTGGGCATGCGACAGCTGTCATTGGGGTCAGGTCTCCTCTCTTTGCGGGCTTGGCGCTTCTGGTCCAATTCCTGCAAACGCTTCTCTTCGAAGCTGTTTACTCCTTTGTGGATAGCAAG